>VZSZ01010845.1:272-106025 GCA_013398815.1 Ibidorhyncha struthersii
GTCAGCATGGCTTCATGAAAGGCAGGTTGTGCTCAAATACCCTGATCTCCTTCTATGAAAAGGTGACCCGCTTAGTGGATGAGGGAAAAGCTGTGGATGTTATCTACCTGGATTTTAGCAAAGCTTTTGATACTGTTTCCCACAGCATTCTCCTGGAGAACCTGGCTGCTCATGACTTGGATGGGCATATGCTTTTCTGGGTGAAAAAGAGTTGTGGTGAATGGCGTTAAATCCAGTTGGTAGCTGGTCACAAGTGGTGTTCCCCAGGGCTCGATGCTGGGGCCGGTTCTCTTTAACATCTTTATCAATGACCTGGACGAGGGGATTGAATGCGCCCTCAGTAAATTTGCAGATGACACTCAGCTAGGCGGGCTTGTTGATCTGCTTGAGGGTAGGATGGCTCTACAGAGGGATCTGGACAGGCAGGACCGATGGGCCGAGGCCGATGGTATGAGGTTCAACAAGGCCAAGTTGCTTGGGTCACGCCAACCCCATGCAGTGCTACAGGCTTGGGAAGAGTTTCTGGAAAGCTGCCTGGTGGAAAAGGACCTGGGTGTGTTGGTGGACAGCTGGCTGAATGTGAGCCAACAGTGTGCCCAGGTGGCCAAGACCAACAGCATCCTGGCCTGTACCAGGAATAGTGTGGCCAGCAGAACTAGGGAAGTGATTGTCCCCTTTTACTTGGCACTGGTGAGACCGGACTTCGAATACTGTGTTCAGTTTTGGGCCCCTCATTACAAGAAAGACATTGAGGTGCTGAAGTGTGTCCAGAGAAGGGCAACGAAGCTGGTGAGGGGTCTGGAGGACAAGTCTTACGAGGAGCACCTGAGGGAACTGGGGTTGTTTACTCTGGAGAAAAGGAGGCTCAGGGGAGACCTATTGCTCTCTACAACTACCTGAAAGGAGGTTGTAGATATGTGGGGGTAGATCTCTTCTCCCAAGTAACAAGCCATAGGACAAGAAGAAATAGCCTTAAGTTGCACCAAGGAAGGTTTAGGATGGATATTAGGAAAAATTTATCCACTGGAAGGGTTACCAAGCATTGAATAGGCTGCCCAGGGAAGTGGTTGAGTCACCATCCCTGGAGGTATTTAAAAAACATGTAGATGTGGTGGATTTGGCAGTGCTAGGTTAATGGTTAATGATCTTAAAGGTCTTTTCCAAATTGAATGATTCTATGAATCTATGTGTTTGTTGTAGTAGCATGTTCACGTGTATAATGTTTAGCTATGCATCTGCCAGGCTACCATCTCACCTTCCAGCCCCACTTTCAGATTCTGTCAGCACAGGAAATTACTCATCCCACCATCTGCTTTACAGCTGGTTGAACCTTCATTGCCACTATTTTCAGCTGTCATCAGAGCTGGGTAAATACTTTAAATTTATGTCTGCTAAAAAAAACCCAACCTTTTTCCATCATAAATAGCCCAAATATATAAAACAAGTACAATGGAACTTCTTACATATCTGTGTGAGACAGTATTTGTTAAATTATAAAAATCTATTATATTCTTTGAAAGTTTAGCATATAGTTACAGATTGCCTTTAGAAAACAACATCTTTATAATCTGTAGGTCGTTCATATGCAAAGCAGGGCTCATGGTCATGTAGGTGAATTGTAAAATCTTTGATTTGAACACAGCTGAAAAAAATCTACAAATATTCATCCCTTTTTGATTGTATATTTATTCTTAATATTAGAGCCATGCTTTAGGATAGCTAACACTACTGATTTTTGAACCTATTAAGTTTATAGGCTTACTGTCAGTTCTTGGAACAGAAAGGTTTTCTAAATATATATGGTCTAATAGATACGATCTATTTGTTTGTTGATTTCAATACCTACTAGTGAAAACACTACATTAGGCTGATTCGTTTGATGAAACTATAAGCCGTGTTTATTCAAACAGTTTTCAATTAATTGGTGAACTTCCAGAACTTTTCCAGGCAGATGGAGATTTTCCAGTACAGACAATTTTAGCCTATAATTCTTGCTCCTGTGGATTATTTGGGAGTAAAGTGTGAGTCCTTACAAACCTGTAGAAGACAGTGTTGTAGGTCATGTGAAGCTTAAATAGATTCATCTCTTTGGCAATGAGATTCAGAATTCAAAATAATCTCAACAAAAAAATAAAGAAATAACCCAAAATAAAAAGGATACAATTCAGTGAAACCAAATGACTTAGAAAGGAATAATAAACAGCACACCGACCAAGCCTCAGTTCTTAAAAAAGGGGCCTAGAATTTATGAACAAAAAAAACAAATAAAAGAATGTCCCACCTTTACTGTGAGAAAAGGCATAATTTTAGCCTAGTTTTACAAGCACAAGTGACGTGCAAAATAATCCACCTGTTCCAGGTGCCAGCTTCAGAAACGCACCCAGTTCTTGGGCATCACAGTTTAAGAAACCGTAGATTAATTTGTCAAAGAAGAACCACATAATAATTGAAAGGTCTAGAATATGTGGCCTCTGAAGGAAGACTGAATGAATTGTTTTGGCTGAAGAAAAGCAGATTAGAGGAGATTTTATAACAGCATTCAAGTACACAAAAAGCTACTGCAAAGAAAAGAAGAGAAACATCTATTCTTCCTACTTTTTCTTACTCAGGATAGAACAAGAAACAAAGGTTTTAAGCTAGAGCAAGGAAGACTTAGATATTAGGAAAATGTTCCTACAGTAAGGCTCGAGAAGCATTGGAATAGATGTTTTAATAAGGTATGAAATATCCATTTCTGAATGCCTGTAAAAACTGATTAGATTAATAATCTCATCTAAGCACGGTGGGGGATAACAGATCATGGGTGGTATTGGCCTAGACAACCTCTCAAAATCCCTTACAGCCCTATTTTATGTTTTCTGTACACAAAAATTTATCAATTAGAAGTATGCAATTAAAACCTGAACAATACGTCATCCCATCTGATAACAACACTTATTCAACAGAGGGACACTTGCATAGCATTTGGTTGTGCTTTCACAAACTAAATCTGCAGCAATTCAGGTCACACCTGGGATCACAGTCCATGTAAATACCACTCTGGAAGACGTTGTTTAATTGGGCTGAACAAAAATCAATTCCCTCTCATCCAGTGATATAATAAAAAACATGAGGGAATGACAAAGAGAATAAGTACAATGTGGTATTTTCACTAATTTTTGGCTGACCAGCCATGAGATGTGCATTTCTATTGCAAGTAGTTAAGTTCAAAAATCTGTTGTAACATAACTGACAAAACTACAGAGAAAGTACGTTACTTCTTTCCGTGTACCTTTCTCTTTCTTTCACCTTGTGACAAAGTTATCTTCATTTTAAGAACAGCTTTAGATCTGATAGTTCAACAGAGGCATGTTCATATTTACATTTTCTATGTACTGTACTTATTCAAGACTTGCCTAGAATAATAAAGATCCATATTAGTCCTTGACATGCTAACTGTATTGTCTCTTGATAGGTAAGCAGACGGTTTGACAGACTAATGTGAAACTAGTCTGAAGAAAATGTATATTATGGAGGGGTAAACATGCATCCTTGTGATGGAGTGGAAGAATAAACATATATCTTTGTGGTAGACACCCTGAACCTTGGCAACATTACCTACTACTCTACAGTACAAGCAGGGTGTTTATGGATGCTGTATTTGGGAAGCTTTTGGGTTCGTTGTTAGCTTTCAGAATGTCTTCCACCTCCTACCCCCCACTCCTCAAGCTCTCTGTTGGCACAGGGAAGTTTTATAAACCACGATAGCTGTGTTTTATTGATAAAAATACTGATCCCACAATATTGATCAATTAGTACACCTCACTATTCTTAGACTGTTGTGGAACAACTCTGTCTTTCAGAGGTAGGACTCATTAAATACTTTCTTTCATAACTTTTTCTCCAGATTAATTAAGAATTAGATTTCCAAATTAGATAAGAATTTTACATTCACAAAGTGTCTCTCCTGTTGCATACATCAGCAGTTAAACCACTTTACCCATATGAGTCCAGGGGATTTAAATGATGCTGCCTACATCCCCATAAAAAAATCCTGGGAAGGGATCTCCTTTCTCCACAGAAGACACTGCAGTCTTTTTAAAACTCCTGAAAAAATAGTGAGGTGCCCTTGCATTGGTTGTTTCTCTAGGACTACAAATGTCATGGCAGGGAACTGGGAAGGCAATTGGATTTAGGATGCCATAGGAAGTGTTTCTGTCCCTGCGGGTTCCAGGGCAGGTGCTTTGTGGACTTCAACGACTTTTAGAGTGGGACTCAGCAGTGGCATATACTCACTACTGTACTGGCAGTAGGCAAAAGTGGTTGGGGAAAAAGGAGATCTAGGATAAGACGAGGCTTAAACCAAATTTAAAAAAGACAGAATATAGTACATAGAAGTCAATGGCACAACAATGCACAAGAAGGTATGAGATGTGCCCAGCTACCTCCTCTATACAGGCCTCAAAATGAATTTCATGTTGAAGCAAGTGCAAATTCTACTTGAATTAAAACCTTAAATTTAGCATATTTATGCATTGCATATGCACTTATCATATTAAATATTCATGATTTTTCCCTGATGTTAGAAGAAGGAGGCTCCACCTTTTCCTGAGTAAGGGTAGGCAAGAGGTCTCCTCTGAAAGAAGTATCAAAACAGGGGAGATCCCAGGTTTTCTCCCAAGAGTAGGAACTGAGTCTGGAAAAGCTTTGGATCTCTAATTTGGGCTTGGATCTGCAGGCAATGCACACAAAGCTTAAGCCAGGAACTGAGTAACAGGGATCAGTGGCAACCTCTTTATTCCCCTTAGACTACTACTGGAAATGAAGGAATGACTTCGGTAGAGGTGGTGGTAGTTGGAAATGGGTGTCAAATAGTCAAATGCACTTGGAAAGGAGTAATCCCATGGACCAGTACAGGCTTGCAGCTCACTAGATGAAAAGCAGTTTGTCAGAAAAATACCCCCTGTTTCCTGGCAGATGGCAAAGTGACCATGAGGCAGCTGACCATGAGGCTTTCTTGTGGCAAAGAAAGCCAATGGCATCCTGCGCTACATTGGGAAGAGTATTTCCATTAGGTATAGGGAGATGTTCCTTCCCCTCTGCTCAGCTCCGGTGAGACCCATCTGGAGTGCTGTGTCCCGTCCTAGGCTCCCCAGTACACGGGTGTACTGCTGTGGGTCCAGTGAGAACCACAAAGATGACTAAGGGACTGGAGCATTCATTATCCAAGGAAAGGCTGAGAGAGCTGGGATTGTTAAGCGAGGAGAAGATTTATACACTTGTATGAATGTGTAGGTCAGAGTAATAAAGAAGACAGAGCCAGACGCTTCTCAGTTGTATCAAGGGAAAGAACAAGAAGCAATGGGCATAAATTTGAATATAGGAAATTCCACTTAAACATAGAAGAAACCCTTTTTTACTGGGAGAGTCATCAAACACTGGAACATATTGCCCAGAGAGGTTTTGGAGTCTCCATCCTTGGTGACCTGCTCTAGCTGACCCTGTTTTGAGCACAGAGTGGGACTGGATGAACTCTAAGAGGTCCCTTCCAACCTCAGCAATGGTGTGATTCTGTGGTTCTGTGAATCGCACTCCTTGCCACAAGGGTAATGGCTGCATCTTATGTCTTCATCGTCCAGAATTGTCCCTGCAGTTATGCCAATGTGGCAGGCTGCCAGTATGATTTTTTGTCTATTTATTTGGCTACAAAATTTAAAATGTGATGATTCTTCAGTGAAAAAAAAAAACAGGGAATCAAAGGTTGGTTTTGTATGGAGCTTAAAATCTGTGTAAGCTCTACGTCAGTTCTCATGACTGCAAGGCACCAGTGGCTGATCTTCTTGCCGCATATTGACAGGTGACTTCGCTCCAAGACATTCTGGTTTTTAAGTGTTTTGTCTGAGGATAGACTGCTATTAAACTGGGAGAATGTGACCCCTCACATTTTCCTTTGTGCAGTATTTTCTTTTATTTTAGCTCCTATCCTTGAGCAGGAGGTAAAATAAACAAGAAGTAGCTGAGCTGACATAATTTAGTTCTGGCCCACTGGAATCACTTTTGCAGTCTGTCCTTGCCAAAAGCAAATTACAGAAGGCATTATTGTTGGTGATATTTGTTCTAAATCCTCCAGGCAGGGAGTTGGTTTCATTGTCTTAGGTGACTTAGTGATTTTCTGAGCCTCTATCCACGTGGTTCCTAAATTTCAGCAAATTCATTGGGAACAGGTTTCTTGGCAGACCTGAAAAAGGTACTTAACTGTAGAAGCTTACAGGGAATATCAGACTGTATAGTTTAGATTTTACTTGTGTCTTTCAACTAGTGTTACCAGATAAATTTTATCAGACCTTTAAAATGTTTCTTATCTCAAAATTTAGTTTAATTGCAAGATATTTGTCTTCTTTCCTTCTTTAATAATAGTTCATTTTCATACATCACTTTAAATAGCTTAATAGTATGATATTTTTAAAATGTATGTTCTTAGGAACATCTATCATTATGGTTTTGGAATAGCTTTCTTCCATTGCTGTGGGCTAATAATCTGAGTCTTTTTCTTTCATCATAGAGCTGTTTTTAAGTTACCATTATGGGCTAATAATTTAGAGAGTAGCTGTTACATTCTAATGAATAGGTGATACACAATTTTTCTACAAGAAATAACTGTTGCTTTTGTACAAGTTGTAGGAAAGTTATCTTAATTTGTTTTAACTCCATCAGCGACATATAGTGCTTTTCCCATTTCTTACCTACATTAGAGAACTGTCTCTGTTCAGATTTTAATGCTGACTAATCAAAGAACATATTTGTCATTTAAAATATTGGATTATACAGATTGTTCACATTACTAGGTAGATTAATGTATTCAGAGAAAAAAATCAAACCTCAGTTTAATACACATGGATATGCACAGATACAAATGACAGCATAATTTTGCATGGTAGAAAATAACTACCGCGTCCTTACATATTGACAAACTTAGGAACTGCATAACTCTAATTTAACATAAAAATCCATGAAAAATATATTGTACTCTTCAAATATATTGTATTAGATTTACTGCTGCAATATATATAAGGAAAAAGGAAAAAAATCAATATTAAAAATTACAAATCTCAAGAAAACTTAGAAAAGCCTGTATATTTTTTAAAAATTAAATAATCTATGAGTTAGAAAAGTTGGATAATACAAACCTGAGGTATTTTTAGCCAAAGAAAGCTTGAAAGAGTGAATTTGTAAGGGCTGAAGATCCACCTGTTTTTTGCAGGTAGAGTTTGCAACATCAGCAAGAAAGATCTGATAGTTAATAGTAGTTTAAAAGAGGGTGCAGAACACAGAAATATCCACCGCTAAATTCTGAAAGTCTCTTTCCAGCCCATGTCTGGCTCTTGTTTGAAAAGGAGAAATGCATTCCATTACAGCTACCAAAGCCTAGAAGCTGTTGGTTAAATCTGACTTTTTAGATATGCGCTTTACAAAAGCGTGTATCCAGCATAATTCCATAGATCTACCCGCATTAAGAAGATCACAGTCTACACAAGACTGGACTTTGTGTCTATACTGGAAAAATGGCATTAAATTTTAGGTGATTCATGATTATACAACTTATTGTGCAGCATGTGTAGGTGACACACTGTAAACAGATTTGTTTTATATATATTTATACACACACACACATATAGATACAGACATAGGCATAGGTGTAGGCATCGGTGTAGGCATAGATAGATATAGCTGAGGGGAGATTTCCTGGTGATAGAAATTTATAATTAAAATAGAGAAGGAACACATACAAAGAAAGAAAGAATTTACTTCCTCGAAAGAGCACAATTCTTAATTCATTAATTCTTATTTCATGAAGGTTTATTAATTCAATGTACTAGCAGATAGGAGAGGAAAGCAGTCATTTCATTTGTGAGTTTTACAGATCAGGTTTATGTAACAATATATAATATTATATATTATATATAATATATAATCCCATCGTTTAAAAGGTAACTTCTAAATTTTGACTCAAAATTGACCCATTAATAGTGAATGGAAATTGATATCGAAAATCTGTGTTCTTTTGCTGTAAATATCTAATCAATAGAAATAGAAATCTATTATGAGTATTTAGGAATTAGGCTTACTGAAATCATCCTGCATTAACAGAATGGGATGAGGAAAATTAAAGAAATAGGCATTCTGGTCATTGTTTTTGGTTTAGTATCAAAATAAATAAAAGGGAGAAGCAACACCTCTGATAGCATATATGAACAAGAAAGCAACGAGCCAGCAGATGGATGAATCATTGCAGAGGCTCTGATAAAAATACACTGACCTCACTCTGACATTTAGTCAAAACCTCAATCTTTTATTATTTCTATGAACTTTTCTTCAAAATGTGATAATTAAAAAACAAAACAAAACAAAGTAAGAAATCGAATTTTATGTGGGGTTGTTAATATCTCTGGTCAACTGATTTGTTGTCTTACCTGTTAGCATATTAACTCACAGATTGCAATTTACAAAAGTTTTTTGTATGTATGCATCATATTTAGAAGTTATTTGGAATAGCATTTAAGTAACTCCTCCAGTGCTACTGAGTTAAACCAGAAAAACAAAGCTAGAAATCCATATCTGTTTAAAAAATGGGGAAATACATTCTAAGGAGTTATGAATTGAGGTCTTGGACCTATCATTTGTCCAAGACTCCCTTGTCAACCCAAGCTCTTGCAAGTTAAGCCCATCACATGAAACCTAAAATTCAACACCCCATATGCTCTCTCTCTCTCTATATATACACCCTGACACAAGTGCCTCAGGATAGCCGATAAAAAACTACACTCAAATTGAGAAGGTAAATTGAGAAGGTGCTGAAAGCTACTTGAGAAGAAACTCATGGATGTCAAAGGATCTTAAAACCTACCCCTTTTGGAATTTTGACAATCAAGCTAGAAATTACTTTCTATATTAGCAAGTAGGGAGGTCCACTGAGACCTGAATTCATCAAGGAAAATAGTTGGTGCTAAGGATCACGCTATAAATGTTTCAGAGGGCTTTTCCTAGGAGTAGGAGGGCTTGGCTCCTGTGACTGAATGCTCACTAGTGCCCAGAGCGTATCAGTAGCACACCTTCCAGTTCAGTTCCACCCAAAATAAATTTGGTTTGTGTGTGCATGATGTGAATCAAACCACAGTCAATGACGAAGTTTCAGAGATTCTTTTGCAAAGCGCATTACCAGTATGAGTGAAAGCCCCAATGTAGATTAATCCTTCATCTACTGAGAAGCCACAGAGTCTAGACTCCTCTTCAGACAAGTTGTCTTTATTAATTCTTAAGAAGTGCTGCATGAATGGTGGTGACGGTGCCTGCTATCAGAGTAAAGGACACAGTTTCCATTTCTTAGATGACCTGAAGCGGTAGGCTACATCATGCTCCTCTGCTCATCTCATCTGCTCTCTGATACACTCCGATATGAGTTATTTTGCCACAGTGGCCCAGCTTTACTGAGGAGAGAGCAAAATCCTTCTCTAAGATGCTATCCTGGCAAAGAGAAGCTCAGAGTTAAAAACTTTCATGCTAATGAGGGCAAGATCTCCCCATTCTTTGGTGAGTAAAATCAATTCCTCAGTCCCAACTTAAGAGAAAATGTCAGGAAATTTATTATTGGAGGAGCCAGATCCTGTGGACTTATGTTATGGAACATTCTTTAATTGCCTGCCATATGGGATCCTTCACTGGGCATAACATTTCACTCACCATTTTTCTGGATGGATCCTCATGGGAAGATGCTACTGAGTGTCTAAGATTGAAAAGACTTACAGCATGCCCCAAACCAGTCAAACCAGACACTGAATATTTCATAGCCAAAGTGACAGAGGCTCCCAATAAGTTCAGGCACTATCAGGTTTGGGTAGTCCGAGCAAAGTTTTGGACTCTAATTTTGGCTGTAGACACATGTATTTAAATGTTGCTTCTGAAGAAGGTGTGTATGTAAAAAGTCTAAATGTATAACAGTTATCCCTTGTGAGAATGAATGACTGGTATGAAAAATGAAGCCTTAATTTATAACAAGCAATTTTCTTTGCTTGATATTAGAACTTTTATTGACAAATATAGCAGGGAGGTACAATTGATGTTTTCATTAAGATTTCTAAACAGCAACAGATGTAGTCAAATATAACTACTCTAGCTCAATCAGCAGTTCACCTTAACCTCTGGTTTAATCCAAGAAGTATCATCAGAGGTGTGAATTATTTCAAGACCCCATGACTGAGAGCAAATACTGCAGAAACATCAGTATGTTGAATATGAACACATAGTCAAAACACATCACATTCTTCAAAAAGTGTCAAATAGAAAATATATTTTTAATAATGCAATGAAGGGCAACTTTCTTGCTGTCTTACTACAGTTTAGGAAACTACATTAGGAGATTAGTCACGTTCATTTCCCACCTAGTGAAGAGAGAGGTTCCTTCTGAGACTGAGTCAGGGTATGCATGAATGGGGAAGCCTGAGATTACTTTCAAGTTGTGTCTCTGCTGATCACAACTGAAGCATGCACCAGTGTGCTCTAATCCTGCATCCCTCAGGAGAGAAACCAGGCCATGGAGACTGACAGACATGGAACTCGTTTCACCTCTATCCCTGGAAAGATGATGGAACAGCTCGTTCTGGACATCATCTCAAAGCATCTGCAGGAAAAGAAGGTTATCGGAAGTAGTCAACATGGATTCACCAAGAGGAAGTCATGTCTGACTAATCTGATAGCCTTCTATGATGGCATGACTGGATGGGTGGATGAGGGGAGGGCAGTGGATGTTGTCTACCTTGACTTCAGCAAAGCTTTCGACACCGTCTCCCACATCATCCTCACAGGCAAGCTTAGGAAGTGTGGGATAGATGGATGGACTGTGGGGTGGATTGAACAGTGGCTGATGGGTATAGCTCAGAGGGTTGTGGTTAGTGGTGCAGAGTCTGGTTGGAGGTGTTGTAACGAGTGGTGTTCCTCAGGGGTCAGTACTGGGTCCAGTCCTGTTCAATGTATTCATCAGTGACCTGGATGAAGGGATAGAGTGTACCATCAGCAAGTTTGCTGATGACACTAAACTGGGAGGGGTGGCTGACACGCCAGAAGGCTGTGCTGCCATTCAGAGTGACCTGGACAGGCTGGAGAGGTGCACGGAGAGAAACCTAATGAAATTCAACAAGGGCAAGCGTAGGGTACTGCACCTGGGGAGGAATAACCCCATGCATCAGTACAGGTTAGGGGCTGACCTCCTGGAGAGCAGCTCTGTGGAAAGGGACCTGGGAGTCCTGGCGGACAACAGGATGACCGTGAGCCAGCAATGTGTCCTGGTGGCCAAGAAGGCCAATGGCATCCTGGGGTGCATCAAGAAGAGTGTGCCCAGCAGGTCGAGGGAGGTCATCCTTCCCCTCTACTCTGCCCTGGTGAGGCCGCATCTGGAGTGTTGTGTCCAGTTCTGGGCTCCCCAGTTCAAGAAGGGCAGGGAACTGCTGGAGAGGGTCCAGCAAAGGGCTACTAAGACAATTAGGGGACTGGAGCATCTTCCTTATGAGGAAAGGCTGAGGGACTTGGGTCTTTTTAGTCTGGAGAAAAGAAGATGGAGGGGAGATCTTACCAATGCTTATAAATACTTAAAGGAAGGGTGCCAGGTGGGTGGGACCAGTCTTTTTTCAGTGGTGCCCAGTGATAGGACAAGAGGTAATTGGCACAGACTTGAGTATAGGAAGTTCCATCTAAATATGAGGAGGAACTTCTTTACTTTGAGGATGGCAGAGCACTGGAACAGCCTGCCCACAGAGGTGGTGGAGTCTCTGACTCTGGAGAAATTCAAAACCCACCTGGACACCATCCTGTGCAACCTGCTGTAGGTGACCCTGCTCTGGCGAGGGTGGGGGGTGAACTAGATGATCTCCAAAGGTTCCTTCCAACCCCCATCCTTGTGTGATTCTGTGATCTGCTGATGAAAGTTCTAGCTAGGGTTATGTGATGGTGCACACTCCAAGATCAGTCTACACAGGCCCTTCCAGCACCCAGATCCGGTCTCTGATACTGTTTAGTTCTGTTTTTTGGTACTCTTAATAGTGGGCATTGTCTTTCTCACTTCCCTTTAATTTCCTTTCTCTTCCCCCAGTTTTCCTCTTTCTCACCTTCTTTGTGGTGCATTGTGTGCCCTTCATATCCAGACCCACAACCCTCCACTCAGGGTATGGCACAGGAAATGTGGGATAACATACAAATTGAGAGCATGGAAGAAGAATAAACAGAGGATTTTTTACCAAAGTTGATGGACACTGGTCTGGTAGTGTTGATCATGTCTCTTACAAGGTTAATCTTACAAGGCTCCTTCTCCAGAAAGAGAGAGGATTTCACAGAATCATAGAATCATAGAATGATTTGGCTTGGAAGGGAACTTAAAGATCATCTAGTTCCAACCCCCCTGACATGGGACACCTTCCACTAGACCAGGTTGCTCAAAGCCCCATCCATCCTGGCCTTGAACACTTCTGGGGATGGGGACTCCACAACACGTTTCCTCCACAGTTTTCTTTAGGGAAGTTACAAGTAAGTCTGAGTAGCCTTCTGGAGGCATTTCTTCATTCACTGAGGATAGAATTTCTCTAGAAAGATTAACCCCACTTCAATGAAGTAAGCCTTTATTTTTAATTACCTTCTATTTAAATATGGTAAGCTCTTCAAGTTAGGGGCTTCCTTTCTTGTCCATAAGCACCAAATATACTTGGCAGTAGTAAATTAAGTACATATTTAGCTTTTATAATTACTATCATGCCTCATGGCAGAGCTAAACTCTGACTCAATGTTCTGGACTCTTTCTTGTAAGGAATAGACATGTGGTCTGCCCAACCCATGGAATAAGTTCCAAGGGTGTGTGGAAGGAGAAAGCATCTGCTGCTTTGAGGGTGTATGGTCAAGGACCTGTTCAATGCAAAAAAGGGATAAGAAGAAAAGAAGGAAGCCATAAGCAAGAACATAGAGACACAAACCTGACAGACAAATGTAATGGAGACAAAGACAAGAAACAAACCTGGTCAGTCACAGTAGTTAGTGGGCTATCAAGAAGCTGCAAGCAAAACCGGACTTTGCAAACCTGAGGGTGGAGGATGATGGAGGGGGGTTGATGGGGCTATGCACACTGATGAGGGAATTTGCAGGGGAATGGGGAGGAGGGAGGAACAAAGGGGGGAACTGACAGGAAGGGGTATAAAAGGGGATGGTTGCATGTAAAATGGGGCCAATCAACACGCTTGTCTGATGGAGCTCTGCCCCTGATCACCACAGTCTCTCCTGTCTTCTTATTACACCCTTAACTAGCTCTCTGCATGATCTCACCCTCTGTCCCATGTGGGTGAGTATTGTAAGGACCGAGTGCTGGCTACCAGGGGGCTGGCGTGAGTGAGTGTGTCTTTTTGCAGCAAGCACTAAGCTAGACCAGCTGGCAAACTGGGGACCCGTGGGGTGGGTAAGAGAGGGTCTGGGGTCCTGGCAGGGGTGTCAAATGGAGAGGGGGGCCATGCTGGCACCTGGGGGATCTGTGATTGTGAGTATGTCTGTGAGCTTGGAGAGTGATGTGTATGTGCCCTCACTAGTGACCTTCAGTCTCTGCCAGACCCAGAGGAGGAGGGGATGGGGCTGTCTGTGCTTATGTCTGATGTGAGTCCTCCTACATGCAGGTGCTGTTGAAGGCAGCACCCTGCCTGTGTAGCTGGCCACGTCTGTGTCCTGTGTGTGTCCTGCGTGTCTGGGACACACACTCAGCATCCCTGCTGGATGAATCTACAAAGGGAGAGGGGCAGCCACATCTCTGAGCCCAGGCAGAGACCACAGGTCCCTAGGTCACTAGGCTGGGCTCCAGTGGTTGGGCAGGAGGAAGTCCTGGGCCAGGGCTGCTGGAGGTGGTGGCCACTGCTAACAACCCTTAACAACAACCACAGTCAATTTTGAAAGGCAAATTTTTGATCATTAAATCTTCTGTTACTCTATGAGAAATAATTACCCTCCCTTTTGGAAGCAGTTTGAGAAATAAGGATCAATATTAAGGTGCTCTATAAATTGTGTGTATTTAAAATTACTTTTGGAATAAAGTCCTTAACCTTTCCAAGAAACATTAGTCCACATAATTTTTATATTTAGAAATAATTATACAGTGTCATATATGTAAGTAAAAAAAAAAGTAATTATTTCTACAATGGATGTAATTACAAAAAGGTTTTATGGAAAATGGAAATGTCAACCTTTAATAAAGATCACGTTGGACTAAAATTCCAAAATGCCTTTTTAATCAAAAGTAAATATTCCCTCAATGCAGTGTATACTGAGAAATTGTAGTAAGAAATTATCATCAAAACAGGATAGAAAAGGAAAGTTCCCACATTTTATAAGATTAATTCACTGTTGTTTCTTGGTATTATTAATATTTTGCTGCAATAAACGATTACATAGATTAAATGATTACATAGAAACACACTTTTTTAATTTGTTGTTTGCTTCTAATTTAATTTCAGAGAACTTGTTTCCAGTCTTCCAGACACAACAGACTCGGAAAAAAATATAAATCCAGGTGTCAGGATGGCTACCTTTCTTAGTGTCTTGGGATACCTGATGCTATAGTATTTAAAAAATAGAAGAGAATGTCCCACGTTCATCCTAGCAAACACTGAGCACCTCATTTATGAACACATTCTAGATTTTCTCTATCGCTACCTAATCCTAAAAAAAAATCCAAATGAGAGGAGATGTACAGAATACAGCAATTGCTTCCAACCTGTGTTCTTTTGTGAATGCAGCCTACTGATGTGGGATGAACTGGTGGACCAAGTCTTCAAGAGCTAATCTTGGAATATGTTAATCTTGTCTGTCTTTTTATTATTCGTTTCTTTGTAAAATTCTATAATTTGTTGGTAATTATAGATGCACAGGTGCAGAGTACACATTTTTGATATGCAAGGACTGTTACATGAAAAGTAAAGCAGGGATGTGTGTGTTTAAAGGTGTTCTGTGATGGTTGGTGTTCATCAGCACAGGTCTTTAGCACTTCAGGGTGGAGATCAAAGCACCAGGGTCCTGGAAATACATTAGATATTGCTTAATTGAGAACAGTAGGCAGGAAGAACAACACTTCCAGGAAAGATTACTGAAATTGGGAGTTCAGAGTGAGAGAACAGGTAAGTATCCAAACTTCAGCTAAAAGCTTCTGGAGCTGTCAGTTTACCACTCTAGAAAATCAGGTTGGAGGCATATGAAACTGGGGAGCTGAATCTGAGCAGGACTACTGAATTTATCAATCTCTACTGGTAAGACTGGTCTTCAAGTATCCCAGGCCCTTAAGACCAATGGGGAAATCTGGAGCAAGGAAGACTTACTCTTGGAGGAGTAAGTTAGGCAATATTTAATTGAATTGGACACACACAAGTTTATTATTTTTAGTTTTATTTTACAAGTTTATTTATTTATGTGATGCACCCATGAGTGCTTGGAAACTGGCCAATGTCATTATAAGATTACTCTCAACTGCCTTTTAAAGGTCATGGCAACCAGGAAAGGATCCTGAGGACTGGAAGGTAGCAAATGCCACTCATCTTCAAGATGGACAACAAGGAAGATCTGGGGAACTACAGGCCAGACAGCCTCAAATCAATTCTTTGGGAGGTGACAGAGCAAGCATTTTCAAACATATGAAGGACAAGAAGCTGGTTAAGTCTAGTCAGCATGGATTTACAAAGGGGAGATTACACCTGGCAAACATGATAGCCTTCTACAATGAAGTGACTACCTCAGTAGCTATGGGAAGAGCACTGAATGTTATCTTGGTTTTAAGAAGATTTTTTGACAGTGCCTGTCTTAACATTCTCTTCAACAAACTAGTGAATTTTGGGCTACATAAATGAGGTGAACTGTTGGACTCAGATGGTTGTGATCAGCAGCATGATGTCTAGCTGGAGGCCATCACCAGTGGTACTCCAGGGATTGATACCAGGGCCAGGATTGTTCAACGCTGGCATTAATGACCTGGATGATGGGACAGACTGCCCTTTCAGCAGATTTGCAAATGATACAAAACTGAGAGGAGCAGCTGGCACACTGGAGAGTCATGCTGCCATGCAGAAGGACCTGGTCAGGCTGGAGAAATGGACTGATGGGAACCTCATCAAGTTCAACAAGGGGAAATGCTGAGTCCTGCTCTTGGGGAGTATACTGAGCATAACTGGCAGGGGTTTGGTATGGTGCGAGGGGCTTCAGGGGTGACCTGTGTAGGAGGTCAAGGATGCCCTGTGCTGGTCACAGTTGGTTCCAGCCAGCTCAGCAACAGAAAAAAGTGGACTCGTGTGCCAAAATTAGAACCAAACAGATGAGTTTATGGTGCCTCTGCAAAAACGTATTTAAGAAAGAGCAGTGATCACTAAGAGACACAAGAGGCCAGGGCAGGTGGAACACCAGGGCAGGAGGGACTCCAGAGCAGGAGAGATGGGAAAGGAAAAGAGAAGACACTGGAGCAGAGGCAGGAGAGACCAGTGAGCTGGAGGAATGCCAGTCCTAGCTAGAACCCAACCACAGAAACCGTCTGGAAAGCAGTTTGTAGAGAAGGCCCTAGGGCTCCTGGTGGACAACAAATTGACCATGACCCAGAAATGTGTCCTTGTGGTGAAGAAGGCCAATGGCATTCTGGGCTGCACTGGGAAAAACATTGCCAGCAGGTCAAGGGAGGGCATCCTTCCCCACTACTCAGCTCTGGTGAGGTCACATCTGAAGTACTATATCCAGTCCTGGGCTGTCTGGTACAAGAGAGACATGGGCATAGTGGAACAGGCCCAGTGGAGGGCCATGAAGATGGTTAAGTGATAGGAACATCTAACGTACGAGGAGAAGCTGAGAGAGCTGGGGTTATTTAGCCCAGAGAAGAGAAGGCTGGGGAGAAAGGGAATCTCATCAATGTATATAATTACCTGATGGAAGTGTGTAAAGAAGAGCGAGCCGAGCGAGCCAGACTCTTAGTGGTATTCAGTGAAAGGACAAGAAACAATGAGCACAAATTGAAATACAGGAAATTCCACTTAAACATAGAAAAAATTATTACTGTGAGAGTGGTGAAACACTGCAACAGGTTATCAGAGAGGTAACTCAAAACCTGACTGGGCACAGCTCTGGTGACCTACTTTAGCTGACCCTGCTTTGAGCTGGACTAGATGATCTCCAGAGTTTTTTTCCCAGCTCAGTGATTCTGTAATTCTGTGGTTATACAAAGTTATTAAAAAGGCTGTTTCGGTCATTCTGAAAGCACGTGCACATTTAGGTTCAAAGTGCTGTATGTGGTTCTTGTTTCTGGACATAGAAAACAAAATCATCAGAGGATGAGGTACTAAGGTCTTCTTTAATGCAACAGCTCAGTGTTTGGAACACTCTTGCATGAGGTGGAAGACCTCTGCTCAGTTCCTCCTCTGCTTAAGTCTGTTGGAGTCTACAATAACCTACCTCCCAAGAAATTCCCATGGCCGTGTCCTTTAGCTTGATTATGGGATGCATCGCTCTCACTCTCTTCTGCTGGAAGTCTTTAATTTTCAGGTTGTGCTGAAACACTAAGCAATATTGAAATTAGTTTGTCGGGCAGTCGTTAGTATAGTCATGAGAAAGGAGTTCCATAACTGAGTTTCATTTCCCATTCCAAAGGGCTTTTTTTCCACAAATATGGATGTTTGGGGATAACTCACTGTATACTCATCCTGGTAGAATATTCTGCTGGCAGCTCAACATGCAAGTTTAGCTCACCCTCACTGAGAAGGAGTAAAATCCAGATGCCACACAAGTTCTTTGACCACTAGGTGGCTATTCAAAGGGAGACAGCTTATATTGTCACCATCGCTATGGATTTAACTTTCTTTTTGTTTTCTCTTCTGGAAAATGCCTGAAGAGGACTGGGCCACTGAAAGCAGGTCAGGGACTGGACCACTTTTATTGTCCTTGGCTAGAAGGGAGGTATTGTTTGGCAAGAAAGGATGAAAACAAGTTTGATGACCTTATTTTAAACTTATTTTTATGTACTTGAGTGCTGAGTCAGAGTCAGTTGTGAAGGTAACTATAACCTCAGGCTCTTACTCTATAAATTGGGTTGAATTCACAGAGAATGGAAAAATGAAAAAAAAAACAACCAACCCAACCCAAACCACAGACCTGTGATTTTCACTCAAGGTTTTTTGAGTGCTGTGGTCAACTGAAATGCTATTTTTCTTTTATGAACGAAGTTACAACATATGACTGCCATAGCACTTAAAATGATGTTGGCCTTGTGTGGAAACACTGATGGCAATTCCACTTCCATTGACTATAAATTAATCAGTGCAGAAATTGCTGTTCTTTCTTCCTTCACCAAACTAATCTGGAGAGATACTAACAACGGAACATTATGTACTTTTTGATGTTCCTTTTCTCTTCCCATCTGATGGCATTTGCTCAAAAATACAGAGAAACAGATTTTCTATTAGCTCCTGCTAAATACATCAGCTATGAAATACACTAGTCATGAAAATCTTAAAATGAATACAAAGACAGAGAATGTATGACAACAGAATATGTTTTTAATTGTATATGGGGCTTCAGTGATAAAGAAAAGAAACATTGTGGTTGGAGTTGTTGATATTTGGCAAGTAGGTCACACAGGTAGAATGATAAAAGCACTGGTTATAACCATAGAAAAAATTAGATTATTTGGTGGAGGAGATTGTATTTTATATTAGACTGCTGCATTCAGAAGGATATTGGATATCTAGTCTTAATTTTTCTATTACTTTTACCGTGCCAAAAAAATACATCATCACTAATTGTATTCCTCTCAGATTACTGAATATTTCCCTGGATGTCCAGCCTCTTGATAGCTTTCTTTGGAGAAGGGGCAGGCAATCTCCTGCACTGATTGCTTTCTTGGGTGTCTGCACTAGTTCCAGAAAAGCCAAAGAAATTGGTTTTCAAAAATCCAGTCTTGATGGAAAGGGACATTTTAATCCTCACCTACAGTTGTTCAAGGCACAAAAAATATCCATCATTTGGAGGTTATTTGAGATACTGGCATCCAGTCTGTAACACAGGGCCCAACATCCTTCGTTGAGATGACACATATTTATCTTTCACCCTGCATACGGACTGGACATAGCCCCAGAGTGTGAAAGAAGTGAAAACAAGGGCAGGCATCAAAGGAGGGTCATAAAAGCATAACTCAGACATTTAGAGACAAAAGCAGGAAGGCCAAACTTCATCTGCAGTTAAAACTAGCTAGATACATAAAAGATAAGAAGAAAGGACTCCACAGGTGTGCTAGTAATAAAAGGAGATTCAGGGAAGTTATGGCACCTTTTTGGATGGGGAAGAAGACTTAGTAATGGATGAGAGAGAAGAGGCTAAAGTACTCAATACTTGTTTTGTTTCAGTCTTCATACTCAAAATTGACTTCCAGCCCTTTTCATGTACTCTTTGAAATAGAGAGGGGCAGCCAGCAGGGAGGAGCAACAGATTAAGGGCCTAGAGAAGCTGGTGGTAGTGAAATCCATGGGGGTGTATGAGATTCATTCAAGGGTGCTAAAATGGCACATTATTGTGAGAAGGTTGCCTATCATCTGCAGAAAGTAAATGACAACTGGAGGAACTCCCTGCCAGCTGGAAAAAGTCTAACACTATGCTTATCTTCATGAGAGGTAGGAAGCACCTTGGGAACAATAAGCTGATCAGCCTCACCTCAGTCCCTGTAAAGGTTTTAGGGCATGCCTTCTTGCAATCCATTTCCAGTTACTTGAAAGACAAGAAGGCAATAAGGCAGAGGCAGTCTGAATTTACCAGTTGCCAACCCTGCTTAATCAACATGATTGTGAGTAGATTAGCAGGTGATGATAAATTAAGGGGCTTGGCTGGAGTGTTGAACTGTAGGGCTTTAATCCAGAGGGAAGTTGAGAAGGTTGAGGACTGAGCCAAGAGAAACCTCACAAAGTTTAGCAAAAAGAAGTTCTGCTCCTGGGGTGAATAACCTCATAGTAGTAACAGATTAGGGAGTAGCTGGAAGTGTAACAGCCTGCTGAAAAGGACCTGGAGGTTACAGTGGGTGTGAGGTTGTAAGTGTTACAGTCATGCTACATATATGCTGAGATTAAAATGAGTCTCATCTCTCTTCATGAGGTGTAGAAAGGAATTAACTGATCGTGGCTTTGGTGATCTCAATGTGAAAGGTTCTTATTTGATATCTTGCATTTTTTCATTTCCTGTGAAATTTCATGGCATTGGACTGGTCAGTAATATCTGTATTAAATTTAAATTGGTACGTTCTTGCCAACGTAGTCATCATTTCTAACTTTGCATTTAATATCCACATAAAAAATGGGAAATGAATTTAATTTATGTATTGAAACATACCTTTAAACTAGCAAACTAAACAATTTTGAGATTCAAAGGCCAACATATCACGATTAGCTGTGTGCATACTATTTATTAAAAGTCTTTGGACTAGACTAAATCCCAAACTGTGCTCAGGAAGTGCTTGTGGCAGTGTTGGCTGGTGAAGGCTGCCAGGTATGGTTATAACAATTAAATAGTTTAGACAGTTGAGTTGCCATGCCTGTTCCTTTCACCAAGCTATGTAATTTAATGATATAGAAGTAGCAAAAGAGACTGAGAAGGCCCAGTAAAGAGAACAAATCCCAGAAGGCAACATGGCAAAAAAAAGCTTTAGCAACAATAGGAAAAGGTCTGTAGTTCAGTGTTATAAATGTAAAGTATTTTATATTTCAGATGTATATAGAAAAAAATCTTTTATTTATGTTTTACAAATGACAAAAGTGATCTGGCAGGATGAAACAGTTTCAGGTCATGACATCATGTGACCCAGACAAATTACACCTAGTGGTCTTAAATTCAGGGCCAGCAACAAAGAATTAGCATATCTCTGACCAGCACAGAGTGACTGACAGTATATGCTCACACTTCCACCCTTGCAAGAGGTTCAAAGGACAGTCTTAAAAAAGGGCAGATATAGAAAAAAAGGAAGCCTTGTGATGTAAGGCTTGAAAAGCACACTCTATCCAGTTGGTCAGAGTGAAGCTATGGAGGCGACTTGTCATGGATAACGGGTACTTACCCAGTGTGGGAAATAGAGAAGTTTTTCAGTCCTACAGACAAGAGCATGAGAGAGCACAACTGCTAGAAGTTGAAGCCGGGCTGCTTCCCTGAGGATGAAAATTAAACATTGGAACAGTTCATCAAAAGAGGTGGGGGAAAGTTAAGCTCTCACAGAGATATTAAATTTCATTTTAAAAGCCAGCCATTGATCCATCTCCTGGGAGCAATCCCGTAGCCAGTGTTCAGAGCAAGCCTGCACAGATCACCATGTAGTCCCATGGCAACGCTTGAGTTTCTCTGTGCTGAGCTGCCCTGGTAAAATGACATGACACATCAGACTAGGTCAGAGTCCTCAGTGTGTGTCCTATCATGCCCTATGCCCAGATCTTGGCCAGGAGCCCAATACCAACCAGTCTCTCTGGAGGTACCACAGCAAGACAAGTCCCATCTTGGAGCTACATGTGCTGCTAGTGAACGTGTAGAGGGCTAATTCTAGCCTGTTTCAAGCACTCTTGGTTTTGTGGCATTATAGGCTTCTTTTGAATTTCCTCCTATCACTGCCTTCACATTAGTCTTTGGACAAAAGGACTTCTCAGCTTAAGAAGCTCCCACTTATCTTCTACTGCATACACGTCCAAAAGATAACTGCTCAGGCTGTATGTTAAAAACAAGCAACCCCTCCTCCCCCAGACAACCAAATGCTTTTGCAGTTTTTCATGGCTAACTGTTTGCAGGCAACCAAAAATGCCCCTACTGTGGCTGTGAAAGAGAGAGTTAGAGTTAACACTTTAATGATTGCTAAGAAGACCTGACAACAATAAAAGGATATAATTAGCAATAATATAAAAACCAGGCTGTTGTTACAAAATATAAGTCCCAAATCCAGTTCTCTCTAGTTCTCTCCTGAACTAATAAATGTTTTCTGGTTGTGCAGGCCTAGGCTTCCTACCAGCCCCAACACATTGTGACTGTGCTAGGACATTATTAACACCATTAGCAATCTGTTAGTTAAGGTTCCTAGTGTTTTTGGCAAACACAGAGGTTTTGTCTGTCATAATAAATAGCATGCATTGACTGACATTGCATAAACTGAAGGCCAGCTGACACACACAGTTCAGTTCTCATCTCCACAAAACCAGGAGGTGGACACATCCAAACTACACTGGGAGTGATCTACACCATGTGCTAATTCCTGAGCTGAGCCTGGGACACTGCTATTATGCCGGGCCGTGCCAGGGCCAATGTTAAATTAATGGTGAAGAAAATAGTGCCTCAATGTTTGTGCCTGTGCAGCAGCCCTTTTAAAGGATTAAATGCACATATAGAGGAAGGCAGGTATCTCAGCAGAACAACACTAACAGGATCAACAGAGGTCTACTAAATTACAGTGCTGTAAAAAAATCCAGTGTGGCTTTGGACTTACCTTCTCTGGTTGAAAGCAGAGGGCTCAAAATTAAAATGTTATTCTGGACAGCAAACTTATTAGGAGGGATATACGTGGTGTGAACATAATTTTAGTGCTGCCCAGCTGTTTCTTTTGCCTTAGTCTTCCGTTCTGTGAGTGTTTGTATGCTAATATAACATTATACTATATATGAGAAACAGCTTAAGAGCTTAACTGGTAAAAGACTATGCCAATACAACAATTTTTGCTAATACATGAAGCCCAGAAACAAGAAGAAGAAGCAGGAGGCTGAGCAGGGATTTCATAAGAATAGAGTCCATGCTGCCACATCAAAACCAAGATGTGAAATATGATTTCAGTTCATTTGCTTTATAAATAAAATAATTGCTGGGAAACTGGAGATCTGGGATGTCGGAGTAATCGCATGCCTGAATGAGCAGATAAATGGTAAAGAATTCAGGCAAAGTAACATGTAAGCAGACTCTGGACAAAGAGATGTGGGAGTCTTGCCACCAGCTGATCAGCTCTGAAGGAGAAGTGATACCTTTCACGGACCATGCGTGTGAGGAGAAAAACTGCAGTAGTCTGGAAAATATGAGCAAAACATGGCTGCCCAGAAATGCAAGCATGAGAATCCCTTGGGGTGTTAGGATGCATGCTTAGTAACAAAGTTAGACAGGCATCTTACCCAGTCTGCCCTAGAAGTTATCAAAAGAAGTGATGACTACATCATTTCTGCTTATTATTTGATAATCTGCTCTGATCAAATGAAAGAAATCACCAAAGAGGTCAAATTCAAACGTGTAGTGCTTCAAGGCTATTTTTGATTTGTACAACCCCCCTCCCCCAAACAAACAGCTTTCTTAAATGCAGAGAAGCAATGGAAGGGATTTGACAGCTCTAAATAGCTAAAAGTCTCACTAGGGAAAGAGTAGACTCCAGACCACTGCTGAAGCACAGAAATTTCCTGTAAAGTTTGCGATGCAGCAAAAGGAACTCAAATGTACGTCAACGTAAACACATTTTCTCAAAATCCCCCAACTCCCCAGCTTTTCAATTCCATATTAATCCTTCTAAACTCATTACAAGAAACTAATTTCCCATGGATCAGAAATCACAAAATAAAACCAGAAGATCTTAACATGTCTCTGCAGTTATTTCTGTCTACCTTCCCCAAAGACTAATCAGCCTATGAATACTACACATGTTCATTGTGGAAAAAGATATACTTCATCAACTATGATAAAGATGAAATTCAGTTTGAGATGAGGTTGTCATATATGTATGTCATATATCTATGTTGTTGAGATGAAGATATCTAAATTAATAGGGGTTTATAGGCACATCAGGTGTCTCATTTCTCATTACAGTCCATGGAGGTCCTCTGTAATGGGAATGTTTATTCTGGCATTACTATAGAACATAGCTGCTTCTATTCCTATTCAAGGAAAAGAACCTGCAATTTTAGAAAGAAAAACTACAGAGAAGACCAGAACTCCAGATTTCTGTCTCTTATTTGTCTACCAGTACTTTTATGAAGAATATTTAGTCATCTGCAGGTGTATTAGATCTTCTCTATTCACAGAAGGTTTTATTAAAGAAGTTTGAGATGTGTTTTCAACAAGGACAGTGGCACTTAGCCAGTACCAAACAGCTTTCCAATAGAGGAAGAGGTAGTTCTTATCTCACCATATATGTGTCATGTTTAAATTTGCTCATTTATAAAGTCAGAGAAGTATATGGAAAAGAGCCCCTAGTACCACAAAATTATTGTCAGGTACATCAGAGGAAAGAGTATATCCAGATAAAGAATTGTGGAGGTGGGTTCATGACCAAATAACCAGGAACTTTGTAAGTAATTCAGTCAGTTTGAGAAACAAATTGGTTTTGGCACTTTACACCATTATGTAATGGAAAATTTAATTAAAAATTAAGAAACTTGTCCAACCTTTGTATTTCCTGGCCCTAATTTAGCTAGGTCTGTTATAAAACCTTTCTTTCATGAGGGCAAATTACATTCTGTCTGCAAACTGTGGAAACTTTTCATTCCCACTTCAGCTGTGGAGACAGAAGCACGGTCACCGTCACCTCTGCTTCACTAATGGCTGTGTGCCAAAGGAACACGGAAAACATAAAAAACTCAAGGCCACATTCTTTTCTCCTCTGCTATAATACCTCAAAAAATAAAGGAATTCTTTATTTGAAAAAGTGGGGAAACTTTTGCATAGAGCATGGAAAATGACAACATTCATAAGAAATGCATTTCTTCTCAGACCCTTAAAATCATTCACAAGTTTTTCAATTCATTAAATCTGATGTCACCACTTGAAAAGTAAGCTACCTATGTTCAGATCAGTG
Source organism: Ibidorhyncha struthersii (assembly GCA_013398815.1). NCBI lineage: Eukaryota > Metazoa > Chordata > Aves > Charadriiformes > Charadriidae > Ibidorhyncha > Ibidorhyncha struthersii. The sequence goes on from VZSZ01010845.1 coordinate 25,129, forward strand.
TGGAATCAACAGCTATTAGTTCTTAGAGTAGTAATTAACAGTCATACAAAAATTCCCGCCAGGAAGAACATTGTTGCTGTTTACTGTTTGGGATTGGTGGATTTTAAGTTAATTTTTACATTAAGTGACACGGTGCTTTGCTGCAGGCAATACTGATTTAGTACACTGGAGTTTCGTTAAAACTGTCCATTTTCAGAGCACAGAAAACATACAACTAAGTGAGGTACAAGCAAGCATTGATTTTGGAGATCAGTTCTTGACTTCATAGCTTGTTAGCTGAAGTAAATGAGGAAGAGTAAAGAGAGAAAAGGGAAATAAGAGCTAGAGATATTAATAATATAATAAATAGCATCTCTTAAACTTAAGTTGACCGCTATTATATAAAATCAGCAGCTGGAAAATACAATCAGCCTACAACACAGAACAAGCGTGGAATTGTGTACTCCTACAGCTCCAGTTGTGAGTACCTCCTTGTCACTGCTGCCCTTGCATTTCTCTCCTTCAGGCTGCTTTTTAGCTCACCCAGGCCAGACATTAGGAGCCAGCAAGGATAACTGGGAGGAAGGGGGATTAGATGGAAGAACCTGACTCATGAGAGAGATTAAAAAATAAAAAATTGCTCACTGCGTCTTCCAACAAAAGATTAAGGGCTATCAAATAAAACCAGAGGGTGGCTGCCCTCCCTGCCCCCTCAAAAAAAAGAAAGTGGTTCTTATCAGTGCAGGTGTAAGCTGTGTGAAAGTCCCTGTGTGAAAGTGATCAAAAGCTGTGAATGCTAAATTTCATATAGCTCAAAAGAAGTTATTAGATATGTCCGAGGAAGGAAGATTTAGTGAAGGTTTATTAAATGCAAATCCACCTCTTGATAAAGAAATCATAGAATCATAGAATGGTTTAGGTTGGAAGGGACCTTGAAGATCATCGAGTTCCAACCCCCCTGCCATGGGCAGGGACACCTCCCACCAGACCAGGTTGCTCAAAGCCCCATCCAGCCTGGCCTTGAACACCTCCAGGGACGGGGCATCCACAGCTTCTCTGGGCAACCTGTGAAATCGTGACCTGCAGAGTGCTGAAAGTTCAAAAAGCACCCTGATGTCCTTGTACCCTGGGTATCTTCTGATGTGACGCAGAGCCAGATTGACTGGTGCAGTCACCCTTTCTGTTCTCCCAGTCTGTATTCCCCTTATTAAAAATTGTTAATAGGCTTCAGACTCCTTTAATGCTCCGATAGCTGATCCTTAATAAGTAGCAGAAGACAAAGAGCAAATACACCTCCTGCTTCTAATTTTCCACTGTAGCTGCCGCAGAGGGGACAGAATGTGGCCCAGCATTTCTCCAGTAAGAATAAGAAAAAGGAAATGAACACTTTGACCAGATATGTTCTTCTGAAAGAAGTCCACTTCAATGCTCACACGAATACTGATGAACACTGAAATGAGTTTCAGCTGCCTTTTCCTGTGGAAAATATCCTGGGATCTTGTATGGGAATGAAAACAAAGGGATCATGGAAATTGTAACTGCATGCAACTAAGTGAGAAACATTGACTTTTGGGTTAGATTAGCTATTCAAACATCTGCACAACACCCTCAAAAACTCTTTGAATGAAATCTGTTTCTTCAAATATTTTGCTGAATATATTCAGTAAAGATTTAAGAGCCATATGATGGAGACAGCTAAACCTTAGCACATACTGTATCAAAGACTGAAACATATCTTGTAAAGCCATTCAAGTCTAACAGTTGCAAAAAAATTCCACATATTTATTTATGGAAATGTTCCCAAATAAGATTATTTTGCATCAATAGAACAGACATAACTAAGGTTTTAAAATTACTGTAGCCCACTGAAGAAATCTTTATACTTTGTAATTCTGTTCTGGTAAACTGGATCATTTTGAGCATATAGATAGTTAGATGTGAGATGCTACTGCATGAATTTAAAGGTCATGGCATCATCGGAAAAGTGATTTCCCAGCAATGTGTCCTGTGCCCTTGACTTTATTATGATTTGTCCATTCTTAATGTCTCTGTTTATCAGTTTGGCATCCTTGCTGGCTACATGGTGCATATTTAGAGCAAACATTACAAGTCAAAGGTTTCTTTGGAAATGGAAATCTGAAAGTTCGACTGACTAAGAAAAGAAATCACTAAATATCAATTATAATTTATCTTGCTTTTACTATTTAAATGTGTCTGAACATATTTCACTGTATGCTTAATCAGGCTAGAACATTTCATTTGACCTCGACAAATTTTCCATAACTGTCCTTTGTAGAAAAGTATAAGAGCTGTGTTGATATAGGTAGGTCTAATCTCCTGAACAAACAAGTAAAATGGCAATTTTGAGGAGGTAAAAAAGGGGGTATTTACTCAAAATATAACAGCATCTTAGTCTCTTGTGTACCTGTATTTTTAAGAATACTGATATTAAAAGTGCATAATGTAACTTGTAAAAATGTCAACCTCTGTAGCACGTAAGTCAAAAACCAACAAAACCTTATGACATTTGCACCAGTCTTGGAGGAAAAAGCGAATGAAGGAAGACAACAAAGCTATACAGTCACATTTTTAATAACAAATCTTTTTTATTCTCCAGATACTGTTGGGCTGAAAATTTTAAAGCAAGGCCCCTACTTACTATTTTTTTGTGAAGAAATCAAATATTTGCCATGTAAACCAAGAGAGCTAGTTAAATCCCTCCTACTGCTTTTCTATTTGCATATATTGTAATAAATAGTGTACCAGAGCAGTACTTCCAACTTTTGTTATAAATTGCTGTGAAGAGGTCTTATTGTGCAACCGCTGATATAAACTGTAATGGTTAGAGTGAGAAGACATTTAATTACACGGTTATATGGTGGTGTCTGCACATTTGTGACTGAACACAAAGCTTAACTGTGGATTTTAGCTGGGTGCTTTCCTTCTGCAAAGATGGAGGGCTCTTGTTAAAAGACAGTGATAACAAAATGCCTTTGTCCATGTTTTATAATGAAGAGTTTAACCTGCAGACAACAAATAGATTGAAAAAGTCGCATGCAGAGAGTTCAGAACAGAGGTTTGATCTAAACCCTACAGGATCTTTAAACTTTCATACTCCACATAAACACAGTGATTAGAGTCCCCTGAAATATTTCTAAATGCACTTACTTTAGTTGCTGCAAAGAACAATGCTGGGGCTGGAGGAATCCATGTGCATTTTATTTAGGCAGTGTATAGGCACTATCAGCTATGTCCTACATATATTGTATTCAAAACAACCACAGTCTCTAAAATATAAACTTCTATACTTACAATCACTGTTCCTCAGATGCATGTTGTTTAATCTTTTATCTTCTGGAGTCTACATAGAAGAATTATATTAAAGGTCCCTTATCCAGTGTAACTTTTCTCCCTCAGTGGTATTTATGCTCGTACTGTTACCTCAGCTCTGTTACTGTAAAATTTGGAAAAACTTCAAGGAAATCAGTGCAATTACTCCAGATTAATGTTATTATCACTTATATCCAAATGTTGCTGTTATTCATGTAAGACATTTAACTTTCTTGCACATACTCATTTCTATGTAGCGGTGAAAAGAAGCCATTATCAAAATAAAGTAATGGTGTGGAGCCTTGGAATGGTCACGAGACTGAGAAGAGATCAGAAATTGAGACATCAGTTCTGGTGACCTTGACATCTTTGCTAGTCATAAGTGGTTGCATCAAGTTCAGTGAAGTAATTGGTAGCAGAGTAAAGCTATTGAGCGAGAGGACTCAGGTGTAGTGCAAGTACTTTGCAGTAGCATTATCTAACAAACCAAAATTCAGTGAATTTCCTTCAGAGCTCCCAAAACATTGTGGCTCCAGGGTGACAGAATGCTTAGAGAATAACTGTAAGCATAAGAAAAGGAAAAGGAAGGAGAGCATACCAGGTCTTAAAATTAGACAGGTCCTTAAATCCCTTTTTAATTCGGGAATTACATTTCGACTGTGTGTGTGTACACAGAAAGAATGACATGAAGAATGATAATAAATTAGGTAGGCTTAACTGAACGGCTATACAAAATGCACTAGGCAGCAGGTGGTAACATTCCTACTTCTGCCTCTGTCTGAGTTTGGTGTCAGAAGTCGTGTGTTACATTTTATTAAGACATCGGAAAACTGCAGACATGCTCCCAGGCTTGCAAGAAAAACATTCTGTATCTTGGATTAGCTTACCAATATATAAAAGGAATGGGAGATGCTCTGTGGTCTTTTTAAAGCTTAGAAAAAAGATGCAAAATGAAGGCTTTGCTAAACAGAAAAAAAAGATGAAAGCTGAACAACCACTTAGTTGTATATGGAGCAGACAGTATTTGTAGGAAGAAACTGCACGTGAAGAAGCGAGCAGAAAGACTACCATAGAAGTGGGAGATCAACAGCCATGACTACATGATACACTGACTAGACTGATAAACTGTCTTGCAAAGTATGAAAACAGGATGTTGGTGGCCAGAAGACATTTATGTTCCATCATAACTACTACAACAGGCAGGTAAAAACCTACCATTCCTTTGTACAACAGCAATTCAGCATTGGTCTGGTACAAATGTCAGAATAGAATTGTGCTGTGCTCTGTGTGTGTGTGTATTGGGATCCTGACTCTACAGAGCTAAAATAAACTTAATAAAAGTGGAACATCTAATCTCTTTGTAGGACAGAATTTGCTGTAGGTTTCTCTTCATCCCAGCCTTCAGCATGACATACTTTTATTAACTGGGAAGGAGTGGATTAACTTCTGGGTAAAGTGGGAGAAGGTGTTTCAAGGGCTGACTGTCTCTATACCTGACCTTTCATGTGACCTTGAATGAGCCATTTACGGCCAAACTTAATTCTTATGCTTTACTCATAGTTTCCATTAAAATGGGTCTTTCCCCTTCAATAATGTAATTAGAATAATTTTCCCGCTTTTCAGGTATGAATTCATTTGGTCTAAATAATGTTTTATTTTCTATTAGCTCCATTCATCTTAACTGAGCTATCTGGAGTGTAAACTTAGCTGTTGCTACGCTGGGCAAAACCGGGCTCTCTGCATTGCAGAATTTTATCCACAAAAATGATGGTAGAAATGGCAATCTGACTCAGGGAGATATAGCAAGACTGATTCATCAGAGCCTTTAAAATGCAGTTCATAAATGAGAAAAAGCTCTGTGGAATCTGCTTTCAGGTAGATGCAGTAATAGTCTTTTTGCCTCCTAGATGGAGCTAAAGCACTTGTCTGCTGTACCTTGGCTTTGTGGGATGGAGGAAAGCAAGTAACGTGACAAATATCATTGCCTTGTCTTGCATTTTGTGATTAGTATTGCCTGCATTTTTATTCATTCCTAAAACCACATTTTACAGAACAATAATAAAAAAAATTTGGTCTCCATTCTGCAAGGACAATCTTTTGTGAGTGTAAATCTGTCTCAAATTTACAGAGCCTTTTTTGACTTCTCTGCAGCCAGGCAGTGCTGCTCCCTAGATATATGTTTCAGTGAGTGCTGCCAGGTATCCAGTTCAGCTTTCTGGAAAATTAATGTTCAGCGTTCTTCCCCCTAGTCCGCGCAAGGGATAGACAAAGGACTTCTGGCCCCAGGATAGAGACTGAATATACAGTCTGGATGAGACGTCTTCAGTGTTTATAAAGGAAGAGATGCTGCAATGTTGAAAGCAAAGAATTTGAAAATGAAACCCACAAAGCAAGAGACCACCCTGAGCTGAGTGTAGACAAGAAAGCAAAGCAAACCTTGCAGCTTTATTGACTTGCAAACAAACACAACCTAACAAAACCTAGCAAAAAGAACACCAGAACAAATGCAACAGTGCCATTCACATACATATTCTGTTTCTGGGAAGGTCATACAATGTTAGAAAAAGGATATTTCTTTTTCAGAGCTCTGGTGACACTGGTGACAGTTAAGCCATGAGCACATATATAGGTCTGCATCTGTCTATGCAATTCAGTAGCAATCAGTATGCTAATTCATTAAATTTTCACAGCCTTGTTTGTGGTGAACATCAGTAGGCAGTGCACTCTGCATGCCCACAGTTCGGGGTGAATAGACTGAGTGAAAAAATGGAGGATGTCTATAGAAAAACTACAGGGTGAAGGTGGAAAGGGAAGAGCCAAAAGATCTTCGTACCATACAGAAAGATAAAAGACTTATAACAGATTTGACCAGGGTCTAAGAACATTAAAAAAATATTAACACCATACCTAAAGAAGAATTTTTCACAGTCCAAGAAGAGAAAGAGGCTCAAGAGGTGACCAGTGCACTAGCTGCAGGCTAGTGTCAGCTAGCACCTGGGAAAAAGATCCTGGCTATCTGGAAGATAAAATAGTAAGTGAAACTGCTGTAGCAAACTGGCAAAGCAGAGTCCCTACAGAAGAGGTCAAATCCTTTCCTCTGGGTTACTGGGCTTGTGTCTATGCTTTTGGGCTCATGGAACAAACACGTCTGAACTGCAGCCAAATAGGCGCTGCTGGATCTTTAAGTCTGGCATCTGACCTGTCTACATTGCTTGTGATTTTAATGGCACTAATTTATTGCAATATTTTATGATGGTTTTCAATTATTTAATTTGCTGCGTAAGATGATTTTTAATTATTTAATTCATGTTTGTTCCCTTCTGTGGCTGCATACAATAATCTATGACACTGATCTTACAATGACTTCCTCATTGGTGTTCCTCTTTTCCACTGTGGATCTGCATAAAGGGTCTGTGCATATTCTGTAGACTTTCCTCACTTCTTTGAATTAAGTAATAATTATCTATAAAAAATATGCACTGGAATATGTTTTAATTCAAGTCTATAGGGATTTTTAACTCTGTCATAGGAATAACCTGCAATACACTTGAACCAATTTACAGAGATCGGTTTAATGCAGCAGAACAGAGTGGAAATTTATTAATGTGAATGTGCAAATGTATATTTGCTTGGTAATGAGCAGAACATGTAGGACAAGTCATCTATAAACTGATATGTAGACAAATCTATGTACCCAGAAGTTCTACCTTCTTGTGGGACTGCAAAAGCAACCATTTTTTTTTAATTATCTTTAAATTCAAGAGTCTTTGTTTACCCCATCCTTCTTCCCCCCCTGTTTTTTTTCCCTCTTATCTATAACAGAACCCATATGCCTTAGAGAAACTAAGACTTAAATTACTACTATAACAAAGAAAATGAAGTATTTATATTGTGATGCTAATCATATGTTAGGGAAACAAAAGTATTTGGAAATCAAGCTCCAGCTTTAAAAACAGACATACATGATGACGCTGTGACTACATACAGGCTACATACCAAATTCTCACAAAATCTTCTGAACAGGTTTGAAATTCTAAAATTCTGGACTGACATCTATTTGTATTCTGTATCATATTCTGAATCTGGAAACCAACGAAAAACAGGCTATTTTAATGTTTCTTGAGCCCTCTCATTAGAATCTGGTCTGTACCTTCTTAGAGGTATTAAAATGAGATTTTTGGCCAAGGGCATTATTCCTCCTTGAATTTCCTTGTGTGAAGTTGGAGTGACTGTGTGACACTTTGTTTTGATATGGTTCAGCTTGTTCTACGGGCGTACATGTCCTGACCCTGCTCATTCAGAGCAATGTACACAGTATGTTTCATAAATTAATAGATACGCTTTAAATCCAGACCGTGTTGCTATCTGGAGCCCGAGGCCACAAATTCTCCTGTAAGAGTCATACCTCAACTTCAGACCTTCTAGTTGGGTGATATTATGCCAGAAAACAGGATCATTTGAAATTCAGGCTCCCTCTCACTATTTCAATGTATTTCCGCCTCCAGGCATGCCTAAATATTGCAAATACACAATCTTGATTAACAGCCAAATTCCATAACAATTCTCTCGTTTATGTACTGTGGAGTCCTCTGAAAAGTTACTCATCAAAGATGGAAATATCCCATGGCCTATAAAACATGTTAGTGTTTTGTAACTGTGTAGTCTGTGTTTTGACATGGGACACAGTATAAAGCAGACTAAAATAAGAAGCATTACATAAGCCTTTAAAGAATATCTACATAGGCCATATCTTGTCATCCTCCTCTGGCAAAATCACAACTGAAGTTTTGGCCACATCCTCAAACACAGCAAATGCAGTTCATACCATCTGTTAGACCTCATGACACAGCAGAGAGAAACTCTGTACCCTCATGTTTACTTCACTTGTCCTTCAAACCACCTATGCTTATGTATGCCCAGATGTTTTCTTTGATATTTTAATTTAAATTTAATTTAAGTATGTTTTCAGAAAAACATGTGCCTGAAGGATTAGAATCGCATTAGTGCATTGCATTCACTGGGATTCAAACAGTTGACATAAAGAAAGAATTTATCCCTGTGCCTTGACAGAGCTTCCGTGGAACCAGTTTGCACTTGGAAGAGGGAGTGTCAAGGCAGGTTGAAGGCTTAGCTAAGAAACTAATCCATAGCTGAGCATAGCTGAAAATGAATGTCAATTAAGCTGTAATTACTTTATGACAAGATTTGCATGTCAACTGATGATAGAAGGAAACAAGAAGGAAACAAACACGTCCGGGATCACTGAACTATCCAGCCATCATGGCTCAAGGATACAGAGCCGACTGGCTGTGGGACTTATTGCAGCCCCTGTGAACTTGAATGCCACAACAATTGCTAATGGAGGGAATAGTAAAAAGAAGGTATTCAGAGGCTTATCTTCATGACTGTTACTTCAACCGAAGCTGTAACAGATTGACATTTAAATAAAACCCTTGTTTTCATAGGTAAAGGGATTCCTCCTGTGCTATTGACTAGCTGTTAGGCATCACTTGGTTTAGCAAGACCTTCAAAGTAGAAAGAAAGTGAAATCCATGGGGAAGCCAAACAGGTATGAGAAGCAAAGCAAACAGATAGCATGCAGGGACTGAGACCACTGGGAATGCTGGTGTTACAGATTAAAATACTGCACAATTTTAGGAGTTAGAAATCACTTTGGAACACAGATATGCCCATGGCAGACAGAGATCGTGAAACTGAGTTTTAAAAAAGTAAATAATAGCTTTACAGTCTTAAGAATGATGCTCAACACTGTAACAGTTTGATGTTTGATGAAAGAAACAGCAGAGAGATAATTGGGTGGCTGTTTTGCCTTATCTTTTAAAACTAAAACCAAGAATGAGGAGAGACAGTACATATGCTGCACAGTTGGGCATTCTGGTCTCCACATTAAAAATCAAAGATAAAAACTTGATAATAAAGGGCTTGGTCATTTGCGAGGCATATTAGCCCAGCTTCTAGGAGAGGTTGTGGAAAGAAAGTGAGCTTTGGCTCCAAACATCAAAGGGAATTGGTAGGGAAAGATCAAAACAATGGTCAAAATTATGATGCTAATGAATTTATAAGGTCAAAAATGGAAAAAAAACAGGACTACAAGACAACAAAACTATATTGTATCTAATGAAAAAAAATAATATTTAGGTCAACCTGAAAATGTTTTCTGAATTTTTTTGGCTCCCCTTATTTTTTTTTAATTAGAGGAATTTTCTGACTGTGACAGGCACAGAGTAGTTATACTCTGACAGAAGTGCTCATGATTATTGTCCTGGTTTGAGCAACACAGGACTAATTTATCTCCTAATACTATGGAAAACTGCACTTTTAGAAGACTCTAGTGTCTGAATTTGTGAAAATATTTATAGCCAGCTGTGGAGTGTGGGTTTCAAGGTTTCAGTGTTTTTCGAGCTTGTCAGGTTCAGGGATGAGGCGGAGCAAGACCCGGGCACTTGACCCAAGCTGGCCAACAGGATTATTTCATACCATGAACATCATATTCAATATAAATTAGAAAGTTTGCTGCAAAGTGCACTCTCTCCCTTAATGGCTAAAATCCAGAGAACCTCTTGCCCTGGTTCTGGACCCCTGAGCCCTTCCCTTCTTCCTGAAGCTGTAGCGTTCCCAGTGTCTGACATTTGCAGTCCACTGCTGGAGTGCACAGCTTCCTACTGATAGAATCGGCTGAGTATAATCCTTGTGTATTTTATATTGGTGTCAGGATCAATATTGGTTCTTTAGTGTTATTAATGTTAATTATCTAGTCTTATTCTATTAAATCTGTTTATATTTCAGCCCCTGTGTTTCCTTATTTCTTCCCAATTCCCCTTCCCAGGTCAGGAGAGGTCATCGGGTAACAGAATAAATTCTTGTGAGTTTTCTCAAACCATAACAACTATGCTTTTTGGAGTAGGACAGTTCCACCAGTTCATAAGGAAGACAGGTAATGTCATCAAAAACTGCTAAAGGAGGAATGAAGAAATCTTAAATAACCTTTGCTAAATACAAGGAAGTGAATATAACGCCTACCTCAGCACACTATGGGACACTGTGAAAGCCATGAATTAATACACTGCATTATCTTTTCATCTCTGATGAGCAATTCCAGGCAACCCAGCAAAGATGGGGTAGTCCAAATAGTAATAGTTCAAACTCCTCTGTTGTCCAGAACCTAAGATACAGTATCACATAAAGTTACTTCCTTCCGCCAGCAAAGGGGTGCACTGTGTGTTGAAGAGTGCATCTTTAAGAGGATCCAGACAGTAATAGTAGTGGATTTAAGAGCTGACAAGATTTAATGGATGCATATTTCATGCCTAGAGACAACATTATGTCTGGAAGGAAACAGGCAGCCATCTTGTATTTTGACATGAACACCCATAGAGGGAAAAGCGCAAGGTGTGCGAACAACACTTTGGTCACCTATAGAAGGAAACTTTCCAGACTTGAGAAATCAAAACCTATTTTTTAGAAAAGGTTGGGACAGACCTCTACAGTTGTCAGATCAAAAACTGCATGTTCACAATTACCAGACTTTGAGAGCTAAATCTCACCAGCAAGAACTGTGATAAGGTATTGATGGCAGATCTTACAAGGCGTAGCATGCTGAAGTTTAGCGTATGAACTAATGGGTCACAGTACATGTTAGTATATTGAAATGGATTTAGTACCAAACGGGAATCACAAAACAACTTATGACCCCCCTGGGCTCCCTAGAAGCATCAATAGTCCAAGCCATGCTGTAAATCAGCATACTGAAAGGTATATGAAGCTCGTCATCTTCCTTCAGGTTCTCATGGTATGACTAATTCTAGTTAGGTTTGACCCCAGGAAATAAGAAAACAATACAGACTGCAATCAAATAAAGGAAGGGAAGGATGTAGAAAGACTGGATCCTGGAGGGAGGTACACAGATTACAGGAAGGGACAGGCGGGAAGTGCCATTGTGACACCAATTTATGTACAGAGGATTGATGGAAACCTACTTGCAGCTACACCACCTTACTTAATTTAGTTTTACAAGCACTGATTCCTCTGACGTTATTATTCCCTACACAGCCCACAAAACAGGAACCATGCTGCCCACATACAGACAGAGGAAAACCACAAGGAAGTCCAAATAGGATACAAAGATCTGAGACCTGACCCTCATATGGGAAAAGAATTGGATGTGGAAAAACTCATCTTCTCCATTATGGTGAAAGACAATGGTTTCAGAGGCACAGATATGAGATAAGCCAATGGCCACACAATAAATAAGGTGGGGATCCAACTCAAATGCTAACATTTTCATACGTGCCTAAGTGAATATAATATATAAAAAATCTCAGATTAGCCCTGTTTGCTACATCAACGCTATGCATGTAGGGCAGCAGGGATGTACCAATTACATCTCAGAACTACCATAGCTGCCTTTGCTCCACACTACGCCCCAGCTATTAAACATTTTTTCAGTAAGGCTGGTGCGTATCGCCTTCAAGCACTTCCAGTCCTGGTGCTGGCTCAGTCACTGCTAGCCTGAGCACTCCAATGTGCTGCACAAGCAGACACCTAACTAGCTTTCAAGACAAAATTTGCATTTTCAAAATCGTTGCATCTTTTTTCTTTAAGAATTACTGGGACAGACTTTCTCATACCTGGGTTATGTAGGAAACTGAAAAATTGTGTTTGAGTAAATGTATCTATTTTTTTCACAAGAAAATGGTATGATATTATCATGTAAGATGATACATCCTTCTCCCATTTTGATCCATTATTGAGTAAGAATCTTATTCCTACATATTGCCCAATGTAGCCATTAGATTTTGGAACATTTAATGGAAAATATAATAGTAGATCATTGTGATCACAATGATTACAATCATTGTGATTGTAAGGATTTGCGAGCTATCTCCAATCTCTATGCCACAAAACACCAACCTAACATGAGACTAATTGAGCAAAACCTTCAGCAGGCAACAACAACATCAAAAGCCCTTCATTGCTAGGCAGTTTGTAGGACAGGGCAGTGTTACACCATAGAAATAATACACTATATGCACATTCCAGCAACAGACCCAAATGGCGTATGTCGTAACCAAATGCTGATTCTCAAGTAAGATACCATAAGACAGATAACACAAAGTAGTCGCATGCTAGAGGGATTGAACACTTTGAGACTTTTAAAGAGGGATTATTTTTTATTCTGTCCTACAATTTTCCTCTCGTAAAGCAGAAGAATTAAAGTAATTTTTTATGAATTTCACTGATGTGTATTGACTTAAAAGGCCTTTCTCATTACTGCATGGGTGGTGAGAGAAAATAGGTAAGTAATTTAAGTAATAGCCAGTCACCATATTGGGACATGTGTCTTTTCCGCATCAGTGAGCATCTGACTGCAAAATGAAGACCTTCAGACTCTTCAGCCTTTGTGGAAAATGCCACATGAATCCAAACTACTAGTTTGAAGAGAATTCACATTTTTTTTTCTTTCGTGGCAATGAAGTTGGTGTAAGGAAGGCATGAAATGTCCTTCAAACACATCAGGTGACTGTTAGATACTTCTGCATTGTTCTGATTCTGAAAACTGACCTCCAGACTAGAGTAAAAGAGGACTTGTTATTTCAATGCATCTTCTACTTTTTTTCTTAAGTTTCTTTTAAGAATCAGTGTTTCCTTTCTTTCTGCCCATTCTATACATACAAGCATTTTTTTTTATATATATATATGTGTGTATATACATTTGCTTTAACTTTGGAAAACAGAGGTTCACAATAAAAACATGTACAGGGCACCTTAATTAATTTATTTGTATCTACCTGAGAAAGCCGTATATTATAATCTACAACACTGTCTAAAATTGTGATATGGCAGGAGCTTTTCTTTAGGAAAATTATGGCAACAGTCAAATGGAAATAATTAAAATGAAGTCAGTAGTACTTCATATCTGAAAAGTTTTAATTGATTTTTTCTCTCCTTTCATGTATGAGTAATTGTGACTTTTAATGACTGTTTTTAGAATAAGAGAATAATAGTTTAGGAACTGTTAATGCTGTTGTTATGAGCAAAGATTTGGCTCCTGAGGATATTGATCGGGGACTCTAAACATTGATTTGAGATCCAGGATTATGAACTTTACAGTAAGTATAAATGCTACAATTTCTAGATGCTTGTTAAGTTGTAATTTCTTTTTCCTAAAATGTTCTTCAGGAGGGGAAAGAGGGAATTATTTCTGATGTGTCTGAAAGTACTCATGGGCTTAAGGGTAGTGAAGGACACAGGTCCAGGTAAAGGCAAGTGTTTTATAGATGTTACTTGCTCAGGACTTTGAGCAATCTGGTCTAGTGAAAGATGTCCCTGTTGGTGGCAGGGAGGTTGAACTAGATGATCTTTAAAAGGTTCCTTCCAACCCAAACTATGATTCAATTACTTGTGAGAAAAGATCTTTCCAATTCCTCAGGAGTTCATTTACCAATTTACCTTGGCCTCTGAGTCCATGTTATGCTTGAATTTGCACTCAGTTCCTTCAATTGTTGTATTTTAGGATGACAAGGACATCCTTTTTCACAGCAGTCTTTTCAGTTTACCATTTTGCTTATGATATTCTATGCAAAAAGGTGCACTCATTCTTCATTAAGTACCCTAAGCTGAGAATTAGGTTCTGTCTCAAAGTATACCTCCTAGGACTAGCAACACCTTTATTCTATCTACAAAATTTGAAACAATCTAATACAAACAACTGTTAAAAGCATCTCTTGCTTTTACCTAGAACTTTCCTAAAGTTGGTGCATATTGTATTATATAGACCTTGCTTGAGGTGGTAATCAAATTAAACTCTAGCTATTTTCCATTCAAAGTGCATTTTGAGTCATCTTCTAGCTATCTTTCTGGAAGAAAGGAAATATTCAAGACTGGGCAAAGAAGGAGTTTATCTGAGACAAGTATAGTATAACAAAACAAGTACAGGAGTTTGGGACTTCAATTTGCTGTAAAAGACTTTAGTTAACTCCTCTGACTGTCATAGTATCTGGGGATTCAAATAGAGTTAGACTGTAGACAAAAAGAGACACACAGATAAAGGATATGTCCGAACACCCAGATAAGCCAGGATTCAACCATTTTCCATTTAATATCTCCTGACCTCCCACGTTTTTTTGCACACAAATTCATAGGTAGGTACAGAGATTGACTCAGATCCAGAGGTCTCTGGAAAGTGAGAAGCTGAGAACACTTGGCACCCCATCACGTGTCTAATATTCCCCTTTGTAAATAGATGGATCAAGCACTGTTAAGGTCAGCAGCTTTTCTGCTAGCAGCTACTCAAAATCAGCTCTTCACAGGCATAATGCTGGTTCTCTAGCACAAGAAGCGCAGAGTCAGTGTTTGCACTCAAAGACTTAAGATGGATAAAGAGGGAGAAGATACATGAAGCTGAAAACACACGCTCACGTATGAGTGGCAGGACTATTATTACATGGTGCACATCTCTTCCCATCCCTCCCTTATTGACCCCCACAACTTCTATATCCAGACAAAGTGAATTTTCTTACAGGAAAATGATATATTAAGATTTTTTTCATGTTAGCTTGCTCATTGTTTAAATTATCTAACAAACGCATTAATGAACAAGTTGTATAATGGTAAGTAGTCTTTGTTATCCTACAGTATTCACCATTTCAGAGATTTTACTTTAAAAGTCACATTTGATTCCATTATCAGTAAGATAAGAAATGTTGTGGCTGCTCTGTTTGTGTTATTCTCATGACACACGTTGGCTTGAGCTTTATGGGCTTATGGCAATAAATAAAAATGAAGAACTGTTCAGTGCCTATCTGCGTTGTTTCAGAAGTCTTGCAGTTGTGTGCCCTCTCTCTGTCCTTACTATTGGCAGAGCTGGAATGAACTATCGTACCAGATAGGGCAAACCTGTCTAAGATTTAGTTTACTACTTAGAGTACAACTTGCTTGAACAATACGGTTTGGGAACTATTTAATTCTAATTAAGGATGATATTTACACATTCCTTTCTGAGGTAGAACTCAGGATGAACCCACTCAAGAAAACTGTCTGCCAAGTTCAAGAAGACCTTTAGTAGGAACTAAAACTTTTAATATTCATGAAGGAATATGTGCTTTTTTGTGATGCCAGAAAATAAACTCCCTTCTTTAGCAGAGCAGGCCTGCAAGTAGGGGGAGATACATGTATGCCAATGAATTACACTTCCTTCATCTGCAGTAGTAAACACGCCTCAGAGGTATTACAAAGAGATAACTTTGGTCAGATTTCATACCTCCTGATTTAATTGAAGGCCTCTTCTTCATTCTACCTTAATCTTACATCTACTTCCACGGAGATGCAGGTTTTGACTGCATTCATCCCTGAATGCCTTCCACTCCTTTGTTATTAGGCAGGTGTGCAGCACGCAAGAAAACCGCCCCAGAGAAATTCTGCATGTTCACATTGCTCCACTGAATATAAGCTTTTCTTGATATTTCGTAAGCTGCACTTTCAGATGAGTCAGCAGGGAGTATCCTTAAATGGATAGCCATGCCAATAAACAAGAGCCTTGACTTACAGAATTCAAAGTCCATATGGGGTGTGCCATCTCTGACAACAGTCTAAGAAAGTTCAGAGTAAATGAATGAAAAATATAATTCTAGTAAAAGCCCTTCTTAATTATTTTGGTTTTGTTTTTGTTCTGTGGGCAAAACTTCACTGCAACTGTGTCCATTATTACTATGGACTTGTTCTTGATTTTTCCCCTCCTTAGAGCTAAATATTTTGTACTATGGAGGGCTCCAGATCCCACTTTCTGACATGAATATAGAAATCTCCTTGGTAATTTCAGGGTAGATTCAGAGAAGAAATTTTAGAGAAGAACTGATCGATTTTACTTTGATATGGTTTGCATCCCCTCAACAGTTTATCTTGCAGATTAGTTATTTATTAAACTTTACTGACATTTGTAGTTGAGATCTGAACCAGGTGTTTTTAAGAGCAATACTGTGATTCAATGTAAATTGGTACAGCACTTTGTAAAAAAGATCAAAGCTGAAACTTTAACAGCATGTACTGAATCTGCATTCAGAAACATGAAGATGCCATTACAGAGCACACAAAGTTTCCCAAGCAGAAGTGATAAAATGAAGACTCCCAACACACAATGGGTCATATTTTCTCTAGGGCTGAGATATTCACAACTGAGAGGAAAGCAAGGGGGTAACGAGCTTAGCTGTAATTCAAAGAGGAACATATGAACTAGAACTAGATTAGTTGGACTCCGGCCTTTGCTCCCTCCCCAGACATCCATACTGGAAGGTGATCAAATTGAAACAGAAGCGGATACTGCCACAAGTGGAAGGGACGCTGCAGGGAATCCTCATTTCACCATTTCTAGCTAACTGTCTGGGGCAAAACAGATTTCTAATGCCTAAAATCTGCCCGTTGGCCCCATGGAGTCCTTTGAGGTATTGGTCAGACTCAGCAGTTGACAGCTCTAAGGCTTCTCAGCTTCATCCCTATAAAACCATCTCACTACTACACATTTGACAGCTATACCTAGATAACACTAAGTAGGATTTTAATGATGGATGTTAAATTGTTACATGTCCAACTTGGCACAAAATAACAACATGAACAGCAATAAAAGATTATTTATAGATTATGGCTGTACAGATCCTGACTTACACAATGGTACAGCAAATCTTCTGTAAGGGACAAACACACATGAGACTTCTGTTCAATCTTATATCACTGAAAAGCAGGAATACCACTGTGAAGGCCAGGGCATTTGTTCAGATGTAAAACTAGTGGGAGAAGAAGTAGTTTCCTACAGATACTGTGATCACCATTAATGTGCAATATTCCTAAATACTTAATGCCTGGCAAACTTTGTACAGTAGCTGCACATTTAAGTATAATAAAATACTTTGTGTTCACTATTTGTCTTCTTTACTGCATGCTGTTTGTAAGAGGTTATGAAGGGTTAACTAAGAGAGCGAGGAGGCAAAGACACGCAGGGAAATGTAGCCAGCTGTTGAATGAAGCATCAAGAAATGAGCGGACCATTACTTGAGGCAGTTTCCCTGCCTAAAACAACAGGAAGCATCAACTACTGGATAATTTTTAACAGCAGACCTTTGAAGTGACTTCAAAGACATCAGGTGATTAAAACAGATAGAGGAAGCAAAGGGAGAGGCTGACCCTGGGCCGTGGGAGAAGCCAGGACACAGGGAGGGATGGGCTGGGGGTTGCAGACAGGAGCCTGGCCAGCCGACCTGCTCTCCAGCTAACACCATGGGCTAACACGACAGCCCCCCTCAAGGCCTGTGCTATCGGCTGCTTTCAGGCAATCAGAACATGCTGGTTTGTTTCACAGAGAAAAATGTTCTTAATTGCTGGTGGTCTCCACCTCATGAGAGCAGCACCCCCTGACTTGCCCTGCTCTGAGCCCATGGGGTGAAGAAAGGATCCCGAGGCCCTCAGGAGTAGTAGCAGAGTGAACCAGGCTTGGGAGAGGTTGCTCATCTAGAGGAACTGTATCTGGGGCTAACTGCAAGTTCACTGTGAGGGCATATTGATAAAAGTCTAGCTGAGAGCAAAAATATTCTTTGGGGTAAGTCCACAACATATCCTTCACATCCCCTAAAACTTATTCTAAGACATCTTTCCACAGAATATTCTTAACATGGAGTGCAAAGTGAGCAATCATTTCTTTCTATTTCAGAAAACAACGTTTAATGCAGCTGCAGTATCACAGTTGGCAATTATAGAAACATTGGAGATACAATTAAAGGAATTTTCTGAAGGTTTTATCTATTATCTCACAAACTCATGAAAAATCTTGTTATTAGCATAGTTGGCATTAGCAAGCTACACTTTTGAAGAAAGCAATGCTTAGAAATTTTAACTGCCCAAATCAGTACTCTGCTGTGGCTGGAATATTAATAAGGCGCGAAAAGCCTTTCAGAGCATCTCAAACTAAATCTAAATGAAATTCATTTAACTGACGTGACAACTAACTTATTTAATTAAAGGACCATCTACTATTTGGAGAGAAAAAGAAAGGACTATCTCATGCAGTTCCAGCACAATGCTATTCACTTCCAACCTAGAACAACTGTGTAAACTTTAAGTACTCGTTTATTATTTCCCTCTTTTTGCTTCATTTTGCACTTGACTGAGTAAAAGGGTTTTGGGGTTTTTTTTTTGGGTGTGTGTGGGTGGGACGTCTGCAATCATTTTATGGAACATCTTTGATGTTCTGTGGAGCAAGAGCAGCTCACATATCACAGGCTGAATAATGCTAAGCTACATCAGGAAACGTTAAATCTGTCAAAATAAGACCCCAGAGTAAACTTTGTACCCACAGAGATGGCTTACATAGACGTATTCTGCAGAAGATAAAACAAAGTTATAAAATGCACAGTGCAGATTGCACGCCTAACCCAAAAGTTACCATAAACAAATACTGTGCATCCCTTGAGGGTAGTCTCTCAAGGAAGAGAGATTGCCACGTCAGAAGAATAGCGACAGGTCCACATCAACTCCACGACTGCTCCAGCAGCAGGTAGAGCTTCAGGCTTCATGCAGGAAGGGGAGAGCTGATTCCCTCTCTCCTCCCTGCATAATGCTTTTCTGCCTCCTGTGTTGCGTGCTGGGGACATGCCCAAAACTGGGGGTTGCAGGCAGGAGCAGGAATGGGACCCACCAGACTGGGCTGCTGCATAAAAATGCAAGTCTTTGAGCTTCAGCAGAGCCACA
Source organism: Ibidorhyncha struthersii (assembly GCA_013398815.1). Lineage (NCBI taxonomy): Eukaryota > Metazoa > Chordata > Aves > Charadriiformes > Charadriidae > Ibidorhyncha > Ibidorhyncha struthersii. The sequence goes on from VZSZ01010845.1 coordinate 44,191, forward strand.
AGAATGCTGGAGGGCCATGCAGCAGCCGGCTGTTTGAAAGTGCCCAAAATCACAGTGCAACAGAAGAGAATTGGGATCACTGGAGACAGGCCTAAGTACTGGTAAGCAGGTGGAAAGGCAGCTCCTTTAGCTTTCCTGATAAACTAGGCTCACAGGATAATTCAGGCTGAAAGGGACCTCAGGAGGTCCCCAGTCCAACCTCCTGCCCAAGGCAGGGTTGGTTGTGGTGTCAGGCCAGGTTGCTGAGGGCTTTATCCACTTGGGTCTTGAAAACTCCCAAGGACGTAGACGGCACAACCTCTCTGGGCAACTTGCTCTGCAGCTGGGCTGTCCTTTTGGAGAAAAAGTTTCTCCTCAGGTCTAGTCTGAACCCCTCTTATTTCAGCTTATATCAGCTTGTCCTCCTTGGTTCACACATGTGCTGTGTATCTACTAACCAGCAGTAACACCGTTCTCCTTTGGAAAGCAAAAGAAGGAAGGTTTGATGGTAACACTCATACTAAATATTCCTTTGTTAATCTGCATAGTTAATAACTACTTTGTGTCTTTAACCTGTTCCACAGAGCATTGATACCAGAGCTGGGAAGGAAACCTGTTATCCATCTCTGTTGTTTGTTTGAGATTTAGAGAGTAGATACCAGTTCAAAACCAAAAATTAAAAGTGAAATCTTTCTAGTAAAATAAGTTTCAAAATAGTATTTACAAAGTCATTCCAGTCAATGATGTTTGGCTGTTGTTTATGTTTACGCTTTTGTACACACACTCTTATTTGAAAGGCAGTGTTCATTTTGAACTGGATGGTCTGGAATTTCCACTTCCAGAATGACTGAACACAGTGGTCAAGCTGCCTTAGAAATGTTTTCTAAATCTTTTCAAGTTGAAAAATTCACAGAAATAACTCACCTTGGAGGGGCAAAATGAAAATTAAATTACAAAGTTTTCATTTCAGAGCATTGGTATCTCCTTCCAAAAAAAATTCAGCTAAAAATCCCTGACTAGCTATAGTCTGTGCAGTTCATATTCAATCCAGTTATGATCCTTTTTTTCTTTATGGAGTGATTAGATCTTTTTTTTTTTAAATTACCAAGATGCGAGTTAAGAAGATTCACTTATGCAATGATATATTGATAAATATATAGGTGCACGGGAGTAGTTCAATGGCACAATAAACAACGAAACCAGACAAATAGTAAAACTGATAAATACAAGCCAAAACCAGTTTGATTTTGAGTATTTCTGGTCCCGTATAGCTACTCAGTTCAACGTGCTTTAAAGACTGTTATAATCAGAGAGGTGCTTAGCACTTTATAAAAATCTCTCTTCCGAAGGGTTTCTTTCTGGTTGTCTCTAAACGCATCCCCAGACTTTTGCTGCTTCAGTGAACCCTGGGTACAATATGCAGATGTACAACCAAAAGAAATTTGTTACAAAGAAGGAAAAAGAAAGCATGTTTTCTGATTTTGAAATAAGCTCCAGACTGACGGCCGCATTTATTGTTGCTAGCCCAGCTCTTTGCAAGGGCGTGTGGCACGTTGTGGTGTAGTCAAGCTTAGCCTCTGGCTTCCAGCAGGTATTTCAATTGCTTGTTCAATTAGTGCGGCCACTCCCTTGGCATGGCTCAACAAAAACCTCCTTAAAACTTTGGGAGCTACTGGCAGAGGCTTGGTGATTAATTTTACACCTTTTGTGCAAGCGTCAGTGGGGAGACGAGCTGTGGCTTCCAGGGGCTGGAGGTGCTGGGGTCCCTGAGGAGGGTTACCAGCCCTAGTCCCGTGCCATGTCTCCCAATGAGAGGTTTGCATCCAGGCGCAGCTCAGCCCTCCTCACTGCTCAGGTCTTAGTCTCTTCACCAGTTGGTAACAAGGGTACCTTGAATTTGGCCCACCTGGGAGCCGTTCCACAGAGAAATCTGCCTCTGTCTGTGGCTAGCGAGAGAACACGTGATTGATGTAGGAGTGTGGTGAAACCCTTCCTCACTCGGCAGAAGGTGTGTGTATCTTCCACCGTCCTTTCTGGGTGGTTTGTCCAGGAGCGCCCGTCATCCTGCTTACTTCCATGGGAAGCACCAGCAGCCCGCCTCCTCCCTACACGGCATTTGCTTTGCTTACAGTGGCGTGAGGAGAAGCTGCCATGGGGATCTCTGGCATTCGTCAGCTCATTTTCCCATCTTGGCAGAAAATTGAAAGGAAAAAGAAATCAAATAGCAGAGTAGAATTAATCCTACAAATGTTAAGCAATGTTGCTTAAAAAAGAAACAAATAAAGAATTACCCTTTTATTGCCACAGTCGATTTCCTAAAGCAAAATCAAACACACTAATTTAAGAGCACCATTGCAACTAACGCAATGATCGCGGAACGAGTCACGTACAAACATTCTTAGTTAAAATTTCAAAAAGCCAAAGATATTTATTCAGAGCTGTACTGCTGCAAGTGCTGTAAACTGCGATGACTAATGTTAAAAGAGATTTACACAGAACAGTTGTTTCCATCTTTTTCACAAGTCTATGAAGTTAGACCCAGCCTATTTAAATAAACCTAGTTGTATTTTACAAAAGTATTTCAGCCAAATGATGAAGCAGGAGAAACTTATTCAGCACTCTGTCCTGCAGGTTATATTGCATATAACTGAGAAAATTAAAGAATGGATACATTAAGGGGCAATTTAGTATCTCTAACTGTCAAGACAAAAGGAAATGAGACTGCAGCAGCCAGATGTACAATGGGTGCAGGGGAAGTTTTGTGGCTTGTTCCTGACAAGATGCAGGCAGGTAAATGGAAAATTTTTATTTTTTTTTAATTTTTTGCAGTGGAGTTACTATCTACTGGGAAGAGCAAAAATGGACCGTAAACCAGATCAGCAAAAGTGCCACCCGCACAACACCCATTTTATTCATATTGATCCAATTTTTTAAGCCTCAAAAGCCAGTCTGGTTTCTGTCTGGTTGGTAAGTCACTTGAGGCCGGTCTGTTGTCAGTATTACCATTTTCTGATCACTTAAGTTCCACTTGCTTTCAGTCACCCTAAGGGGCCTGGATCTTGCTGGCAGAGAGAGAATCATCATCTCTCTCATGTCTATGCCTTTAAAGTTTCTCAGTTAAACTTTCCTTCATTTATTGCACTCGAGGTACCTGGTTGGTCCATCTAAGCCTGGTGTGTGTGTGTGTCCCTGGTTGATGCAGAAGGTTCACATGAAGCTGAGGGAGAACCAGTAGCTCCTCAGGATTACCCTTGTAGGAGCACCACTGGAGAAGATGAGCCGTCAGGTAGCAAAACAAATAAGGATGAAAAAGAGGTGCCTGTTGATTGAGGTATTTAGTCAGGGGAAAAGGAATCCTGCCTTTTGGTTGTTGCACCCAGCTCTGCTTCTTTGTTTTAGCTTAGAGGACAAATGGAAATAGAAAAATGTGGCTGCACAGCTTCTTTAGAAGTCAAGCCTTAGCTGTCTACACCAGAAACTTGTGGAAGAACTGCTGAATCTTAATCTCCCAAGTGCTAGCCCAATCCTTCATTTAAAAATATTGTCCATCCTGAAAATCAGCATATGGAACTGCCCTCTCTTGCATGTAAATCAACATGGAAATTGCCTCAGTGTTATTTAGATGTAGCAGCTGTAGGCTCTAGTATTAGCTGGAAGTAATGAATACACTATTAACTGTGTTTTAGAGCAAGCAGAATACATTCATTCACACTACTTTTATTTTATGATTAATCTGTAGGTTTTCATCTATATAGGGAATATGCAACATGCACATGAAAAAAAAAACCAAACTCAGAAGATGTTTGACAAAGTCTGTCATCAGGTTCCTCTTTTCTATAGCCTTTCTTCTGATGATCATCATTCTATGCCTGCATCATCACCACACCGAAAGCAAATTAATTATATGTTTCCTAAGAATCATTTCATGTAATCGATTACAAGCTAAAGTAAATCTCAAAGAACACTTTGTTCTTAATTTTGGAGGTCAGTATGGAACCATCTGCAAAACTGGGGCTTTTTATTAATATGCCCTTTATTCTGAGGCATTTTACTACCTTGTCAGGTCAAACACATAAATATTAAATTTTGATTTATTATTTATTTAATACTATAAATACTAGACAGATTGATAGATATTGTGGGATATAATCAGTTATCATATGAATACTGCTATCAGACCAATACGTTGGTACCAAACCTCAGACACTGTGGATAGCTTAAATGTCAGTTTTGTCATCTTTTCTATGGTTGTGTCTATACTTTTGCCAAATGTCGTGGTTTAGGCCAAACTGGCCACTGGGGACCTGGGGCACCGCAGGTGGGACTGACAGATGCTCCCCCACCCCTCTCTTCAAAGAGAGAGGCAGAGGAGGGAAAAAGAGACTTATGAGTTTAGAAGGAACTAAACTACTTTAATGAAATATTAATATTAATTAAAAAATATTAAATATATACGAAACCATATCAAGTTCCCAGGATGACAATCACACCACTTGCTGGCACTGGGGAAGTCTCAGACTGGACTCAGTGATAGACAGGAGCTGGATTCCAGATCTGAGTTCAGGATCAGGATCAAAGACAGTCAAACAGACAGAGTCCTCCCTGAATGTCGGCCACTGAAGAAAGAAGGCTGACCCTTTGATCCCTCAGCTTTTATACTGAGCATGAGGCAGACAGGATGGAATACCCTCTTGGTCAGTTTTGGGTCACCTGTCCATCTACCTCTAGATTTGAGCTCCAGGCTTAAAATAAATAAATAGAAACAATTATAGGGAGGATAGGGGATACATACAAAGCATTTGGACAGGACTTCATCCAGTTGCTGGGAAGCATTAAAAATGCCAGGTGAGGTTCGTCCTCCGCCGCTCACTGAGCACCGTGCTGGCACAGCCTCGGTGGTGCTCGGCGAGGGCAACCTCAGCTCTCTGCTCGCGTAAAAACCAGAGGGCTGCAGCTTTTGTAATTTTCTGAGCTTCGTCTTTGAAACCTAAAGACATGGGTGAGCACAGTGCTCTGCGTGAAATGCTAACCTGGGCTTTACAATGGTTTTAGTTGTCACCTTATTTTGTTTGTCACTTCAAAGCGCTGCAAATTTGCTGCTGGCAGGGAACTGAAATATGCCAATGTACATTTTGGCTGCCTCGGGCAGAAAGAAGGACTAATATCTCTTTCTCTTCTCTGATTCTTTTTCCCGTCTAGTTAAGAGATTTATAGACGTGCATGCAAGTATTATGGTATAAATGCTTTGACCCACATTTCCTCTCACATTAAAAATATTTCTAAAGAGTTCAAGGGCATAATAGCTCTTGCTTCTCAAGTGAGAGGAAAAAAGTATTCAATTACTCATGAAAGAACACATTAAAATATGCTTCATGTTATACTTCTTGAAACTTGAGGTAGCTAAAGTTTGCAAGGTCATGTATTTTGTGTTTCTGTAATTTTGGAGCCCAAGGCAGTCATGGTAATGGAGTTATTTAAAATTCAAAGGAAGAGGATTTATTAATTAATAAAAGGTGTTTGATCTTACGGAATGAAAAATTAAGATTTTTTTTGCAAAAAAAGAAACATACGTTGTTCCTGTTTGAATGTACATAATTATTTTTTATTTAATTTGTTTTTTATTCAAGATTTGCCATCTAAAGATGCCAGTGCATTCCTGACATTCTTCTGAAAATAAGCTTTCCAAGTTGTCCATGTGACCAAAATTCAGTATTTTATTTCCTAGAAAGATGCCCCCTCTGAAGTGCAGACTGAGGTGTGAATCCCTGGTCTCTCAGTGCATGACTGATGGCATCCTTTCCAAAATCACACAAGGAATTTGCAGGCTTTACAGATTTTAAACGTATTTATCTCTCTCCCTTAAAAATCAGTAAGAGTTGAGCATGATGAGTCTTTTCAAGACATGCTTGTCTGCAAAATATAAGGAGTAAGTCCAGATACAGTGCTTAACACCCCCTGGCCAAAAAAAACCAACCCCAAAACCAGAAAACTTATCATCTCAGTGATTTTGAAAATGGGACTTCAACTTAGGAATCCCTGCCATGATTTCTAACATTTTGCTTCAAAACTGAGCATGAGAGATGCTGTTGTTTCTTTCTGTTGCTACTAGGTCAGTACAAGCAGGTATGTGTCGGACTTCATGCAAGTGTATATCCTCACGTAATGCTGAATCTTTTTGATGAGGTTTAAGAGCACCTGCTCAAAGAAATGCAAATGAAGTGAATGTTGGTTGAATTCAAACTGTCAACTATCAACCTCATTTACTATTAATCTCTCAAGGTCATGAGATTAACCTTGTTAAAAATAGTTGATCTGAAAGTAACTCACACAAATTACTGGCTTGTGAACTGAATAAAATATTGCCTCTTAACCTAAAGATTATAGACTGTAAATTTTTACCTGCTGAGAAATTAATCTCTTTTGAATTGTAGATGGCTGATGGGTCTGAAACTGGCCATTGCACATGAAGAGTAATGGTTAATCTTACTTGTTATTTAAGTGTTGAGTACTTATTTACATTTATCACAATATAGCGCCCCAAGTACCACTAGCAACTACTTCGAGATAAAAAATAGCTGGATGTCTCAAATATAGTGTGAAAGATGGCCATTTTTGAGATACATAGGGAAAAGCTGTTTATTATATATAAAGATCTGCAATATCAAAAGTGACAATCTTACAGGCACTTAATAGAAGCAAGATTTTTGATTAATATGTGCTTGTGCTGAACAAGACCCAGTTTACACACCTGGAAATGGACTCTCCAAGTCACTCATGTTATTGGTAAATTCAAGGCAGTGGAACTGGACAGAGGTAAAACAAGGAGACACCCCTGTCTGCTCCCACAGCTGCGAGAGTGGTGCAGCCTTGGGCTCTTGATCCACTGAAAGGGGATGACAGCTCTAACTCAGCTGTAGTATTTCAGAGTCAAGTAATTCTGGCGTAACTCAGTCTAATTATTCTAGTTTTCAATGTCTTGTCAAAAATTGGCACATTTTAATTTTCAGTAATGAATGGTATGCAAGTACTTTCCTGTCAGAAATGCCCAACTCATATGGCGATCAATCTTGTCCTCATTTGTCTATAGGCATAGCTGCCCGCTCAATCCAATTGATATGTCCAGAACATGAAAAGGTTCAGTTTGGGTTTTTTTTATTCACCTAGCGATGCTGAAACGCTGCAGACAGAGTTGCTGGTTGGGTAAGTTTAGGCTGGACCTAAGTTAGGAAAGCAGGAAGGAAAGAAGAGACGGGAATTATCATGACTTTTTGCGTGTGGGAACTGAGCTCAATTAAGTGAGATGAATTTTACTTATATTACTATGTAAGTAGAAGTTCCTGTACAAGTAGGAGCCTTGGTATTATGCATACAGGTACACGCACCACCCCAAGCCCAACCATCAAAGCTTTCATACATGGTAACTGAGTAACCACCTCACTGTTTTATAATGTTTGCCTTTTTAACTTTTCACTTCCTCTCTTCCTCTTTATTTCCTTCCTCCACTAAGTCTAAATATAGAGTGTATAATGTTCAGAAAGGCTACTATGTTTCCTACTGTTTTTTTTCAGAGGCACCAAGCAAATATTCAGGATTCCAAATCAGTTTCTCATAAGCCATTCTGTAGTAGCATGCATTCATGCATGGAGTTGTCCGAAGCTAATTCTCTCAAGCAATGTGATGGAAGAAATATTTTTCCAATAGCATTTACAAGGCAAGAGGTAGGCAAACAGATTTCCAAAGGAAGTTTCATGCAAATAGGAAAGAGGAAATTAAGGTGGTGATGGAAGGAGGACTATTGAAGCTGATGTTGCTATCAAGGCAGAATTAACAGGAAGGCAAACAAATCCAAGTGTCAGAGCAAGGAAATGATACAAGGCTCTGAAAGCAAACATGGCACACTAACATAGGTGACCTTACCCTGTTTAATTTTTGATCCAGTTTATTGCTACCTATACTTTATTCCAGAAATTTTACGTTACAGTGATGTCGGCTTTGGTCCTTTCTCTGTTGCTTGAGTGGACTGTTGGTCCCATAAAAGGTGCAGCAGATGTGCAGTGATGCTACCGCAACGTAGCTTTGAGACCTCATTTTACAACATCTCACTCAACACATCTGTCAGTCTTCTTTAAAAAGATGTGCTAAATTTTGAAATGAAAAATGTTAATAACAGTATGAGCCAGTGAAAACAGGAACACAGGAATGAGCTGAGCTTTAGAAGAAACATTTTATTTGGTAAAAAATAAAAGTAATAAATTATTTCAAGACAATTTTTGGTTTGTATCTGTACATACACAGTATATCCATAACAGAGCTGCTATGTAATCCAGGAAATCCATCTGAGAAAAAGGATTTACATATCAAGTAACAATTTTAAATGAAACCCGCACAGTCCTTTACATCTGTCAGTACTGAAACCAACTTGATGGAAATATTTTTTTTTCCTTTCCTCAGAAATTACCCAGTAATATCTACTCTGGGTCTTGTGTGTTTGTAGCACCCCTCATGCTTGTTTTGCATCATCCAGATCAGTGTTTCTCAGCTTTTTTTAACCAAAGAGCACTTGATTATTCTTTTTTTTTTTTTTTTCCTGCAGCATCGGTGTCCCAGGTTTAATTTTCAGCTGGTAAAAAGTACATTATGAATGTTCGCTTATGCCTTTATCTTCTGATTTTACTTGCTTTCTTTCCTGTATGTGGAAATATGCACAAATGTTTTTCTGTTTTGTCTGGTTGCATTTTTTTAGTCACCTGAATTCACTTCCATGTCACATTTTGAAATTTTATGGATCACCAAGGATCCACAGAGCCTGCACTAAGGAAGACTGATCTAAACTCTCAAACCAGAATACTGGTATTTTAACAGCAGCATATGTGACATTTGAAAGAAACATGCCAGACATGATGTCAAAACATGGTGTTGCCATGGGTCAAAATTAGACATGGCCCCATGAAAACAATGAAACCATGTATTCAACAGTTTCCCAAAATACACCAGCTAGGACTATGCTGAGATTTGGACTACACCAAATGTTTAATGCCTCTTTGGATCGGTTCTTCGGAGTATTATCCAAGGGTTTGGGAAGCTGTAGAAAATCAGTCTGAATTTTGAGCATATTAATTGCTAAATGAGGCAAGAACAGACAATGTACAGCAGACAAGTAAGAGTCCTGTATATGAATACTAATAATAGAGTTGCATTCATTTCTTAAACACAATAAAATATTGCCACCGGTGCCTAGGCTTTAAAATATTTCTGCTTCAACTGTCATAAATTTTGTGCATCCTGGAGAGAAAAGAAGCATTTTTTCACAGCTGTATTTACATATGGAGGCAAGACTATCAAAATAAACATGTATCATGGGCCTTTTATCAGAAAAAGTTGTTTTTCCCTCCAACTATCTCCTGCATTTATCCGTTGAATTTTTAGTTACTGTAACACATGTGGTGGGAGAAAGATGCATTGCCTTCACAGCAGCTTCTTCTGAAGGGATGTCCAGTCATTTTTAGTAAACCAGATTCTCTTCCAGAAATACTCAAAGACATTTTCAAGATATACAAAGAATTGATTTGGTAATCTAGCCCCCTGCATCCCCCTGAATTTTCAGAAATAGGACATGACCACTTTTTAAAGTGTTACGTATATGAAAATTGCTTTTAAATACTGACCGGGGCGGGGACCACTCTGAGCAAGAAGGAGGTTAAGGGGATGAAAACTTAACGAGTTAACATCACTAAAGTAGAAATCTGCACTACTAGCTTTGCTTAACAGCAAAGCAGCTCTGTTCCAAGCTGTCCAAGAGCAAATGTTTTCTTTCATCCTGTTTCTCAATACAGAAAACAGCTCTCAGAATGTGCAACATGTCTTGGGCATCACGTCAAAATGTGAAAAATGGAGACCTAACTGGAACTCTCAGCTTCAAGTTGAAAATGATGAAAAATTTCAGACCCTATAGAAAGGTACCAAGACATCTGTAAGCACCTGTATGAAATAAAGAATGAAATGGCAAGACGGCCTTTTGAGCATTGCAGTCTCCTCTCTTGTCACTGAGGTGCTAATGGAATATGTACTCATGCAAGTGAAGACAAAATTGGAGTAACATGTCTCAATTATCCATGAACTACTGCAGCTTTATGTTGCTCTAACGCTCCTGACTTAAATAAAAACAAACTAAAAAAACCCCAATATTGCACTGTGCAGTACAATATTGATATGGGGAATAAATTACAGTAAGTACCACAGTAACCTTACTGATCTCTCTGCATTACACACCTGAAAATCTACTTGGTTGTACAGCTTATTCCACCTAATGCTACAAATAAAAATATATATATTTATTGTACAGCTTAATGGGGCAATTTTAAATTTTGTTTTTACATTGTCTTGTAACAGATTTTAGTATTATTTTTCTTATGACTTCTTTTATAAACCACAACATTTCCTAATACATTTCAGAAACCTGAAAAATGATAATTCTTTTCTCTGAATAGCAATTTTTCACCTATCAATGCACAAACATTTATTGCCTGATAGGCTTTTTGTTTCTCTCAAGGTTTGTAACAAATACAACTACCCCCCTGTATTAGACAGCTGGAAATTTAAATTTTTCTAAATTTTTAATCTTTCTTTACATCTAGCTCATGTTCGTTAGCATGAATAAAGAGTGCAGTGCAAGCTCATTAACAAGACAACAACCAACATTTTGCAATCTGAGAGGCGCTAAAAATTGTTTATTACAAGGCTGAAGAAATGAAGCAATTTATTCACTGGGTATTATGAATGGGTAGGTGGTTTATTTATGATGTGAATTGAATGGGCAGCGCATGAGGAGCCTGTGTCTCTCGGCTGCTCTGCCCTCCGCTGCTGACGGTGCTCCGAGGGCCATGCTCAGCATTGCATCACTCTGATCAGCTTGTGCACGGCCACCCCACCAGATCTATTATGGTGCTAATGGAGTTTTATTTAATGTGGAAATGACATGTCACTTTTTATTGGTTTCACAACTCCCAAGCTATTTGGCCAAACGGCCATCACGCACGGCAACAGCTATTACTTCACAGCCTTACAAAACTGGGAGTGCATTGGGTGTGTGTGGGGTGTAACAAACTTGCAATGCACATTTAGGACACATTGCATCTCCTTGGAAAAGCAGAAACATCAAGACAAGCTTTGGGAAAAGGAAGTACAAAACTGTGAACTCCAAAATGTGCATATCCCTTTTTCTTTGCTGATGCAAAGAGCAGGTATCTTCCCCCCGCCCTCGCCCCTTCCATATTTTTCCTTTCTGTTTTGTGAAACAGCTAGGTTCCCACAGAGACATGAGGCAAATCAGGACTGGATGGGCATTGTTTTCCCACCTTACGACACAATTCTGGAGGGAAGAAAATATCAGTTGGTCTTTGCACCACCTGTGGAGCTGCCCAGTGTGCTCCCCCACCTTCAAAGCCACAGCGGCAGGCAGGGCATCGGGCATCGGGCTGCTCTCCCCGAGGTGTCAGAGCCCCGCGCTCCCCAAACAGCATTCCCTCTCGTAACATTTCTAAAACAGTGGTGTCAGTACATTAACTGTCTGATCCTACTTCCACTGGGGTCCGTGGTGGTCTTTTGCATTCATGTCAATTAACCTCGGATCAGGCCTTAATGTAGCAATGTTCCTATGCGGGGTCTCTGAGGAGAGGTCTGAAACTGAAAAAAACGCTAGTTCTACTGTGATTATTGTTTTGCATTATTAAGTCTATGAGCAGGCTCTTCACCTAAGGCTCTTAATCTTCTGTGTAGATACAAAATAGCAGTACATACCTATAAACATAGATGACTTGGTAAGTTAGGACATCTGACTTCTCAGGACTCTCTAATTAGCAATCTACTTTGAAAAATACAGTAAAATATTTCCAAACGGTATCAAAATAGATTTCCCAAAATTTACTACAAAATGGAGAGCACCGTCACTTCATAACTTGCCCCAAGACCCTTGTTCTCCCTCCCTCATTTCCTTTCCAAATATGGTACTGCCTACAAGTGTTATGTCAGAGCTCATAAGAGTACAAGGAAAAACTAAAGATCCTCCTAAAAACTGCCCACACTTTTTAGCACCACCTGCATCTTGATTAAGTTCCTTTGCTCCACTGCTAATTCAGGCACCATCCTGAATAACTGTCTGCCCTGCTAAAAAACATTAAGAATTATAAAAAGTACATTATTGCACTGCTGTTTGCTGTGGAAGTATGTTGTGACTATATTGAAAATATGCCCCAAGCACTAAGGAGACACTCCTTGCCGTGGATCTGAAAATGCCACTTCTGTCGGGACAGAATATTTCAGTATAAATGTTCATTTGGGAAAAATACCAATGATGGCATTTCAGCAAGGAGTGAACAAAGTGACCAGTGCTCATCAAGAAGTTTGCAAAGTCTCTTCTGTGGTCACAGGTGAAGGGGAGACCAAAACTTTCAGCAGATTGAGATGCAAGACTCTGATCAATAAATACCATCCCCGCAGTGAAACAGTTACTGCTATGATGCGTCAACCTAATAACGTCACCTGAGAAACAGTTTGAACAAAAAGCTGACACCGCTTCACTGAAAGCCCTGACAATAACTATGGTGAGTTCACAGGAACTAGAGCAGATTCTCGGTGAGAAGTAGATTTCCACATAAAATCTCTTCCCAGGGCCACAGGTAGGAGACACAAATGAACTCAATCTAGCTAGTGCATGAAATGCCTTGTTGGTGTTTCTTCCGAAAGAATAAAGCCAAGACCTTCCTAGCGGGACTCCTCCATAGAATGCTGTAGGACCTTTTAGACCTAAGAGTGAAGTGCTCTCTTAAAACATGCTCCTGAAACATGAAGACCCTGTGTAAGGATTATAAGCTTTCAGCAATGAATTCTCCCAAACTTCTGAATTTGGAACAAAACTGTTGCAGAGCATCTCACAGCTAAATGGTTATAGCATTCTCCTAAAAGACAAACTCCACATTCCGGAGAGTGTGAGCCAGCTGGATGTTTTGGCTGCACATTGCACATGAGAAGTGGATGGCACACTGCTGCCCAAACGCCCTGCCTTCGTTTTTTGTAAACACTAACCTGGCATAGGCACTTAATATCAGGAAATTTTTTATGACTGAGAGGCTCGGATGAACAAAAATGTGTCCCTTAGACTGCAGTTAGTTGCCTAAATGCCTCCATTAAGGTCAAACACTTGCTACTATCACCCTTCACTGATACTTTCTTTGGCTTAGGAGAGGTGCCTTACTGTTTGACGTGGTGACTTTTATGAATCTCATTTTTAGATGCCTAATTGCTACTGGCCTTGTAGTACCCATCTGGGCATAAGGCAGCATTGCAGGGTTGAGCTTGCAATCCTCCTCACATGCCTAGTCTAAGCACTTGCAACCTTATTTTAAAAACTATGTTATTAAAACCAGAGTTGCAAATATGTCTGGCAACATTTAAAACAGACTGTTGCATGTGCAACTCAAAAACTTACCTGAGAGACGTAAGTCCATGGCCAACTTTTTTTTTTTGAAACACCAAATAGAAAAATGTAAAAAAAAAGTTATTTTTAGAATACATTACAGAATACTGGCACGTTATACAAATGTAATTAACCCATAGAAATTTAAACTAGTGGTAAGTTATGTTCAAGGCACCTTTGTTATAAACAGTTTTTTTAATGTTCATCCTACATTCACACTAGTTTAACCATGTAAACAAGTCTGTGAAAGCTCAGATTAAGGTCACTTTAAGATCTGTGTGCCAAACACTTTAGAAAAAATATCATATTACATGGAAAATTCAATAAAGTAAGATAGATCCATCTGCTGCCCAAACAGTTTGATAGATGCTATGGGATAAATTATTAACAAGATGAAGCCTAAAAGAGGTTTTAAAAAATTAGTTTAAAGATAAGTAACATGCAATGCATTAACATTCGTGTTTATCATTTGAAAACGTACATAAATGCTGAAAAAATGCAAGCCACTATTCCTAGTGCTATCCTATTTTCAAAGGGAAAATCTTTGGAAACAGTATTATTTGAAGTTTAAAAACATCCTCCATCTTTTTTTCCCCATGCTTAATATTTCAATATGCTAGTACGTACTTTCTTCACAAGGAAAATGTATAAAATTAATCTTACAATATAAACACTATAAACAACTCCCTTGAGACATCTTCTGGACACAGAACCTCTGCAAAGCCTTAAGTATAACAATTCTAGGATAATTATGTAAAAATATGTACATTCGTTCCAACATCCTAGACCCAAGAAGAAACCCAAGTAAGCTCTACAAAAGTTGCCCGTCAGTCTTGTCCAGTTATGTCCAGCTTTGCTACTCTTGCTGTATTTCAACACAATCAACAAAAGTTTTACTTGCTTTTGTGTAGGAAGTTCCCAAACTTTTGCATAAAACCTCTCAGCTTATTTTCATTAGGCTGCAATGGATGGTAAGCAGTTGAGTTGTAGCCGACCATGTGATTACTCCTGCCGTAATTATTCCCTAAGGTCTTGCTTTTGATATCTGAGAGATGTGAACTGCTGTTGGGTGCATTTCCTGCAGGTTGGCTAGCATTTTCCATCTTACAGAATGGCTCAAAGCGACTATAAACGCGCCTTTCACTCAAACGCGGTCTCAGCTCCTCTTGGCGTTTTGAGCTTGCCAGCTGTGGCGTCACTGAACTTGCTCTTTGAAGAGCAGAAACAGGGGCACTTTCAGGAGTAGTATTTGTGGTGATTTCCTTTACGTCTTGATACTGAATCTGTTCTGTATTAAATCTTGGGGTAGATGCATCTCCTGCAGTTTCTATGAACTTACTTTCAAGGGGACACAAGAGAGGACACTTTTTAGTGCTTTCATCAGATGGAGGTTTTTGAGGTTTTGGTGACTTCAGAGACTTTGGAGACTTTTTTGGGCTCCCAGTGACATCTTCTTTACTTCTGTTCAAGCTACCTTGAGAATTTGATGATGTGTTTCTCTTTCTCCTTGGGGAAGAATCTGTCTTATTCTCAGAAATCTTTGGTTTTTGACTCTCTTCTTCAGAAACCAACGTATCAGAACTACTACACATTCTGTAAAAGGCAGTACCTTTGTTTTTTGACAAGTTTTCCTTCTTGTCTGGTGTGAGATTAAGAAGCGACCGCAATTTCTGGGATCCTTTCTTTAGAAAACTTGGGGAATTCTTACTTTCTTTCTTCGATGTGCAATCCTTACAAGACTCCTCTTTGCTAGCTTCAGTGAGAGCAGCCATAGAGATTGCCTTGCTAGCGGTCGGGCTCTTTAGCTCTCCTTTGAGGTTCTTTTCCTCCTGTGGCAAGTGGTTGGTCACACTGTGCAAACTTTTAGAGCTCCTCAGTGTGTCTTCTGGAAGTTTTGGACTAACTGGTTGCTTAAGTCTATGCCTAGTCAATGTGCTGTAAACGTAACTGGATGCATGTTTGTTGGCACCAGGGTCTAATATGGACTTCGAATTAAACATGGGAAAACTTCTCCTTTTTAGCATATTTTCATTTTGAAGGTTCTTCAAATTTTCTGCATGTTTGTCTGCACACAGTGTTGTGTACAAGTAGAGAGATGAGTCACCTGTTGCGTTTGAATTTACACTAGGTTTCGTGTTGTCTGCAATAGGAATTCTGTGTTTTTTTGGTGCATCTGATTTAGGTGGAATGTTTGTGCCAAGCTCTTCTAAAATATTATCTGTTCCATTTTCCACACTTGGAGCATGATTAGATGTCCCTTTAGGTGTTGCACTTCCCTCTGACCCAATTATAGTTGAATTTGAAGAACTTGCACAACTGCTCACTTCCTGCTGTTCAGGTAAAGTTGGCTGAAACACCAATGACGATCGTAAGCGAGAATGAGAATATAGCGCATGAGCTTTAATATTTTCAGCTGTGTCATAGCTATCATATCTGTCACCCAAGGCCGACCCATTAGATTCTACTGGATAATCTGACTGATCATTCAAATATGACTTAATTCGCCAGTTACGTAGGAATGATTTCGTTGTGTGTTCGAGGGTCGGCATCCTTTGCTGCAGGTGGCGGATATGATTATCTGTCCCATTAAAAGACCTCCGTACAATTGAATTTCTTTCTGCAAGATTTACCTTTGGTCGTGAAAACTGATCGGCAAAACTCTGCTGGGGTGTATTGTAGTTATTTGCATATCCTCCTCGTAATGAAGAAACAATACTAAGGCTATCAGATGGCATTTTCCAAGTATTTGATGGATTGTTGGCTCTATTAATAGCTCTATTGAGCAACAGGTAAGGTGTCCGTTCTGGCTTCTCCCCAGCATAACTATGTCTCTTCCAGTGCTCATTTTTTTCACTAGGTTGATACTGCTGGATTGGATTTTGCATGTTAAAACCTGGATGAAATGGTTGTTTATTATAGGCTTGATTTCTCAACCCATATTTATCTATTTCATTTACTGCATATCTTCCACGAGTTTTCCAACACACAGGATCTATCTTGTGAACCTTGTCTTGCCTACCAAAAAGGTTTCTTTGACTGGAAACTGAAGCCAAGGAAGACACCGAGTGTTGATATGTATCATTATCCCAGAGCGTCCTGCGACTGTTGACCCGCACTAATTCTGGGGCAAATGAACTAGGAACAGAAGAACGGGCATACAGTGTCCTGAACTCTTCATCAAAGGATTCAACCAGCTGTCCTGTGATAACTTGAACCATACTGAGGTTGGTTTTTTCAAATGACCACATAAAGCTGAAAGAAGAACAAATGACCATTAGAAACAGCTCTTTTGAATGAATGTATTACACTGGTCCTTCCTGATAAGAAAGCTTTCACACAAACCCTGGTTTTCTACAAATACTTTCTAAATAAATAAATAAATTGTAGGCATGATTCATGTAATTTGGATTGGGAAGGTCTAATCTAATACCAGTTGAACTCAGCTGGAGATTTTCCACTGTTTTCAGTGGGAGCAGGAATTAGTCTATAACTACGTAATTGCCCTTATAAAAAGTGGATATTGCAAAAAAGTATTCACAAATGTAGAACAGTGGAGTACAAAGACCTAACGGCGCAAAATTACCTCTACAAAGACTAAGCCAGGATTGACCAGAGCCACTGAGTCAGAGAATGTTAATGTGTGGTTATGTTGTGGAACAAATACATCTGAAATAATATGCAGAACTGCTTCAACAGTTCTGAATGTACTTCACTCTAAACACATTTTCAAAAAAAATGCACCTCAGAATTGTTAAGAAGTTTACATTTTCTACTATGCTCATCAGATTGGATATGAACATTTCTTCTAATTGAAATGATGACATTCTGATGAAGGAAATTTTCCTTTTTTCTATTGTACTTAGAAAGGCTGAACACATGCTCAAAGCTAAGTAGCCATAGCTACTTTACAGGTACAAAATGGGATAAAATACATTAACATGTACATTAAGGATGTTTCAACAAGCCTAATAGCATGGTGTCAAAAGCATGCAATTTGTAGATTACAACAACAAAAAACCCCACTGTTTTGCAACCTTATTTGCATGAAAAAAAAAGTGAAAAAATTAAATTAAATCAATGAACTTATTTGCATTTGTCTTTTGGATGTTAAAAAACAGGCTTATTGTATTCATGCAAATAGCTTGTTGATTCCATTTTGTTTGTTTTGTTAGTTTTGTATTTTTCAGGAAATAGTGTGCTGAGATTAAATCAAATCATGATGCATACATTTTTTTCTATTTATTTTCAAAATTAAGATTCATATTTCATAATATTTGAAAAAAAACTTTAAATTGAGTTCAGAGAGCAAGAATTCAGAAAGACTCATCTTTCCTGTTGTAAGTCACTGGATTCTTTTACAAAGCAAGCTTAATTTTTACAGAAATTGATGACTCCAGTCCCTGTGGTGCTAGGTCTTAAAGCAGTGTTATTTTTCAAAATGAAATGAGAAAAACTATCACATTCTCACAGACACCAACACTGTGTGTTGATGTCAAAGCAGGCAGACTCTCCCTGGACTCTCTTACACTGATTCATTTATGAACTTGTCACTTACCTCACTACCATTTATATACATCAGTCTGAATTTGGGGCTGGCTGAGTCTCAGAGGAAATAAAAAGCCAGATTTTCAAAAGCTTACAGTGGCGGAAATCTATGAAAGTCAGTGGCTGTGGATCTGGCACCCAGGCACTATGTTGGCAGAAACTAATTCAGTAGGCCAAAGGAGAGACGTGTAGCATGAAAAGAAGGAAAATATTTAATAACGTGTGAAATAAAACTGTCCCTGCTTTAACTTAGTTTTTTCCAGCTCTGCAAAGCTGTAAGTTCTTCCAGCCTATGCCTTGCATACATACACTGCAAATGAAATGGAAAGTAGAATAAAGAAATGTAGCCAAATATGCAGAGAGACTACGTCAACTTAACTTGAGCAATTCTGAATTTGTCCACGATAGACTACCGAGTGCCATAGAACAGGTCTATAATGTTTGCTTTAGAAGATTATTGTGAGGAGGAACTATCCAAGAGAGCTTATGAAATAGTTTTGGCAGCTTTTTTTGGAGTGGATGTTAAACAAGAATAATTCAGACATTATAAGACATATCAGGATTTTTTTCTCTTTTTAGCAAGTCTTACGCTGTAGCAAAAGCTATATCCTTTATTTCTTATTTGTGAAAAACTAACAGAGGATCTCAAAATTTGTCTCCGTGTTAGGCTAGATAGCCTAGATAAGTACCTATTATAACTTTTTAAATTACAGAAAACATAATAAAATTTGCCCATGGAGTTCCCTGGAAGAATTTTTATAAACAGAAAAAAAAAATGCGGTAGGAGAGGTACTGAGGTGACAGGTTTTCTACGGACACCTCAGTCATTGATCTTACCTGTAAGAACCATATATGACTTTCTTACAGTCAACAAGAATAAATTTTTGTTCCATTTTTCCATGGAATTTTGCTCCTGTTTTAGAATAGTAATCTTGTCCTTTTACTGTCCGCACTCTCATGTTCTGAAAAAGACAATTGAAATACTGTAATTGGTATACTATATTCCATTTAGCATCTGGGGGGTTAAAAGTCAGAGGTACAGTAGGAGAAGAGTTATATTATTGCATATTAACAAAGTCTGCAGGGAAGTAAACTGTGATCAAACTTGTCCCCTAGGGACCCAAAAAGGCAAGTTATTGCTTTGTCTTGAAGACTGATGAGATTCCCTAGGCCACAAAAAATGAAATTCTGCTTTTCCATAGCCACCACTCCCAGAAATGAGGTTCTGGAACAAGAAGTCTTCAACAAGAGAAACGGGTTTTGTACTGTAAAGAAGTAATTCTTTTCATCATCTGATGTACAAAATCTAGAAGATTTCCAAGCATCTTGGCTAATCAGAGACAACATCTAAAGAGCCAGGATCACTTTTCTTTTAGTTCAATAGGGCTGCAATATCTGCAAACACAGATACGCCGCTCTGAGATGATCCATTGAGTCCACCTGGCACCAGAATCGCTTGCAGTTTTACCACCAGTAAGATTTCTCAATCAGCTTTGCACCATGGGATCAATCACATTTCTAAATTCAGAGATGCTATCACAACATGCACAGGTAGCACAGGTAACTCTCTGAGGCAGTTTGATTTGAATTCTATTAAGAAGCTTTATGTTTTACTCATGCAAACTCAGGAAATTGCACTTGGGAATTTTTCCATGTTGGATGTCAAAAATTTGGTCAATTTTTCTCCCAGACTGTGGATGAAATTGATTCAGCTGAGCCGGTGTCTTTTTTTTTTCCCCCTCTACTGTCACTTGTTTTTTTAAGCTTGTAGAAATAAAATAATTCAAAAGAAGTGTTACAACACCTTGTGGACTGTACTAATAATAATTTTCAAAAAGTTCTTACATGGATGTAGGGAAAAAAATCAAAAAGCATTTATCAGAAATTGTTACAGAAAGGTGCTTATTTATAGAAAAAACAAAAGTTACATTCAATGCAAACCAACCTACAGCATCTACCTCATGTGGCTGTGACATACAAAATGCTCCACAAGACATAAAAATAGCTTGGAATATAGCTGTGAATGATCACAATATTTACTGTAGTTTCTAGCCTCGCAATATTTTTTCCAGCAATGCTAATTTGTGGTAATTTACAAGTATCCCAGCGGGAGTGAAATCCGTAGTTTAGCACTGGCAGTAAGAAAACAGAATCTATATGATTAGTATGTAGACTGTATATACGGAAACAGTGGTATATAAAACTTGTTAATACAAAGGAATGTCTTGCTTCATGGGACTGCTACAAGGACAGGTTGAAAATCACAGTAGACTTTGTCTGTAAAGGCCAGGTACAGATGGATTAGGGCTGTTCATGAAGCAAAATGAGTAAGATTGTGTACAGGGTAAATTCAGCAAAATCAGGGAGATAGAACAGAACAGAACAGAACAGAACAGAATAGAATAGAATAGAATAGAATAGAATAGAATAGAATAGAATAATTTCGGTTGGAAGGGACCGACAATGGTCATCTAGTTCAACTGCCTGACCAATTCAGGGCTGACCAAAAGCTAAAGCATGTTGTTAAGTGCATCGTCCAAATGCCTCTTAAACACTGACAGGCTTGGGGCATCAACCACCTCTCCAGGAAGCCTGTTCCAGTGTTTGACTATCCTCTGGGTAAAGAAATGCTTCCTAATGTCCAGTCTAAACCTCCCCTGGTGCAGCTTTGAACCATTCCCACACGTGCTATCACTGGATACCAGGGAGAAGAGCTCAGCACCTCCCTCTCCACGTCCCCTCCTCAAGAAGCTGTAGAGGTATTTAAACTTACAAAAGTTTTAAGACTCCAGTCTATAAAGCATGACTTGAGGTTGCAGTACAGTTACATAAACCTTTACTGTCTATGGGAGCACTTACAGATTTACCTAAAACATAAAAAGTTGTAATAGATAGAGGCTGTAGGATTTTTAATGATGCAGTGTCTACTACAATCCGATGAACTTTATTTATCAAAACAGAAATTTGAAAAAATTAGGAGAAAATCTCCATGAAATGAAAGCACATTTCCAAGTAACACATACTTTCTTAATCACTAGGTATTTCATTGCTTGTAGCTTAAAACTTTTATCAAAAGAAAAATCAAATCGAAGCAAGAGTTACACTTATAAGCTGCTGAGTTGGCAATTTATGGTTTGACTCATGCTATACAAGTTCTTCAAGTTTTATTAGGTGAGTTTTTACTTAGCATTTTTGTCAAGCTGTGTTTGAACAAAAATGCAACTCAGTTAAAATGTACAAAGACAGCATTTAAAAATTACTTTTGTTTGTGACCTAAATGTTTTGCAAATGTTCTAGAAACATAAACTTTATCTCCTAATTTGGCATATCAAATTGATTAAATAAAAGAAGTATTATCTAGATGTGCTGCAAATTTTTTAAAAGGTAAGAATTTTAAAAGTGAAAATACAGGTGGATGCTTATGTCTATTTTCAGAAACAGCTAAAAAAAAGAACTCAATAACAGTAACAACCCAATTTGCATTACTGAATGGGAGGTTAACATAATTTTGCATCTCTAGCTGCTAATCACTTTTGACAATCTAGCATTTTTGTCTTTCAAGTTTTCTGCACTCTAATTAGAAGTTTTCTTATCAATGAAAGTCAATTTTCCTGTTTTCCAGTGTGGTTTTTGTTGAACTTTGGACAAGCCAATCCCACTGAAGAAAATTACCATTTCTCCAGCAGGTACTCAAGCTTTAAGTAAAAGCAATTTAAGAAAAAACTTTTATTTGGAAGTTAAATAGTGTGGAAAAAGTAATTCCTGAAAAAAGAAAAAAAGAAAATACTGGAATTTACCCATTCTAAAGATTATCAGAATAGCAAACCCTTATTTACTATAAAATAAAATTTTGTGAATTAGTCATGAAATTTGTATTTACTTCAATGACTGTTTTACCCAATTCTATACACTATTATATTTGTATGCCAGCTTTATATTGAACTATATTAAATTATATTTATATCATTGTAATTTGAAAAAAGTAACTTGAGAGGCAGCTTATACATTTTCAAATAACCATAACAAGTAATGCTGGCCTAAAGACATGCCAGTTGAACACATCAAATCTTACTGAGATAAGGCCTGATCAGTATTGGACAGGATATCACTTGGGAATCTGGAACGCTGGAGGCACAAGCAAGGCTAATGGCTTGCAAATTACCATAGTATATAAAAGAAAGCTTTGCCTTAGGTACTTATAAGTTGAAATACAACTTCAAGTAGGCATATCTAAAGAAAAGGAATAAAATTTACATTAAATTGCTGTTTTTAAAAAAAATCATAGTCACTGCTTCCTCTGTTCTCCTTTTTCTTTTCCTTCTCTTCAGTATTATTCCTCCTGCAGCTTTTCTATTCTGCTTCCTTAATCCTGCCAACTCTTTCCCTGTCTCCGTAGGTCATCCACTCAAAGGTGGAACACGGCAGCATTACAAAGGCATGTGCCAGAGATCAAACTCACTTTTCTCATGGAACGCTTCCTTTTCCTCCACAGTTCATCTGGCATTCTTCATCTACTTCAAACCCTCTAATTAGGTGCCAGGGATGCATACTTTGAATAATTGCCCAAAGTACGGACAATATTTGAAGTTATATAATAACAATGTGTTCCACTTAGGATTAGAAGCAGTAAATATATACGTACTGAACTGCAAGCCCCATTTGGTCTGAAATGCTGGGCTTCACCTTCTTATTTGGTTTCACCCTCAGGCTACAGGACTCCCCTGCTAACAGCACTAACAGTAGCGTGTCACTGATCACTGCAGAAGTGTTATGCATCATTGTGGGTAAAGCAATAATTCCTTTATGAATCCTGAGAGGAAAATCATGGGCAAACCATAAACCACACACCGCAAAGGATCCCAGCTAGCGCAACGGGACACGCAAAAGTATCTAAGATTGGCCATAGCGAGTCAAACAGAAAGTCTGCCTGGTACTGTAACCTGTTTCTGTCAGCGACTGCTAGTGGATGCATATGGAAGAATAATTTAATCAAGGACTTGATGTTTTAGGAGGTTTCTGAAGCCAGACACAGGATCTTCTCCCTCCTCCAAGACCAGGCTGTAGGACACTCAGAGACACTTAAAACATCCAGTGGCTGCAGTTTAAGAATGGCCATCAGAGCTATACAGTTAAATGACATCCAACCAATGAACAGGAAACAAGCTCTAACTACTCTTTATGCATGACTGCATATGACTGCACCACTGTCTTCCCAGAGAGAGACACACAAGCATGATTTAAAATTTTGAAGTGTAATTCAACATTACACATCCATTTCATCGGTAAAACCTCTCCAGTGTGATAGATGACTACAGTGAATATAATGGTCTCAAACATTTCACTTCAGCACTTTTTATTTGTTGAGTCTGGTTTTATCAGTGTTCAATTACTCACCCTTCACTTCCCATCAAGAATAGGCACAATGAAGAAAATGGATGCCTACCTAATACTTAGTCTAACAGCTTTAAAGAAAAAAAAGTCACATTTCTCATATTGTTCATCATTACTAACATTATTTATTATCCTAGGTCTCTCTTCTTACCAAGAGATAATAGTTGCTGTACAAATACTAACTAGTTTTGAAGTTTGCTTCTATTGACTTTGAATCCAATCCAAGGACCACTGAAGACAAAATATCCATGACTTCACTGGAGTCTGGGATCCCTTAGCACAGAATCACAGAATCACAGAATCACCGAATCACAGAATAGTCAGAGTTGGAAGGGACCTCTGGAGATCATCTAGTCCAACTCCCCCGCCAGAACAGGGTCACCTACAACAGGTTGCACAGGACAGAAGGTCGCTCACAGGTATGACACCATGGTGTACATGCCTATTTAAGAACCAAATTTGACTCACACTTGGAAGCACTGGAAAACTTTTGGTAATTTTGAGAACACTGATGAGAAATAACAGACTGCAATCAGGTCTCAAGAGCAGCTCCCACTACGTATTGAAGCCTGCATATCTGGGAGTAGACTTCACAAGAGGAAAGTAAAATCAATTCCTTAGCGGTTCTATTTTCTCATTCCTGCAATCCACTAAAAATACTAAGAGGAGTATCAGGGGATAAACACTTCCTGCCAAATTGCTTTCAATATCCCCCTGTTGTAAGATGATTCTTCTTTATTGCCACAGAAGTAAAAATAGGTTTCTGCCGAGCATGGAACCTCTGCCACATTCCTCATCTCATACCAAATAAAACATCAGCTGAGGAGCTTGGTTGACTTCTTGGGCATTAAACAACATTGCCTACATTGGTTCGTTATTTCTAATCCAAAATTAAGTTACTGCATTGAGCATTCTGGTGGTACTGGGGATTGCTGTCTTGGTGCTGCATTTTGCCCTGCAAGTCTATTTCATAGTTTGCTGCAGCACCTGTCAGTAGCAGGAAAAAGAAAAAAAGCATCTCTCAAGAAATTTAGCTATTAGTTTTTGAAAAGTCACCTGAAAAAAGTCTGAATCTGTAATGACTCTTCATCTTTCTATGTAAAGGAATTGCTGACTGAACAACAAGTCAGACCAGTGACAAAGTTAATCAAAAGAAGCTTATGTAGAGAGAAGGAAAAAAAGAAAAACATTACTTACTGAGGAAAAATGTAGGACAGTCAGGAAACAGATGAACGAAATTGGGGAAAGAGAAATGGGGAAGTATACAAAAGGAATTGTTTATTGAAGTTGAGTTCCACCAGTGATTTTAAGGTGAACATTCAGTAAAAACCAAACCACAAGAAGAAATGCTGTAAGAAAGACTGAAAAAGCTCCTAGTAAACCCCTGATGTCATATTCGCCTATATGGAATTCAGAATATAATCACAGAATACAGACGCTATCCATTTTTTCAGTTATACCTTTCAGTAAAGAGGGAAGATGCCCTTATATGCAGTCAGACTACAGATGAGGAAAACTGTCTGCAGACATTTAATGTAGATTTATGAATAAAATCCTTTCTTCCATACAGAAGACTACTGAATTGTAAATCTGAATTAAAAACCACAGTTTTGCTCATCACTGTATCTCATTTTTTACTGATTCAAAGCAAGAGGAAAAGAGCCAGAAAGGTGTTCAGTCAGAAAAGCTTTACAGAAGTTCCTCATCATAAGCGCATGGCATGAGGAGCGCCTGCCATAGCCACACTCCTCCAAGACTGAACCAAATCATGCCGGACAATTACAAAGCCAGTGCTGCTGGTGCTACATGCTGAGGAAAAGAAACAGATCCATACATCTCTGTCCTCTTCCTGCTTTCACTGAACAGAAGTGCAGGGCCAAAAACCAAGAGCACAAAAAGTTAAAGATTGTTTGTTTTTTTTGTGAACCTTGAGGCAATGGGAAAAAGAGAAACGGAGAAAACTTCTCTAACGTTATTTCATAGTCACCAGCAGTTTCTCCTCATTCTCAAGAAAGGCACAGGAGAATTACTGTGGGAGTAGTAAGCATCTACTCCCAGAGCAACAGTCACTGGGAATAGCACTTGGATGAGAAGACCATTAATTTGGACAGATTTATTACAGGCTAAACTGGAAACCCAGCACACAACTCTCCTTGGCATATATTTTTCATTTTCTGATAAACCTTGAAGTATTCTAAGTAAACCTTGCAAAGTAAAGATGTATTTTATCATTACAAAACAGAAACATAATATATAATGTCACTGAAGAGGCCAAGTCCAAACCTCTCCAATCCACACTAATCCATACAAAATCTAATGTATGTACATTAAGTCTTCCAACCACAGTATGAATGCCTGTAAGTCTATAAAACCATATTAAAAAGAGAACTTTGAACCCACCCAAAAGAAGTAAAGCTTTCAAAACAGTTGTAGAAACACATTGCACAGAATTAATTTGAAAATGCATACTATGGCATTTTTTGAGGTAACACTTGAAATGCATGCTCCTAATTTCTTTCATTTTGGGAGGATAAAACTCATGCCATAAAAAGACATACACCATTTTTGGCAACCTCTGTGGCATAGTTAACCCAAGTAATGAGCAAATGGTGGTATCTCAAGTTCCAGAGTATGGAAATATTGCCAAATACTGAGTTCACGAAGGCAATCATGACCGGTGTTTACAGACCCACAACATATTTTTAATGTTTTCTATCCAAAAGTCCCCATAGTTCTGTGTATTAGGCCACCAGAGGGCAATCCCACACACTCGTACACAAGAAACAAGCATGGAAAGTGGTGTGGGAATAATTCTAAGGATCTAAGTCAACACTCCAGAGCAAAAGCTGGTATAAAATACAGGTTTGCTCCAAAATTCTAACAAAAAGCTTTTTTTATCCACACGCCTCTGTCTGATTTTTGGAATGGGTTCTTAAAATGCATGCTGCAAAGAAGAGCTTTCACAATATTTTTGCTAGAAGCAGACATAGCCTAACTAGTTACAGAAACAAGGAATTGCAAATGGAACTATACAGAAGTTCAGCCAAGGCAGTGCTCAGAGCTTTGCAAAGAAACTCTGGTGATGTCCTTGAACCTTCTTCAGTGCTATCTACAGTACAGTAAAATTAGAAGTATTTATGAAGCATTTACACCAGGTCAGTGCAGCTCATAGTTTATAATCTAATCCCTGTTAAACATTAGGGTGGCATAGAACATCTTATGAAAAATGTAAACATTAGTCTTGTTATCTTTCTTAGAGGATAAAATTGCATATTTCACGTATAAAAGTAAAACTCTAAGACATGATGCAGAGAAACGTGATAATATAGATTTCAGGAAAACAGCAATAAAATAGAATCTTGGGCCTTTTAAAGTATTTTAATAGATACTAACTTTAAAGAAAAAGATCATAAAACGAAGCATACAATTTATTAATTCACATAAGCTTTACAACTCTATTTGCAGGTTACCTTAAGAGAAATGAAAAAGAAGCTAAGTTCTTCAAACATGTAGTATTCCTAAATACACAATAATGGAAAACTATTTTCTAATTAATTGTGTAATTCTATCACACACTTTTGTTTTGACGCACGAAAAAGATAACATTCTAAAGAAAAAAACATTTGTAGAGAAGGTTCTGCTTAGAGCTTACCTATCTATACCTCTCAGGTAACTTGAAAAAGCAGTATTTGGTAATTAGTTTTTGAATAATAGAATCATAGAATGGTTCAGGTTGGAAAGGATCTTAAAGATCATCTAGTTCCAACCCCCTTCCCACAGGCAGGGACACCTCCCACTAGACCAGGAATAGTCCCTTTTCAGTTAGGTGTGGAGGAATGAGTAGTGAATGTTCATGCACAGGAACGCAGGAAGCCTTACCCTGAGCCTCTGAACTTGGCAGCCTTGTTTCTCCGTCATTTTCAGAAAGTGACTGAAGTTTGACTCATCAAGCAGGAGATACACTGCAATCCCTCTAGCAGATGCCTCCACAATTTCTCTAAAGATATCCACATCTGTAAACATATCCATAACAATGGCAATGACCTGAATAAAACAGAAAAGACACAAATTACTGTATTGTATAAACACACATATAAAACTCTTCACCGAAGCTTGCACTGGGCAGCTAACACACTACTATTTCTTTCACATCAAAAAGTTCTAATATTTTCCATGTGGTACCACTTAACCTGGAAGGCTTTTCAAGAACGCTGGATCTTCTTTTTGAAAAGTCAGGTGATTGCTTGTGTGACATTTGTCACAAGTACCAAAGTCTGTGGTTGTGGGTGTTGTGTGGGTGTTTGTAGCGATTGGTTATGTGAGGAAAAGGAAATCCAGTGGAAGAGAAGGGAAACAGCAATATGAATACAGTGGAAGAAAATAAACCACCAAAATATAACTGCAGTGTGCATAAAAAAATTTCAGATAATGTTTTTGTACAAGGGGCTTGTTCATCTTTCATCATCTTCTCTCAAGCTAATGGCTGAAGAGCTTGAAGGAGTCAATAAGCAAGAACCTGAAGATCTGGATGAGTTGAGGACTTCAGGATCCATATGGATTCAGCACTCTTACTGGGACGAAACTTCCACAGCTGGTGAGAGCTTGGTTCAAGATTAGAGTGCTGAACACCAGCTACTGATTGCCTTCAACCTATGGGGATAAAGTAAGTATTTCTGATTGGGAAAAGCAATGTCCCGCTAATGGTATTTTGGAGATGACTTACTATTGACATATCATTAGCAATTTGGGAAGAACTAGCACTGAAGCGTTCGGGGAAATAATAGAGGAAGAACAGGTATCTGTGTAACTTTTAAAGATAGCATTCTTATCCACTAGAGTCTTCATGGAAAGTTCCAATGAGATGCTTCAGGTGCAAATTCAAATCAAATAAAGCCTTTCACAGGTATCAGAGCAGGCTTGATAATGAGCGTGCTTTACCATTTTCACTAATCTTTAAACTATCTCTACCTCAACTTTCATGGTGTAATTGTTAAGTTACAATCACTCATGTTATTCCAGAACTGAAACATTTACCTCGCTCACAAAATCTCTAAGTGCTGTTGCATGTGCCCAGGTAAACACTGTGTCTCCAGTCAGTCATCTGAATTACCTTTTTGCTTCCTACCTGCTTAGAACTGAAATACTCGTTTATGCCAAACACGTAGCTAAACCACTAGAAATATTGAGCTGACCTACAAAAAATAAAAGTAAAATAACAATGTCATTAGGAAAGGTAAAAAGGCAGCTCCTGAAGCAGTAAAAATGAAAGGACTTGGCCTTACCATAATGTGTCACCTGGCAATAAAGAGACCCTTTACAAATCCCCCAGTCAGACAGGAACTGAATAGCATGAAATAACTCAATTCTTTCAAAAATCTTAGGTAATAAGCCCATGCACTACCTCATTCATTTTATTGGCTTCTTGAAAATAAAACCTAAATGTGATTTTTAACAGTACAAAGTATATTTCTTTATCTAAATTTGAAAGGAAAGACTGAAAACCACAAAAGTTTGTCTTAACTCTAAGGACCTCATTGCTTTCAGACTGCACCTTCTGCTTGGTCTTGTTTCTGAGATACACAACGTTAACTGAATATGGCAGCCCTATTTATTCACCTGTCTTGTTTCACTTATGTCTGAGCAAAAATCTGCCGAGACAGATCAAGTGTGTTAGGTAAAAAGACCAAAGAAGAAAGTCTGTTCCCAAATAGCTCTGTTTCATTGCTTGTGTCCCCCTACCTCTGAACTCCTTAATTTCTTCTTAACCTTTCCTTTTCTTCAGATCTTTTAGAAATAGGTGTTCATTACATTCAGGGATCTCTTTAAATGTAAGAGTGAAATCCTGAGCGGATTCATTAGCGTACACTGACATGAATACATGAAATATTCAAAATCAACAGTACAGCCTTCAAAAATCATTCTACCATTTTCCTACGGCAGATATCTAACATGCTAATTTGTTTGCAGCATCTGTGGTTGCAAAGACTCATATACTGCAAATATACAGAGAAGAAAAAAACAAGAATAAGTAATAAAAACTAAAATGCAACACTGACTAGAATGGCCGTATCTATCCTTATGAAGAGGGAAGGAGAGAAATAAACACATAAGCAAGCAGGCCAGTAAGTTGGTGGCATGACAGGGATGCGTGTGCACCACTACGCAGATATTTTGTAATGTGGGATTGAACAGAGAAAGCTTCTTTGTCTTCACTAGTAGAATTGTTCTTCAACCATTTAGCTTATTAATTTTAGAGTTAATTCTGCACAGCATCAAAGCAGTTGTGCAAGAAAAAGTAAGTTTCACTTCCAGAGTTGGAACAGGGACTATATTTTGAAACCTTAAGCTTGTGCTAGCTGCAAAATCCTCACCAGACTTAAGGACATGTATGCAAAGCCACAGTCATGATCTGACAACCAACTGGACATCCATTTTTTTATTCCCTGGAAACCAAAGACAACTCTTGTTTTACGCCCTCATTAGCCTGCCCATTCACTCTTAGCAACACTCAATTAATCTAGTCAACACAAACATAATTAGGCTCAATTGCTGGAGGAAGAAGAGTGCCAAATTTGAACAATGCATGTTATACACTGATAAGTAAAAAGTCCTTTACAGTTATGAAGTCATTTCTGTATACTGATTTCTATTAATCAGACTAGTTGTTTGATCATAAACTAGAGATTTTGATGCAGAAAGAGTGGATTCCATAAACTTTATGCCTTTCAATGTATTAAACTTCCATTCCCTTTTTGTTTTTTTGGGGAGAGGGGGCTGTGGGGTGTTACATTTCCCTATACATTTACTTACTTTGCAGCAGAAGGCAGTATTGAGCTTAGGAAAAGAAAAAGCCAGTATGGTTTTCACGGTCCCAAGTTTTGATTAATTAAGGAGACCAAGACTAGGCAGCTACTTCAAAAAAGTTATTCTATAATGTGCATCTATCTTTAATTAAAGCTGTAATAACAGCTGCAGGATTAGTCACTTGCTGCATCACTTTGGAAGAAAATATTTCACTCCTGTGTTTTTGCATTGGTTTTTGCAATTGCAGAGCTAATTTCCATCCTGATACTTTTAAGAAGCAGCCACATAACAGTGAAATCCAGCAAGGAAGAAGAAACTACTAGAATCAAAATTGCAGGAAGTAGGTTAAAAAATTGCCTATTCCACAAATTCTGTTTCTTTTGGCCGTAACAACACTATCCCGTGTCAATAAGATCCTCCAAGGCAGAACACTCCAGCGTCATACAATAGGCTTCCTTATAAACTGCCATTTTCTTTCCAAAGCATATTTGTTTTCCAAAATACAGAGGTCTTGTCAGAAGCAAGCACCAATGCTTTTATAGGAAATGTACAGGCCATCCAATCAGGCACGGGATACTGGATGGGTGCAGCAGTTTTCAGCTGAAAGCACCAGAATTCTGGGAAAACTTTCCAAACCTTGAGAAACTGATTATCACCCTGATCAAAAATGACCCTCAGCTGGGAATAATGAAGCATTTTCCCTTTCAGGAAAGAGAAAATAGTTGACAGAGCAGAAACACTGATATTATGCACAGCGAGAGTGAACTACCACCACCTGATTCAGTGACAGAAGAACACATTTCAGTGATCAACTGAAAGTGAAGCCAGTGCAGAAACCAGGGTTTTTTGCACTAGTTTTCTTCCCCCTAAATTAAATTTAAATAATCCTAGATTGTTACTACTAGTATTTTCATCTTATTTGACAAATCTTTTTTTAAAGTGGTGAATGCTTTTTAAGGTTCAAATTTGGTTTTAATGGCATCCTTAGAATAGAAGAAAATCAGCTGAAGTCAATAAGCACAAATTTTTTCTAACAAAGCTGACAGTTTTATCAACTTAAATGAAGGCACCAACAGAGCCATATTCTGTTATTCTTACTAGTATCTTGACACCAAGAATATGGCTTGCAATAGAGAAGTAAAGCTGCACATGTTATTTTAACATTTTAGAAACATTTAAGTATAGGCAGAAAAGTATAATTTTGTTTAATAGCACTATTTTTATGCAAATATTTTAAAACACACTTTTATTTTATTTAATTTGCACAATGTTGAGCAAAGTAGCATTTAAAAAGTCATTATCTCTAAAGTATCAGATCATTTTAATACAAAGATTTTTTTCATTCTTTAGAAGTTTTTAATAATCTCCAAGTTCAGGAAATTACTCACTCCTACTCAAAATACTAGTGACAAGATTCACAAGAGAGAGAGACACACATTATTTTGAAGGTTAAAATAAACAGCTATAGCTGAAATTTCCTGCAAAATTATGCAGATTCTTGCAAAACAGGAGTTTAAGAACACAGTGACATGACACCATACTGGATATTATACGACTGTAAATGGAGGATGATGCTCAGTTCTGTTGATCTATCTTAGAATCATAGAATTGTTGAGGTTGGAAGGGACCTTTAAGATCATCAAGTCCAACCATTAACCTAACCTGACAAAACCACTTCTAAACCATATCCCCAAGTACCACATCTACCCTTTTTTTAAACACCTCCAGGGATGGCGAATCCACCACCTCCCTGGGCAGCCTATTCCAATGCTGGATAACCCTTTCAGTGAAAAATTTTTTCCTAATATCCAACCTAAACCTCGCCTGGCTTAACTTGAGGCCATTTCCTCTTGTCCTGTCACTTGTCACTAGGGAGAAGAGGTCAGTCCCCATCTCTCTGCAACCTCCTTTCAGGTACTTGTAGAGAGTGATGAGGTCTCCCCTCAGCCTCCTCTTCTCCAGGCTAAACAGCCCCAGTTCCCTCAGTTGTTACTCATAAGACTTGTCCTCCAGAGCTTTCACCAGCTTCGTTGCCCTTCTCTGGACACGCTCCAGCACCTCAATGTCTTTCTTGTAGTGTGGGGCCCAGAACTGAACACAGTACTCAAGGTGGGGTCTCACCAGTGCCAAGTACAGGGGGATGATCACTTCCCGAGTCCTGCTCACCACACTATTCCTGATACAGGCCAGGATGCCGTTGGCCTTCTTGGCCACCTGGGCACACTGCTGGCTCATATTCAGCCGTCTGTCCACCAACACCCCCAGGTCCTTTTCTCCCGGACAGCTTTCGATCCACTCCGCCCCAGGCCTGTGGTTGTTGTGACCCAAGTGCAGGACCCGGCACTCGGCCTTGTTGAACCTCATACCGTTGGCCCTGGCCCATCGATCCAGCCTGTCCAGATCCCCCTGTAGAGCCATCCTACCCTCAAGCAGATCAACACGCCTGCCTAGCTTAGTGTCATCTGCGAACTTACTGAGGGTGCAATTTGATCTTGTTATAGGGTGAGGCATTGCTCCTGGAAGTCACTAGTTTGGGCCCGTTCACATGTGTTATATTTGCTTAAATAGTTCTTACCTTCAGAAACTAATTCCATTCAAAGGCTTCTATAGAAAGAAGCTGCACAGGCCAATACCAACAGTGCAAATACCTCTATCACTAAACGTCTCCCAAGCAGGTCCGGGGAGAGGCACCAAGATGGTCAGGGCTGGAGCTCTTGCCCCATGAAGACCACATGAAGGAGCTTGGCTTGTTTAGTCCAGAGCAAAGGTGGCTTCAGGGAATCTTACAGCAGTCCCCAGTGCTTTACAGATAAGGTCTTGAGGAGATGAAGCTAGGTTCTTCACAGTGTTGGCAGGACAAGAGACAGTGGTCAAACTGAAACAAGAGCAGTTCTGACTGGATATAGGGAAGACCCCTTATTCCTACAAGGACAGCCCAGCAGTAGAGCAGGCTGCCCAGAGAGGTCGTCCAGCCTTCATCCTCGGAGGTTTTCAAGACCCAGCTAGACAAAGCCCTGAGCAACCTGGTCAGATCCTATTGCTAGCCCTCCTTGAAGCAAGAGGTTGAACTGGAGACCTCCTGAAGTCCCTTTCAACTGACTGAGTCTGCAGTTCAGTGATTCAGAGATTTCCATTCCCATCACTGTCAAAATCCAAGCAAATTGTGCCATATTTGGTGGTAATTATAAACTTTGCTGTGAGGCTTAAAGAAAACAGAGACTATAAATAAATTTATATAAATTTATAAATAAGGAATACTGAGAAGTAAAGGAGTTTTTCTGCTTTACTTCTCCCATTTTTGGTAAGAATTTTGGTAAGAAAATTCAATGGGTTTTAATCTTCATAGCTCAGTTTTAGCACATCAAAATCAACACTTTTAATGGGCATGTACTGAAATTAAGGCACAGATGTAATGGAAGGCCTTTACTGCTACTGCTTTGTAAGTCTACTTTGTGAACAACTGACAGTTTCATTATCCCAGTATCTCCACTCATTTCACAAGCACTAATTGTAATTCTTGAAGGGATATCTTGCAGAGTGTGTCATTTAACACCTCCTTTGCTATAAACAGTAAAAAAGAGGAATCCTCTAATGCAACTGCTTCCTTAGGTCAGGCTTTACTAAAGAGACACCTACCATTATATCAATAACCTAGTAGGGAATAATGCTAAAGACCTACCCTACACTGCAAGAGTATTGATTTCTTGTAAGCTATGTGAGGCTTCCTTTGGGCATGCTATGACAAAAATCCATACTGCTGTGCAGTGCTTTTGAACGCCACCACCCTTCCTCACTCCAAGACTAAAGAACCACATTTTGGGTAGAAATGTTAACTCTTATTTTCATTGACCTTTTCCCTGGTACTCCAGTCAAATTCTTTTTCACAGATCTCTGTTTTGGAGAGAATCTCCTTGTGGCACAGGCTCAGTGCTATCTGGATCTGGTCTTGATGCTTGCAACAGTGCAGAAAGAAGACACGGTACTGCATACCTTGCTGTTAGCAACAGGAGGCAGGCAGCAAATTGACTGGGGGAGTTTCAGGCACTATAAAAGACAAATTTTGTGATCAATGCAGACTGCCTTCCCACTAGTAAGCTATATAATACATCCCACAAATTATTTTGGTTTTTTTTTAATTATGTTATGCTGTTGTTTATGGTTGAGAGTCTAGATCCAGTCTATGCTTGCTGCTATTCGTACTAGCAGCATCCTAATAATCATCTGATACCCACACTTTATGGCACTGTTGCTAACACCAGGGTGCTTCTAAGATGATACTTCATTCATTTTGTAGTAATTTTCAAAATTAAACACAGCTCTGAAATGCTTTGCACAACACAGCCTTCCATTGCAAAACATACTTTGAAACCACCTGAATATCTCAGGTCACCTTCAGGTTGGCTGAATTGCTGAATTCTCACATAGCAACTGTAGCACATCAAAAGCCTTGAGATTAAGTGTCAAAGAGCAGTATAATGGGGGGAGCCCTACTCTATAAAAAGAGTCTAGATATAATAATTCAAATAGTAATCAAACATCTGAGTAGGATCCATTCTCCTACAATTACTGTAGCAATGTAATGGAATGCATGAGATGATTTACACTTATGCAACTTCCATGAAGTTAATGTCGCTACTTGTAGTATATTATCACCAAAATTGGCTCCCTGAGATTGTATTTAATTTATTTAACTTGGCTCTGCATTGAGAGAGCAATAGACCATAACCATGCAGTGTACTTCGAAATGTTCTTCCATTATTGCATTCTTTAAAAGCAATTTAATTAACTACAGGGTGAAGTCTGGCACTCCACTAACAGGCAGCTACGCTGCCTGAGAGGAAGCTCTCCTAACCCTCACCATCCTTTTTTTCCTGCTCCAAAAGAACATTTTCACCATCAATTCTGAGGATACACAAAGCGTACAGCTCAGAACTGATTACGTCTTCTGTTCTGATCACCAAGCCTCAGTCTATCATGTCACATACCACCAACACAACATAAGCATTTTAAGGTGAAAACTAAGTTTAAATTGAATAAAAATTAACTTCAACATGTACATTAGCAGTCGTCAATAACCTCAACAGCTTCTCTCTGGAACAGGACATTAGGCATGCTCAACGTCAATGAAAATTCGTAACAAAAGAGTCACTGTCCAGAAAACAAAAGGTAAACTAAAATTCTAGAGATCTCCTGCAAAACTATATGGAAAACCAATGCAAACTATTCTCAGAAAATTACAAATGCAGGCAAGCACATAAAGCACTATATATATAACTCAACTGTGTTTAACTGTATGGCCCACATGGTGAAGATTTGTTCTGTCCAAGAAAGATGTGCGGTAGAAGAACTTTCTAGCCATCTGTAACGGGGAAAAATGTTGTGATTCTGGCAGCAAAGAACGATATGGCAGTAAAACAGCAGCTCTGGAAAAGGATGTGATTTAACTTTGAAATACACTGGGAAAATCCATTTTTTGCAATGTACCATCTTCTAATAACTACCTGACAATTCTGCCTTTTGCTCAATTTGGCAACTTTTGTGCAGCTTACCATGTCTCTAAAAAAAGCAGATTGGAAGATCAGGATTAGCTCTTCTACAAATGAAACTAAAACCAACACAAAAGAAAAATTCTCTGAAGCACAGATAAGACTGTTTTCTTTGAAAAGTGAATGTACAGTAGTCTTCTGCATTACCTTGCAGAAAGCTATTGCAGGCTGAGCTAGCAAGTCATACAAGTACCATCTTAAAATGACAGCTTCAGTGCTACCTCCTCAAATTCATGCAACTGGGAATTTTACAGGTAAGTATCTTGCAAAACATATGGGAGTGAGCTATGTTAACTCTATAAATGTGATCTATATCTATGGGTTTGGTAGTTGTTATTCTGACTGAAGGATTAGTAAGAACCCAGCTTGAGCTGATCGAATTACAGGAGACACCACCTCGCTGCAGCCAGCAGCAGAGGCGATAATTCCTCTGAAGCTTTACCTCCGCTCATGCAGAATCGAGTTTCAGCAAGTCAGGGAGACAAGAGGAGGGCAGGGGATACTCTGGGGATGCTTTGTGGGGACTTTCCAAGAAGCTTTTATAAACCTAGCCCTTGGAAGAAAGGAACTGCAAAGAAACAGCTGCTGCGCAGCGACTGGCACACCAGAGACAAGAAAAGATTTATCTAAAGCTGCAAAGAACCATCATGCATGAATAAAGCGACAAGCATTCACAATGTTCGCTTTTGGTGCTTTCCCTTCTGTTTGCAATGCTCCCATCAATAACTAAGCCACTTTTGTATTTAACAAGCAAGCAGTGCTCTGTCACCGCGAACAGAAGCGGGCAGAGGTCCTACAGAGAAGCACATAAGGCGGCACAGAAAATCCTTGGCATGGTGGAGGGAACGTGTTTGGGAGCTTACTCTGCCCTTTCTTCTCTTGCCATTGATGTTGCTGCTCTATTCTCAGTGCCATGTGTGCTGCAGCTGGTTGGGTAGCAGGATTTTAATATTTGTATTTAGCTCTTCAGAATGTTCTTATTCAGTCGCTATTTTGAGAAGCTGCCAAGCTTTTCCTGAGGAAAGCAAACAGAAAGGAAATGCCAGGATTTTCTGACAGCCTACGACTAAGCTATACCAGAATGGAAATTCATGACAAAAATAAAAGGTACTTCTCTAGCCTCCGGCTTTCTCTGTGATGAATTTCAAAGACTTGCTGCTTCAGAAATAATTTTTATTTAAGAATATTAACAGCTTTAATATGTGGGTTCTCACAGGATCCCTTAATATTTAGGGAATGTTCAGGCTATTTGAATTAATATTATAATGTTATACTTTTTATTTGAAATTTGTTTGTAAGTAGTACTCATTCATTCATGTGTGCATTACTTAGTGACTGCCCCAAAACAAACAATTTGAAACCACGTGATAAGCCTTAATTATTTTTTAAAAAGTGCCAATAGTAATTAGAACTAAACTCCTAATGGATTTTACTTTTTGATCTGCTGTGCAGGATTGAAAGCCTCATACGACAACCTCAGAGACCAGTCTCAGTTTTGAGACTTCTGCCAAATAATTGGAATACTAGTAAGAGCAGTAGATGCTCCTGACTAGCATCTACCTGGCCAAGGGAAGCCTAAGTTGACTACCATTCGGTTAAGAACTTTTTCAGTACTTGAAACGATGAATGGCTGCCATGCCTTGCCATACACAACAAGAAACATGGAAAAAAGCCATCTTAAACTTGGGGATGGGGCGTGGAGAAATGCAAAAGGACAGAAACATTTAAAAAAATGTACTAAATTTGTCCATTCAAATTGCTTCTGTTTACAGACATTCTTCATGCCAAGGTAAACTAGACTGATGTCAAATGCTTCTGAGGGTTCTGAGATTTCCTTCAAGAAATTTTAAAATAATTTGGTGCTTACCAGAGTCAAAGTAAGTGTCTGAGACTTCAGCTAATCTGCATAACAATTCTTGAAAAGATTTTGGTTTTTGCCACCTTTAAGAGTACATTTTGGTGGGGTTTCTCAGACCGGGAATGGAATGAAGTTCTGAGTCAGTCTGCCTTCTCACTGCTCCACTCAGTTTCCTCAAGAATCCTGTATAAACACGTTGTCAACACTCAACGCCACTTCCTGAGAGTATACATATTTAAAAACGCTAGACAATGTATAGAAAACCACAATATTAATGAACACTTACAGGCTGCAGACTTTAAACTATAAAAACAAGCACCATTTCTTTAAAGTAGACAACTTTGCTGGCATTTGTTAATTAGACACTTGGAAACAATGAAAGATTCCCTTAGTCAAAGGCAGATTTATAGGAAGAAGAGATGATTCAGACTCACTTTTCTAGACTGGGAAGAATAATTTTGCTTTTAAGTTTGCTTATGCAAGAGCTGTGCACTGTTTGTCATCCTTGAGACCTTAATAGTAAACATGTTTCTGAAATTAAATGAGAAGAGCTGAATACATAATATTCATATTTTATAAATAAAAAGCATATTGACAATGTCCTAAACCAGGTTCAATGCTGCTGCTAGTATAGATGTAATTCAGATTAAAACTTTCCAATAAAATGCAACTATATTGTTTAATTGTATAATACTGCCTGAAATCCCTTGTTGTTACTTACAGGCATGAATATGAACTACAGGTACATTAAGCATATAAGAAAAGAATAAAAAAAGATAGGCAGGGGCTTAATACAGAGGTAGAAACACTGCTTCCATAGTAGACCCTGGAAAACAATGGAGGTAGATGAAAATAAGTGTTTCAAAAGCATGAAACACTTATTTTCTAAGTGCAGGGAGGTTTTGGTGGATCCAAGTCAGGTCACAAACCTGATGTGTTTCAGAGTGGCTTATGATTCAGAAGGACGGACTTTCAAATGCCTATATGCAGTATGTTAACCACAGCCCACAAGGATGTCCTAGTGATGGCCTATCAAACATTTTTAATATGCGGAAAAATAAAAACACAGGGTTGTGGAGGACTTGTAAGCCATGTACTGGTAAGTCCATGAGCCTTATACTGGGGGACCTTGCAGCAAGTAACAGAACTTCATTAGAAGATTATTATTCTCTAACACAAGAGACATTGCATCCAAGAGAAAACAAATCTATTTTGGATATAAGTGCCCAATTAAAAAAAAGATTTAATTGACAAATTTCAAATTAGTGGAAGCCTGCAGACCAATGAACATGACCTGATTATACTTAATACTGAGAATCAAGTCCTAATTATACCACTAGTTGTTGGAGGTTACACCTCTATAGACACTCGAAACTTTTTCTTGCAAAAGGTAAATTTCATAATCCTAAGGAACGCTGCTAGTGAAAGTGTCTCAGAAATGTAGAAGAAAAAAAGGAATAAAAAATCAGAGGTCCTTGGAGAAGGCATTGTTAGATGTTGTGGTTTAACCTGGCAGGCAGCTAAACACCACACAGCAGTTTGTTCACTGCCACCCCCGCAGCGGGATGGGGGAAAGAACTGGGGAAAAAAGGTAAAACTCGTGGGTTGACAAAAAGACAGTTTAATAGAACAGAACAGGAAGGGAAAATAATAATAATAATAATGATAAAAGAATATATAGAACAAGTGATGCACAACGCAATTCCTCAACACCCGCTGACCGATGCCCAGCCAGTCCCTGAGCAGCAGCCACCACCCTCCGGCCAGCTCCCCCCCAGTTTTATTGTTCAGCATGACATTATATGGTATGGGATATCCCTTTGGCCAGTTTGGGTCAGCTGTCCTGGCT
Organism: Ibidorhyncha struthersii; assembly: GCA_013398815.1. Lineage (NCBI taxonomy): Eukaryota > Metazoa > Chordata > Aves > Charadriiformes > Charadriidae > Ibidorhyncha > Ibidorhyncha struthersii. The sequence continues at coordinate 83,634 of VZSZ01010845.1, forward strand.
GTGTCCCCTCCCAGCTTCTTGGGCACCCCCAGCCTCCTCACTGGCGGGGCAGTGTGAGAGCAGTGTGCTGAAAAGTCCTTGACTTAGTGTAAGCTCTGCTCAGCAACAATTACAACATCAGTGTGTTATCAACATTATTCTCATCCTAAACCCAAAACACAGCACTATACTAGCTAGTAGTAAGAAAATTAACTCTGTTCCAGCCGTAACAAGGACAGGTTTCCACGGAATCCCAACTGAGACTAGAAGCAATTCTGGTTAAAACCCTCCCCTATTTTACAGTACAGTGAAGGTAACGGCAAAGTGGAAAAAGCCATCCTCAACAGAGGCTACTGTTACTATTTGGAAGGGGGGATGATCTCCTTGTCTTATAAGGTTAAGAAAGAACATTACAGTCCATTGCAATAGAGTAATATGTTTTACCATAACTACCATTAGCAGACCTGGGTAGTTTACACCCAAGACAGCAAAGGAATTCCCTTGCTCTGCTGTTGGTCATTTTTAATTAAACTTTCAGTATCAGGGAAAAAGTGCTCATGCTCAATATTCAAAACCAGCTTGATGACCAACTCAGTTGCTCACCCTGACTTCTGAAAGGAAAGAGGAAATGAGTACAGAAATAAGGGCTAATCATATATTGAGGGGAGGGAAAGTGGGAAAACCCATCTTTTCAAATATTGCTTGTTTCGTCCTTTTTCAAGATTACAGCATTTGTATTCAGCCTCATACATGCGATTAAGAGTCAGTAATAGACACGTGAGGTATATACATGTAACAACTGGTTAACAGCCAGATGTTTAAAGCAGTTGTCCTGTGAAAACATTTTGATTGCGTGTGAATATTTCTAGCAGCTTCTAGGACTCAATGATATTAAATATTTTCATATCGCTGTCACAAAACTGCAAGCAAAACCACTATAATTTACAGATTATTATGGTCTACTTCTGTTCCCCTCCTCCCTCCCTTCTCTCACTGCCTTCCTTTTCCTTCCCCCTTCCTTCCTCCTCTCCTCCCTCCTATCCTTCTCCCCCTTAATTCTCCCTTTCTCCCTCCCTGTCCCTCTGCCTCTCTTTCAAGAACTTCAAACTCAGTTAAATTTGGGATGGAAAAAAAATAATCTGATTTTGGATACTGAATGTGGGATTAAAATGGGGTTTTACACATTTTATGCAAACTTTAAAATATGTGACCTTTTATTGCACATTCCATGACCATTTCTTTATGATATTCACAATGATGTGAATCACAATACAGATGCTGTTTACTTCACTGCCACTAATTTCAAACCCTATAGATGTACCTAAGTCTGTTTAAGGAGCTCAATTCAAGCAGTAATATGCTTAGGGTAAACCAGAAAAGTATAGAATTCAGGCTGTTTAAAATTAGTGGTCACAGGTCAGCGATGGCAATAAGAATTTGCCTCAGGGTTAAACACTGACAAATTTTCTGTTCACCTTAGATATATCCCACAAGATCATCTTTAAATTTTTTCCAGTTTAGCTATATGACATAGTAAAATGCATTTATGAGTAAAAATACCATGCCTGGACAAATACGTGTAGCAACATCTACGCTGCTAACAAAAGCAACAGCAATGACATCAGATCACCATTCTGCAATATGTATTACAGACATAACATATGCCTGCATATGACCATATGGCACATAATTACATCTGAACACCAGGTAAACAACCCAACCAGGTGATTTTAACCATTTTTTTTTTTTAACATGGTGCCACTTGAGCAGGAACCTTCACTAGTACTTGAGTGAAGCAGATTACACCACCTGCTTCTAGAGCAGCTACAGCTAATGATGCAACATGTTGCTAATGACTGTGTGCTGGCAGGCTGCATTTCAATGTCACCTATTTTAAAGACAGCTTGTGAAACTAATTAATTAATTATTTTCTGCAAATCAAGTTGAGATCCTCAGGTGAAATGCATTACCCTGGCATGCTAGATTATTTATTACAGATTAGATGAAAAAGGAAAAAATAATTATGGGGTAGTCTGAAAGCATCAGCAGAATGTCCTAAAGATAGGAAAAGATTAATCTAGTTAATAAGTAATTATGTGCAGCTTTTCGGGAAGCAAACAAATTCAAATTTTTTTGCACATTACCATACGGAGCAAGATGTCTGAAATAGTAGGGAAGCATTTAAAAAAACCCATGCTCAAACCTCCTGTGAAGCAAACTGAAAAGCAGATAAGTAATTCTACAATTCTCATAGACCCCAGTGGAGCGGATAGTGAACTGGAACTAAATATGATAGTAAACAAAAATTTAATTCCTGGATCAAGAACAGCACTTAAAAGAAATAAAAAGAGAGGAATTACAAGTAAACTTATTAGTAGTTGAAAAAGTTATAATTTCAGTAGCAATATTATACTTTAAAATATTGTATTTTTTTAAAAAAAAAACACAATTTTGAAACACTCTAAAAGCTTTTTAAAAGAAACCTGACAGTTCTTGTTCAAAGGTGAATCTTCCACAGACAGTGAGGCATTTGAGGGAGTAGCAAGTCAACGGATAAGAAAGGAATCAATAGAAACAAGTTTAAAAAATTAAAAGAAACATTTCTTTCTTATTTCTTTCTGCCAGGCTTCTGCTAAACTGATCTTTTAGTCTCTATGTGAGCTGAATTTTGAATAACCATCTCTGTCTGACAACAAGCCATACAGCTTTAGAATGATCTTGGTGACACTTTATTTTTCTGTACATTGGCTTTCACTGATCTCCATACAGCTCCTCAGCAAGGCCACAGGAGAAGTATTAATTCGTCATTTGCAATTTGATACTGCAATTATGCAAAATCACAGGAAAGATTATTTGGCCTTCGCGATAAAGTCAGATCAGATAGTCATAATGCTCCATCTTCGATATCTAATAGTCTTTCCATTTAAATATAAAAGTTTCTTTTAAATGTTTAAGAGTTTATTCAGTGTATTCATAATATTTTCTTAAATCAGAGTCCACTCCCAGGATGAGCAGACACATGGTTGGGCTGCAGGACAGAGTTCTGCGATCCAGACTCCATCGCCTGAGCCACAGATGGGCACTCTCATCCTATGCTTATGGTCTGCTCCCCTCATTTTTCTCATCCTCACAAGGATGATGTGAAGCACTCACTCATCAGTGAATAAAATGAAGAGTTAGTTAAAGAAATGAGTTATCAGTGTGCAAGTAACTGCACCCTTTTTAGTCAATTGAGCTAGTGACCAACATGGCAAGTTAATAGGATTTATTAATGGGTAGGAGAGAAAGATGCTATCACAAGTCTTCCATTGTACAACTTCATGTATGTGAGATCATTCCCCTTTCTACGAAATATTCCTCCTGATATGCATTGCATGCCAGTTCACCCCCCCCCACACACACCATTTGGGTAATGATAATCCGAGATCTAATCATGAAGAATGCTGAACACCTGCAAGAAATGCAAAGCTCGGGCTAGGGCAAGGGGTGGGTCTCTTCCAAAACATCACGGCAAGCACCTGGATTTAAGAATGGAGGAAGAAGAAAATCAGTCTCCATGGCAGCTACTGCAGCTCTTGAGTAGCTTTTTTTGAGAGATTTGCTGCCTATTTGTGCCAGTCAGGCCCTTGCAGCCACAAAACATTCCTGTGCTGAACAGATGGATGCCTCAGGGGTATATATGCTAACAAACATGAGGGGCAGAAGAAAACTCACTTGTTTTGCTATCGAAAACAGAACCTGTCTAATTGTAAGGAACAACAGCAGAAACACCACTGACCAAATCACCCATGGACTTACATTAAGCCACATTCTGTTGGAAAGTTTGCTCTTGAAAAACATGCCAAGCATGCTAATAGCTTAATATACCAGATGACTTGAGTTCCTTGAAATAAGGATGGAGATGAGAACGTGCAATACCTTGTGGAGGAGAGGTGAACGCTTTATTCCAAGAACGCTCTGGAAAATAACTGTTTTTCGATGCAAACTAGTGCCTTTCCAATAAATATTTGTTCTTATGAAGTACTTCTCTGATCTCAGGAAAGATCTTCCCTTGAGTAACCTGCCCACTCCAAATCCATGCCAATAAGGCTCTCCATACCAGACTGCTGTGCATCCTGTGCATGTGTGCATAACTAAAAACCATGCTCTCTGTAACACAGCGTGTATGCCTGCATGTAGAGGATTGTGTGCACGTGCACATGCATTAACTGAAAAAGAAATATTCTAATATTTGCCCCATTCCTTAGATAAAAAATTTCAAACCAGCATTGAATTGACAGAAGCGTGGAAAAAACAGCACTTGTTTCACATGTATTAACAGGATGGCTTTTATCCTTTTTTCTTGCTCACTTAACAATGTGCGTATCTTTTGCTGTTCTTCAGAGTCTTTCCTTGTAATTCTGAACCTGCTCTCAGATGTTGGTGCAGTCTGCACTCACTAGAGAGGTGAGGTGCAGCCGTCAGGAAGGAATTTTTCAGGGAGTTTATCATTTTTGGTCAACTGTGACCTGTAGTTGGTAATTAAAACATACTCCAGTCTCTTATCAATCATAAAGAATACAATTTACATCACCTTAATTGGCATGGGAAATTTTTTTGCAATGAAACAAGAGTGAGGCACGCAAAAGGTAAGACTTTCATGACATTTAAATGGGTGACGGAGCATTCACTGAAATGCAACCTAAATCAGAAACACTACTTCAAGTGAACAACAAAAAAGAAATTTTGCTGTTTCTCACAGCTGCATAGAGGAATACTGTGAGAAAAAAGTAACAGCAGAACATGGGCAGATAATGGGGAAGCGAACAACTCTGGTTCATATTTGGATATGACTGAAATATTTCTGCTTGAACCCTTTAAAGCAAACAAACAACCTCATGGACGTGAACAAATAAACAAAAGGTTGATGCAAAACATAAAGTTTTAAACCATTAGAAGTACCTGAGCAGCTCGATTCCAGCTTAAGCTGGAAAACTGTGTTCACTACCCCTAGTACACGAGTACTCCAAACTACATATATGTCTTCACAAGTCAGTCTGAGCTAATATTCACCTTTATAGATGAGAAGTCTGTGTTCTACCAGGAATCTGTATACAAGTCTTCCAAGTCCTAGACCAATGCTTTTAAACACAAGACATCTATATTCAGCAAAAATAAAAAGATACAAAGAATAACATTTTGATTTTTTTAAAAGGATATAAAAGGTCTTTGAATTGATACAAATGCATGGAACTAGAAAAGCATGCGAATCACTCCAAAAAAGCATTTCATCTAGTTCTAGAAGATATTAGCATAGAAATATATTAGACTAATGTTATTTATGGCCTTCCAAATCATCCATGGCGTAACTAAAAACTTAAAACTTACTGAAGTCTGCTACTTCTCTGTCATAAAACACTCAGAAAAATTACCAGAAAAAAATAAGCAGCTTTTTGAATTCCTATTTAATGACTTACAATGACACTTAAGTACATATGGAAAGCTTTTCATATGTGAAGCACAAACCGTTTCATAAACGTGGAAATAAGTTTATTACATCTATTTTTATCTGGGAAACTGAAAATATTCAGGGTGTGTGCGTGTGCGTGTCACACTGCTGTCCTGTGCAGGGACATCTGAGTCAGCCCATGGCTAATTAGTTTTGTGACTAGAAACGGTCTAGTCACGCTAACGTGATGCTCTGGGAAGGTGAACACGCCCTCCTCCTTGTGAATCTCCCTGCTGCACTTTACCGTGCCATGCGAACAAATCCTCAGAGGCTAATGGCTTGTATTTACAGAGACGCTGAGCATCCCGAAGTCCCTCTGAAAGCAATCCCTGCAGCCACACAGCAGCCTGAGCCTCACCTCACCCTCCAGTCCTGCATTTAAAATTCTCTGCACCTTCTCTTTTGGCTGACTGTCATGTTGAGGGATGAGATACATCAGCAGAAAGCTCAGGCAGGCTTGGTCCGGGCTTGGAAAATGGGTTTCTTCAAGCAAACTCCATCGTTTAGAGAAAAGTGATTGTACAAAAAAAGATCTGATCTCCTGAGCGATTATGAATTAGTTACCCAGAAGTGCTGACTGTAAGGCTAGCACCCAAGTGGTTTAGGGTCAGATTTATTCTTAGTATCAGCTCTCTGGAGACACAACAGTGTCAGGCTTGAGTTGTGCAGGGAGTCAGATTTCATTATCATAATGGCCCCTTCCAGCACCAAAATCCGTGAATCTCTTAGTTTTATCAACCTCCCCCGATTTTGCAGTCTGGAAATGGCTGCAAAGATGAATGGGGAGGGCCCCCCAAACTGGTAACAAACAATGAGTTTTTAAAGGATACAAATATTGATTATTGTTTACCCAGCTATTTTCCAATATAACTTCCAATAAAATCAATTAGAAAACTGAATCTCAAAAGGAAAGCAAAGACAGGGCCCATGGAGAGGACATGTGAATACAGAACAAGCAGCAGCATACAATTGAGAAGTAGACTGATTTATACAAAAATCATATTCATTAAAATATCAGAATCACAGCTAGCCTTGGTGGGGAGAGATCGTGGTTACAAGAACAAGCTCAAAGCTAAAGTCTTGCTGCTTGGATTTTGCGGGGAATAAACCTGCAGCCCAGGGAGTCTCACTGGATGCAGTGCTGAAGGCTCATTCCCTTGAAAAACCCAGGCACAAAGCACCCAAAAGCATGCCTGAAAACAAGCGAGCAAGCAAAAACTGCAAGTGAAGCACTGAGGAACTTTTGGCAACTTGAAAACAAACATAACATTTAATTTGAGATTTTGTTGGTTTTGTGGTTTTGAGCCAATTTGAGAAAGGAAGGAAAAAGAGGGTATAGTTTATTAACATTAAAGTCCTTCCCGGAAAACTTACTGACCTTCAAGAGCCAACCATGACTTTGAAATCAATTAAAAATGTCCTAAGTGAAATGCTGTTCTCAATTTTCATAATGTGGTAATTTAGTTAAAGATGTTAATAATTACCATGAAAGAATTTTCGCATACATCATATTCATAGGTGTTCTGCATTTCAGCCTGTGTGGTGCAATATTTACTGTGGCAGCTGCTGACAGCAACTTTTTCAATGAAATTCCAAAGTACGTGCTTGTGAGTGTGCACGCGTATTTATTTATGTAAATATTATGTAACCTCTTTACATAGCTAATTTGAAAATTATTTAATGTCACTTTTTTTCCTTTTTTATGGGGAGAAGTATTTCCCCTATTGGGTTTGTATAGTTTATAGTCATAAGATTGACCAAGCAAGGTGCCATACGTTTTACTGTTTCAGGCTAAAATCCCATCCAGAGCCACAGATGAGCAATTTATAAACAAAAGCAGAACAGATCAGTGCTTGTTACTTACATTGCAATTGCTATGGACTTCATTCATAGCTATTGAAAAATAGATATGCTATGATATGAAAACATAATTCAGTGTATTTTTACTGTAACTCAGCACCTTAGGATTTAGAGTCAATGGAAGACGCTCATTCAAGGGAAAAACAAAAAAAGTACTGGATTATTTATAATTTGTATGCTACAGTGCTTCCCATAGTTCCAAAAGTCTCCTCACTAGAGAAATAACTTAAAGTCTGGTCAAAGCGATTTCTTGCATAATTTCCAAATTTCCAAACAGGAGAATATTTAGTCAGTTACATCACCACTGTTAGGACAGCAATGCCCCCAACAGGCATCAACAAGATGGGTTTTGTACTTCTGTGCCATATGAGGGATTTTCTTCCTAAAATTCCTAAATGACACAAGTTCAGCTAAGACTGATCAAAAGGTCTGTCCAAATTTGGATCTACTGAGCAAGGAAAAACTATGCTTAAACCTATGTCCGCTTCTTTTTGCATGCATTGCAGTATGGATCCCCATACAAACTGTATGAAAACAAGCATCTTTGAGCAAGTTCCATTTGGGTTTTTAAACCTCGAAACTCTATGTGAACATCAGGGTGAACTGAAAGGCAGCCAACAATGTTATCATTACTTCTTTAAAACAAGGCAGAGAGATTTCTGTATTTGGAATTGAAATGCCACAACTTTTTGTTTCTCATTCAGTATAGTATTTCCACAACAGATAATGCTACATAACTGTGCTGCTAGATTTTTTCAGTCAATGTAATTTGATAGAAATACCCCCAAATCCTTAAACATCTAGCTTTTTGTGTTCTTTTAAAACTAATTACATTCTATGGAAAAAAGTCTGTCAAAGATCATCTTTTAATGCTGATTTCAGACATGCTACTCAGCGTGGTAACTTCAATGCCTGCGCTTAAGTACTATTATTACATATTTCAGAAATTAGATCTTCTCCCTTTTCTAAATATCTGTATTTTTGTTACCTGTAATCTGTTACCTTAAAAATAGACAGCTGGGTTATGGACTAGAGAGTAACATATTAAAATGAAATGCTTTCTTCTTTTACTTTATATCTCAAGAGGGACTACTTTGTATAATTAAATGTAGCAAGTCACCTCCTCATAAGCAATACCTCTCCATAGAATTTAGCAGATTATGAAATTCTGATCCCTAGGATTTTTTGTAACACCACTAACAAAATTCGAAATTAGTATGTCTGTCTGTGTACACACAATTTTGCGTCAGCATAGTGTCAGAACTGTCCATTAAACTATTTCTCAAGGTGTTTGGTTTTGGTTTTATTTAATTTAAAAATATGCAGCATTTAAAAAACAAAATCCATAAACTATTTTGGACAGTTCTACCACAACAACTAAATTTCAGATGTTCACTTCTTACTGTTTTTTCTTTCACTTTGCTTGCTTGCATGCCAGCATGCATGAAAAAGTGCACGTGTTCTTTTAATATATATTTTGCAATCATTTCACAAGCCTTAGACTACAAATTGAGAAACTTCTCTATGGAATTTTCCTTGCACTGTGTATGAGATCAGTAAGCATGTGTAATGTGGCAGAAGAAAATGAAGCCTCTATCCTCAGTACAAACTCTTAAGGTTTGCTAGTAGAGGAGTAAATAATTTTGGTTGAGGCCACTTATATGAAGTTAGAGAAAAAAAATGTTCTTTGACAGACATTCTATACTGGCAAAACCTATTCTTGCTCTTTACGCATCAACATGATAAATTAGTCTTGCTCTTGAATTTCTTTTCAAGGGACCAGCATATCCTCTATGACATTCATAAGTGCGCCCATTCCTTTGGGTTAGGCTTCTGTGGGACCCGGGCCTGTGTGTATGTGCGCGTGCTGGGACCAGTAAAGGAGAACTGAGTGGTGGAATAGCATCTGGGGAACACAAAACCCTTCACCAGTTTCAACGCCTTGCTTGGTTTCAGATATTCAGTTATTCAACACAGTTTTTATTTATAATAAAAAAATTACAGCAGTCTGCTTGGACTCATGTTATTCTTTTTTTAGTTGCTCACACTGGATGCAATCAACAAGTATACTGTGGCATGATTTAAGAGAAAGAGATTATTTAAATATTTAAAATCAGATTCTTAATGATACATGGTCAGGTCCCTAGGCAACAATCTTGCAAACATATATGCATGTTAAGTCAATGAAACCTCTCATGTACGTATATTAAAGTATTTAAATCCTCTCAGGATTAGGGATCTAATTTTGTTTCAAGAAGAAAAAAAAGTATCTTCTTTGAACAAGTATTATTTTTCCCCTTTCTGCCCTTTATTAAATACCTATAAAATTTCTTTTCAAGTTTTATTAGATATACTGTTTGACAAAAGGAGATTAAAATCAATTGTGTGTGGAAGTAATTTTTGTAATTAAATGCTATTGTAATTTCTGATACACAAATGCTCTATCTCTCAACTTCATCCCCGTTGCCAAAAACTACAATTTATTGCAAAATAGAACTGAGGGCAAATAACAGAGTCCTATTCAGAAAATACAGGTCCTCTAATATTTAATCTATTAGATCTACAATCTATAATAAAGATCAGAAATCTACCCATAAAACTGAGTGATTGGACTAGCAGTTCAAAAGCACTGCTGTATTTCTAACATCATGACTGCGTTTTATCACTGCTTCCTGGTAAAGACAGAGGATGGGGAAAAGATTCAAACTCCCTTCCGCAAGCACTTCCTTCAGGGGTGCTGACTGGCATCCTCCAAGGCACCCACATTTCTTTATTGACCTAAGAGGGAGCTCACATTCCCATGTCACACCAGGAACTGCATTTGAGAAAGATGCCAGAAGTACCTGACAAGTACAGAAGTACTCACCTCTGACTGAGGTGCACGATGAAAGGAGAAAAGGCAGAGAAGAGATGAGAGAGAGTCCAAGAGGAAGAGCTGGGGTGGTGGGGTGAAGAGAGAGGAGAAAGGAAGAGGAACTACAACCGAAATGTATAGGTTTCCTGTAAGTACAGTCACTTCAGGGATCGAGAGCAGAAGTGTCTGCATACTACAGACATTGTGCATAACTTTCTTGCCTTATTTCCATCCATTTGATACCGATGGAGTGACTTCTGCTCTACACACCACAGCACAGAGCAAAGCCCAAGCTGAATCGAACGCTGGCCCATCTGCATCTGTCTCAAGCTGTCCCCTTCCACATGACGCTGTAAGACTTAAGTAATCCAAAACTGCCAGCATTTTCACCCTGGGTGCTGGCTCCAGAGCGTTATGGTCCCTTAGGAGGTCTAAAAAGCGTTTAGTTGCTGCACTGTTTTCTAATAGGAAGCCTCCCAGCAACTGAAAGGACTAGCAAGGATCCCTGCTCCTCTGACATGCCTCTTTCCCGAGTCCCAAAGAACAGCACGTCTTTTCCTTCCTTTTCATTCCTCCAAAAAGCACTCGGAGCCCTGGCTTTGCAAGGCTCTCAGGTTTACACAGAAGAGTTTCCTGGGCTCTCAAGAGCTCATTGCAAAGACACTGTTTAAGTCCTCTGAATTTCAAGTCACAGTACCGAGTCTTTCCTCAGGACAGAAATCCTGTGACAGGAGACTGCAATCCCGTATCACAGTGCTTCAGAGCTGGACTGCACTTCGATCATTAAATTTGATTATGCATAAGAAATTAAATCATCTGACTAATTAGATTTCCGGCACAAGTGGCTTACTGTCATTCAATAAGCCCAGAATTCACGAACAAAACACGTGATGATATTATTGCAATCGTACAGTGCATCATAAAACCTACCTATCATAAAATACAACGATATTATTTATGATTGTAGAGCGCTAAGACATGAAATAAGGTGGTAGCAAATAAATAAACAAATAGAAGAATCAGTCATAATCCCCAGTTTGATCTCTACACTTAGTTTTCTCATTTCAAAAGTATCTCCTTTGAGCAAAATAATATAGTTTTTGTTACATTTTAAAGCAGCTTTCTGTAGACTTTTAACAGTACATACTACTGTAAGAGCTGGATCCATTGATGGTTGATATTTTTAGGCCCATCCTCAGCAAAGACAGGTTACAGATCTCTATCAAACAGACACCGCGCAGCCACATATACCTGCCTATTATTTAAAAGAAACCCACACCCTCGACAGCGACTTTTCAGGCAATTATTGTGTGCCTGTGCTAATCCACCATTAGGCAGTGCCAAGAAATTATCAGAACAGCAGATAGCTTCAGATATTATTGTGCTCTGTCATGCTGGAGGGAGACCTGGTTGCTTTGACAGGCAGTATCCCCCTGGCACTTGAGGGAAATCAGATTTGTTGGCTGACACCGTCACTTCTGTTCGCTGCCTCTGATGTCTCTGATCAGGAGGTTCAGCTCACTAGCAGTGAATTCTGCACAGCTTAAAAAGGGCTGTCCCTTGGTGGGCATTTCTTGAGAAAGGTCCCACAGAGAATCAGCGGGCACTTGCTCTTCTTGCACTGGTTATTTCATCTCCTCCTCATTTTTATTTCTGGCTTACTGAGCATCAAAAGCCTAGCAGGAAAACACTAACTACAGTAACTTCTGGGGGCTGATGCCACTCAGATTCACCTGAATTAGAAGGTGATGTCTAGTGCTTTGCTTCGTGCTTAAGCCATAAAGGGAGTTTATTGAGCTGAAGTGCAGCCTGCTTGGCAAAGAGTGCCTGCAGCTCCAGGAAACACCATGAAAATAAGGCTGAGATGTTATATTTGCCGTTTGAACTGAAGGCACACCCATCTGGCTACCTGAATGCACAATCCTGTGCTACTGTTCAAGCCCGATTGCTAGTGGATGAAGCTGATATCAAAGTTTTCTTTTCATCTCTAAGAGATACGGTGCATAACATCTCGTATTATCCTATCGCCCAGCTCCATCTCTTACTGTAGGATCGCTGGCAGAAGTGAAAAGGCCTGAGGAGATCTGGTGCTGCAGTTAGCAAAAAACCCTGGATAAAAGACGCATTGCAGAAGTTTTCTGAAGGCAGCTTTGTGCCCACACACCTTGCTGGGGAGAGCAAGGGTCACTGTAGACCCTGGTTTTGAGGTATCTGTTCTGGTTCCCTCATGTCTTACATCTTCTGGGCAGCCAGTGCAAGCACGCCAGATGAAGAGACAGAGCTGGTTAAGATAATCCGCTCTTAGCTAAGGTATGAGAACATGCTGTGTTCTTGAAGATACACCCTCTTTATCTGAAGATAAGAGAGGACTTTATGCTTTTACAAATATTTTTGAAAAGTAAGCACTACAAAGCTACAGTTATATATTAACGCAAACTTTTTTGCAGAAGTACTGATGCTCCTCAGAAATTGCTTTTCATAACACTAAATGCATGACTATGATTTTTTTATCAACTAAAACCACAGAGACAAGAAAATAAAAACTTGTTATCTGGCCACTCTCAGGCTTTTGGTTTATAATTGTAACTCTTTTTGAATTGTGATATATACTAATTTAATGCTTTTCTGGCTCGGTATTCTCATCTGCAAAACTACACACACTTTGGTCATGTTCTTTGATGGTTAAGGATAAAGGAGAGCATATAAATTCTGAATCTACTATTTGTACTTCAGTAGTGGTACGTCTGTACTGGCTGGCACCAACCAGGAAGACTAAGATGCAAGTAAACTGTATTATACACAGACAGGCAGTGAAACATAATGATGTTTACAGCTGCAGAAAACAAACACCCAGGATACAGGAAAAGACGTCAAACAAAGGCAAGGAAAGCAGAGATGGCTAGTTTGGTTGCTTCCACTTATATATTTATGATGCAAACAACACTACTGTAAATTCAACTGGCTCACTGATCAGCAGACTGTATACTGAAAAATTATTAACTTTGTTGATCAAGCAAGCCATAGCCAGATCTTGCAATTATTTATTTTGAAACAGCTCTATTGAGGTGAGTCATTTTATGGATGTCTGCAGATCCTACAATAAAGTAGCAAGCTCAACGCCAGTTCAGTTACGCCCCGTCACTGTTGTGATGGCCATCGCTTCTTTCCTCCCAAAGGTAAACTATGGGAGGATTTTAGAGTAAAAGCCCTCTGAGGTCTCACGCATGCTGACAGCAATTTTGAAAACGTGGACTTTAACTTTTATTGTACAGAATAACATCTCTTTACTAGAAGATGGTTGGAGACATACTTTATCAACAGGCTAAAAGGAAAGGCGTGATTGCACTGATGTCAATGGCATGGTCTGCACTTCTTTTAGAGAGGTAAATACTGAAGTGTACTTGGACTCTATCACCTGTGCTGGAATACCTGCAGTACTCCTCAGGGAAAATAACAGAGCATTAAGCAAATTGTTCTGAAATAATTACAAGTGAAGTAGATACTTGTACTCAGATCTAATATATGGGGAAACTTAATACACGTAACTCAGTGACATTTAATCCCACTCCCTTCAAACGGGAGAATGAGAAATTCCAAACTGGCAGCTCTCCTTAAATTTTTGTGCTTTTTGTTTTGCACCATGTCAGCAGTTGTCCACTTTCCATGTAGTTTCCATCACACCGTATTACACAAATACTGCTGCAGCATTGCAGATGTCTGTATACCAAGCTATGCTCATTTAAAATCCTATCACAGATAGTATAATGTTTTAGTTTCCAAACTCTGATACATAACAAACAAATTTAAAGTTTAAAATCTCCTAAAATGTGTCCCCCATCCCTCAGAGCATCACCGTCTATGTTGGAAAGCTATTAGAGATCAAAACCTATACTAAAACTGCAAAAGATCAAAAAAGGCCTACGGCAATATGAATGTGAAGTGATTAAGCCTCTAGTTCTTCAGGCACGATTGTTCCCTGGCTGAAAAAAATCTCTTGAGGATAGGAGTTCAGGAGAACAAAAATAGCACTTCAACATTATCAGGGTTTTTTTACAAACAAGAAAAGGAGAGGGACGAAACACAAATACACTGGACTGGGCACTGAAAGAAGCATTCCACCTGGGCAAAATTATTTTAAGTCAACGGTTTGTACTTACAGCATATTTTGACCTATAATTGCTTCAGCATATCATAGTACAAAGCTATTGCTGAATATGATAAGGAACATTTTAATCTATTGAATGTGCAAAAAAGTGTAAATGAATTTTTAATAGCACTTTTGCTTTGATTAAGATTTATGTCATCGAGAGAAAAGATTTTAATGAAAAAATATTGCTACAAAGCATATGTGTATGCTTACTGCTTATATATATATGTGAATGAGACAGACATTAATAAAGAAATACAGCTGCATGTAAGATCTGGCCTTTAGTTTTCCCTACTCCATTTTTAAATCCATCACGGAGTTGTGATATTTTGATAACACATTAGCACAGTTGTGACATAAAAATAGCAATACCTATAAATTAGTTAACTACATCTTTCAATATAAAATACGAGTATCAAAGATGTTGAAATAGTCTTCCAAACCCTTGACCTCATAGAAACCTGTGAGTAAAAAACCACTGCAACTGATCAAAAATTATTTTATCAGATTCCCACTCCCCAGGTTAGCCCTAGCCTCTGCTTGCTTTTCAGTTTTGGATCCTTCCCACCTAACAGGAGGGCTAACAGGAAAAATTGCGGGTTTAGAGCAACTGCATATAAGAAATGCATTTCACAGAAGTCCCAGGCTTTCCTGGTTATAAAAGTGCTTGCAGACGTGTCCCATCGATGGCAGTCTTCTCCGCATTACAAATTTACTGCTGTGACTTATCTGGGATTACCAGAGGGAATGGAGGGAGCGGGAGGGCAAGGGGAGAAGGGGACAGGAAAGTAAAATAGTGTGAAGACTCCAAAGGCAAATCCAAGCAGATAAAATAGGTGAAATAGTTACTTGTTGTGAGCAGATGACAAAAAAATTGGTACCGGGTCACATAACAATAGCATGAACAGAAAACCACATGTCCTCTTCCAATGTATGGCATGTGCCCTGTGTGGATAAAAAAGCTGGGACATGACCTCACTCTCTCTAATAAATCTATCAAAAGCTAAAAGTTGTGTTTCACCTGGAAACCATACACATGGCTGCCATGCCGGTTTTCAACTAACAGGGAGTCATTTAGCAGAAGGTGAGAAGTGAATGATGAATGCACCCTTCAGCGTAGCAGCTGAACCAAAAAGCACCTGCTGAAATCCTTGTGGGGTAGAATATTTTAGCAAGGGAAATGTTGCTTATACATCTTCAGCTGGAAACTGAGTCTGTCTATGTGTTACTCTCCGCTTAAAAAAGATACCCACTGTTTATCAGACACTCTACAGATAATACAGAAAACTTCTGAGTGGGATGACTACTGCATTTATCTATTCTCTCTCCCTGAATTTAGCAGAGTGCTCTGGCTATTATGAACAAAAAAATGCAGCCCCTCTCTCTTGGAACTTGTACTGCTGCAATTAATGAGCTGCGTCCTTAAAGGGGGCCTACAGGAAAGATGAGGAGTGACTCTTCATGAGGGAGTTCAGTGATAAAGACGAGGGGTACTAGTTTTAAACTGAAAGAGGGTAGATCTAGATTAGATATGAGGATGAAATTCTTTACTGTGAGGGTGGTGAGGCACTGGAACAGGTTACCCAGGGAAGTTTTGGATGCCCCATCCCTGGAGGTGTTCAAGGGCAGGCTGGATGGGGCTTTGAGTAAGCTGGTCTAGTGGGAGGTGTCCCTGCCCATGGCAGGGAGGGTGGAACTAGATGATCTTTAAGGTCCCTTCCAACCCAAACCACTCTATGAAGACAAGCATTGCCACAAGCACAATGCATTATCATTGTTCCAGTCTGTGTTCAAATTATATTTAAAACAGTTGACAAAGAGCATTGTTGAGAAGGTAAAAAAAGATTGCTCAACACATCCAAGTTTCTTTCAGTACAGAAACATCACTCTTCATCTAGGCATGTAAAGAATTTCATTTTCTTTCATACTAGAATGCAGACAGTACTAGATCATTAGTACTGTACTATACACGCGACCAAATGAGATCCATAGTGAATAATCACTTTTTCTGTAGTGTCTCGCTCTTGCCAGAAACAAAACAAAACAAACAACAACAAAAAAAAAACATGGAAGAAAATCTTTCCTTTTTTATATGATTGCAAAATGAGTCAACTGGTTTTGTTTATTTAACTAGGTCCACTGCTCTAGAAGACAACACAGGCATCATATTTTGTACATAACTCTCTCTTTCTCATGAGAATTCAAGGAAAAACCTTTTTGACTTACCAAAGGTCTACCTACAGTGGGTCGAGCATGACATAATAACATGTTACACTCATTTACTTGTAACTTAATTCTTTCCCGAGGGTCCATGTTTTTCAACCCTTTCTCACATTAAAAAGCCCCATCATGAGTAATTCAGCAAAAACAACTGCCTTTTTTGCGTTTCCAAACTGATAACACACTAACCATCTAAATTCCTAGTTAAGCTTCTAAAAACAAGTACGGTGTTAAAAAGTCTCACAACTATCACTGATTTTATGAACCCAGGGTTAAGACTGCTAGTCTATTTGAATAAAATAAAATCAGTGAAAAGTACTGCATATTTATCAAACAGCGTGCAACTTCTTGCATTCCATCAGAAATTCCCTAAAGTATGTCAGGGAAATCTTTCAGTGTTTTCTGGCTTGTGCTGCAAACCAGCAATCCTTGGGTTGTCTAAACAACATGGTTCTTTAAAAAAACAGGTTTGAATTCTCTCCAGGAAGGGTTGATCCTTATTTGGATATCAATCTAAAAGACTCAGAGCTATGCATTCTCTCTAAAACTATGTAGGAATGTCTGGGTGGTGGAGAGAGGAATCCAGTTAATGAAGTAAGAGAAAAACACACTGCCAGAAGGACCCTTTGGTGCTCTGTCTTGTCCTTTCCCTGTTGCCTCACCCTGTCAGTCACAGCTGAGAAGACAGTACTAGCTGCTGCTTGCACACATGTATGAGTCTCGTAACTGATGGGTTTGAGGCAACTCTTATGAAAAGTCATATAGTGAGAGGACACTTCATTATTGAAGTCTCTGTGTTACTTTATAGGAAGAGAAGGAAGTTTCACATTAACCTGACACAGATGAGTAATCATCTTGATACCATTTCCCAGATGAATAATCGTCTCAGGAAAAACTGCTAAACGTTATCAGTTGTGGTTCAGACAGCCCAGTCAGGGTGAGTCTGGCTGTAGAAGCACCTCAAGCTTCAGAGAAGCCGGAAACCTGCCAATGATTAAAGGTAGAAGCCTCCAAAACAGCCAAGAAATAAGGCTACTGGCTTGTTTGCAAAAGTCTGTCCATCATTAAGGTCAGACAGACTTTGCAGTGCTTTTTCCCCCACATGGTTATATCAACATCTGAAAAAGACTCGTGTCTCCCCAGTTGACACAGTCACGCCAAACAGCCTCCGTGTATGAACACAGGTTATGTTGACAGAGGTGGGTGGTTGGCACGTTGTATCATTGGGAGATGAGGTCTTGTTACACCAACAGTAAACCCATTCTGTTGACATGTTAGGTTTGACCTAAGGCACTCTGCTAACATCATTCTGACAGCACACCTATCCCGCAGAAGTGCTGTAGTATAGACTGTAATGTAATGCCATCCTATGTATGACACAGCGCACCTACTCTAATATAGGTTAAGAAACATATATCACAAGCATAGATCCTTAAAATGGTTAAAATGGTTAGCTCATTTTTCTAGGATTTAATAATATTGATCATTTTCTGTAAGAAAACCTCCATTATTATATTGCCTGTACTTACCGTGAAGGTGATGTGCATAATTTTTACGCAGATTATGCATTTAAGAGACATGTAAGTCACAAGATTTTCTTACGACACTTTTTCATAGTCACTGTTTTTAGTCTAGCGTAGCACAGCCTTACAAATGATTTTCCTCTTTAGTCAGGAAAAATCACTGTCAGCAAGCAAGTTGCTTAATGTTGTTTACAACATGTCTTAAGGTCAAAATTAACATATGTAATGATCATTTTAAGGAGTGACACTGTGATGCATCAAGCATGAAAGAGGTCAAGAGTAAGTCCACTAATAATGTCATCTTATCCTTATATATCTCCAAATATTCAAAAGAATCTAGGTTTCAACTGGCTCGGTCTCCATCACGAGTTTTTGGGCTATTATATACATATAAATATATATTGGATGGATTCCTTCATGAGGTGAATTAGTGCAGAAACATTCTCTGCCTTGCCCTTGTAGGAGCTGGTTTCCTACTGCACCAAGTGTTCAGGTAGCCCAGGGAAATCAGTGCCTGAACTCAGGTACTTGGATTTGGTGCTTAAAGTTTGGTGGTATGAATATGCCCACCTCCAACAGTCTATTTATTTTCCCACAGAAGTTTGCTGAAATTCCCATAGATTTTGCTTAGAGCTGTATTGGTTTAATGTGATTTGCTGAAGAACTTGTTTATTCTTTACAGGTGTCTGTTTTTCATGTATAACCTTTTCCTATTTCCTTTGAATATTCCCATATGACTACACATCTCCACTACTACATAACAAAGAACCCTGTTTAATATAATTATATTTTTGTAAGTGGCTTAGGAGAAGTAGGTTAGCCTGTTTACAAAGTGTTTGCCTGCTGTAAGCATGTTTTAAATACCTTACTCTACTTTACTTAGAAATCCTTTAAACTTTTCTATGCATCTGCAGACAGAAGAGGCTGAACAACATTACTTTTAGATTTAATTGCTGCTTCCTGAAGCTACCAACCCATACCACTGTACCAAAAGTGTTATGGTTGTTGCTGTTGAGGTTGTGCTGATCAACTAAACAAACCTTTCAGCTGTCAGATTTGACAGTGACACATGCATAACATCGTCTTTATGAAGTGGAAGAGCCACAAACACATCAGAGAGCCAATATACTATGCCCTCAACCTTTTTCCAAAGCAGGGTAAGAATCACACCTAATTTTTCTCCACAGCTGCATGCTGAGTAACCATACTCCTTAAAACGGCATTTTACAAGGCAGCACCACCAGCTAAGAGCTGTTGGAAAGGGACTGGATTGCAAGCAGCCAGCCAGCCAGCCAGGCACAGAAAGCATGGCAACTAACGGGAAACAGCCTTTCTTCATGGCATTTCAAGACCTTGTAGAAAAACTGAACTAGTCCTGGCAATAGTTAACTGTGGTTTTGTGGTTTCCCTTACATTGGTAGCTCAGGAGCTGCAGTTGAGAAAGACCACAGAGTACCTTGGGAAAATCATGGTCAAGCCTCACTACATACAAAAGCAGGAAACACCACATCTCATTCTGAAAGGGACTAAGAGGGAGAGAAGTAATTAATTCTCCTCTTCCTTGAGCATACAGTCACTCTAGACTTTAAACTGCAGAATAAAAGGCCTAGTGACAACTCTATTATGGCACCAAGTTATATGCTTTATCTAAATAGAGTAGAGACATTGTAGAATGACGTCGTCCTTCCCTGCCCTTTTCAGTCTGTTTCTATCGCACACTTACACGCACATTTCAGCCACTGAAGTGTTTAGGGATGCACTTGAGCTAGAGCCCGTCCTACCGATTTAAAGCAGACTCCAATTATTTCACAAGGTAGAAAGAAGAGCGTGACATACTTGCTAGGAATACTTCTGAAACCTTGTCACATCTGTTTAAAGTGGTAACATGGCCCAGAGTTAAACAGAACTGCATACTAAGACATCTTTTGGTTTTGGTTTGTTTTTTTTAAACTTGACACTGGGAAGCAACAGGCAGTTTGTACATGCAGCACCCTGTCACCGGAGTGTAAGATGGGTGTACCTTAGGAAACTCAAGACACAAGTGCCCCTAAGCAGAGACAAGTACATTTGGAGACGTGTCCACATCTCTTATAAATTACTCATTACTCAGAAATCAAGGTAAGGTACCCAACTAAAATCTATTTCGTTGCTGCCTACACCTAATTTTTTTCTTCTTCTGAGCTCTCTCTAATACTTTCTGACTAACTTCTGCAAGGACAGTTGGCATGCAAAATCACAAAACCTGAGACTCTCAAGGTACACAAGTGTCATGTACACTGAGGTGTTATTTTCTTCTAACAACTGCCTACTATGACAAACTGATGCACGTTCCCACTGACGCAAGAGAGAAACCTTAGGATATATCCTGAAGTTAGACAGAATTGCATCACTTGAGGGATATTCAACTGAGGTCAAAGAAAAGGTGTGCTGATTATCTACGAATTTCTCACAGACTGGTCAGCATTACAGTAAAATGCTAATTATGCTTCATTAATCCCTGCAATTAATCCCTGATCCCTTGCAAATAAGGTTAATAACATTGGTGCACGTGATACCAAGGGACTGATCCCAGTCTGGGAAAACTTTTCTGTTTGACTTGTTAGCAGCCAGACCATTTTTTCCTGCCAGAAGAAAAAAGCCTCTAGTAAAACACCGAACTAGATTACTATTGCCAGATTTTTTTTTTCCAATAACATTTTTCATGTTTACCTTTCTTGCATCTCGTATCATCTTCCGAATAGTTTCCTTTATGGTGTAAGGCTGTGCTCGTGGTGGATGAAAAAGCAGATCAATATTCGTGCTACCAGAAATTCCAGGCATCAGATAGGGCCAACCTAAGTCAAGATTTGGAGCTTCCACATCTGATTCAATAGGCCAGTAGGTTCCCGAGGAAGAGGTGTCATCAATGGCATGGTTAGAGGAATAAATTGTGTTTTGGGGAAGTTTGTGAACATTGTTCAAAATATAATCAATTTCCTCATCTGCTAGGAACTCCGAGCATCTCTCTTTGGAAAGAAATTCTTTGTAGGCTTCTAAACCTCCTTCAATTAAAGCATCAATAGCTACTCGGTACCATTCCTTGTAATGAGGTTCAATATAGTTGTCTGATCTGCATTCATCATGTAAGGATGACAGCAAAGATGAAGTTTCCATTTTCATGTATATTTTGTATAGCGTCTCTTAAACTTCCATTCGCAAGCTGATGAAATGTATCTGTAAAGAGAGGAAAGTAAGAAAAAAATCAGAATATTTGTAGTGATCTATGACACGCACACAGATACTACTACTCAACATACTTTTCTGGTAATATTGCTCTAAGTTTTTCTTTTATTAAAGAGCTAGATAAAGAGCCTCTTCCACATAAGGCAAAACTAAATGCACATGAAATTAAGGGATTTGTTGAAGTTTTTCTAATAAAAGCTACCGCAGCATTCGTAATACACTGAAGATCTGTACCGGTAACAGCAATAAATACCCAATGCATGTTCCAATACGGAATCATGGAATCACGGAATTTTCAGAGTTGGAAGGGACCTCTAGAGATCATCTAGTCCAACTCCCCTGCTAAAGCAGGATTGCCTAGAGCGCATTACTCAGGACTGCATCCGGGTGGGTCTTGAAAAGCTCCAGCGAAGGGGAGTCCACGACCTCCCTGGGCAGCCTACGCTACTTTAGGTTGTGTTTCAAAGCTGTCTTTATAACAAGTGGCAGAGTAGTGTTCAGAAACATTTCAGAAATCAATTCTATTTCCTACTGTTTTTATGCATTAATCTTTCTCTGCAACACATACCTTTTCTCTGGCTTCTTTGAAACCACAGTCATTCAGGCCCTTCTCCTTATGTATCTGTTCTCCCATGCTGATCTAATCCGTTTGTTGCTCCCAAGCAGGACCAGCCTACCTCATTTCAGTGAGTTATGAGGAACTCCAGAAAGATTTCTCCTCCCACATCTGGGATCAAACTCTGAATCAGCAATCTCATGGCTAGTTTCCACCCTGCACGTTCCTTCTGCCAAAAGGAGCGGCTGCTTTAATCTTACCTTTTTTTTCCCCCAAAACATTAATAATAAGTCGTTTACTGCTGATGATTTATAAATTCATTCTTACCATCTTTTAATTTCATTTAACAAGGGCTGAGAGGGTTGGTTTCTGCTGCAACAATTTGGGATGTAAGGTAGAGACAGGACAAATGGCCAACACTTCTTTCATGTCTGTGCAACCCTACAGGACTTCAGCAACTCCACCATTTGCCTAAAAGCTAAACTGCAACGGATGTCTGCACTGGGCAGGTAAGCCACAAAAAAAAAAAAAAAAAAAAAAAAA
>VZSZ01010845.1:110079-179050 GCA_013398815.1 Ibidorhyncha struthersii
GGGAGGCGGGTGTGCGTGTGGGTGGGAGATAAAACGCAAAGCAAACGTTGGCTTGAAGAAAAAATAAACCTGTCAGCCTCGAGTCACAGTCTCCAGGTAAACTCCGGGGGAGCGAGTCACGGCGAGGGAGCAGTACTCGGTGGAGACCTTTAAATGCGGTTATGTGGATGAGCGCCTTTTCCGCGGCTCAGTTGCCTCAAAACGCTCTTCTTTCGCTCTCGATGTCTCAGGTCAGAGAAAGGGACTCAAAGGCAGAGCCCCTCCATCCTGGCTGGGGTACCGGCCGGGCCTTCCTCCCGCCAGCCTCCTCCTCCTCCTCGCCTACCCGCAGGCTGGGCACGCCAACGTGGCGACCCCGCGTTTGGGAACCTTTGGGAGCCCTCTCTGAAAGGCTCTTCCAAAACGTGATCATCGTCTTGGTAGGATCGTGCAACTGCCAACACATCAGCACGTCACGCGTGTGCATGACTTACACACCGAGGCTGAAGCGCACCAAGTTTGCTTTGTCAGTTTAAATGGGCGGCAAGAGAGAGGAAACTTTTTGTAGGCTTCTTCCATAGCATACCCTGTGGTGCATAACTGCAGGCAGCTTTTTCATGAGCCGTTTAAGGCAACGCAGTGTAACCCTGATAATTATGCTTCATCAGCAGTAATTCATCCAGTCTGACTTTAAGCACAAACTTTTTTCTGTTACTGCCCAATAGTAAGTGCAGGGTATATCCTATTGCTGAAGCTAAGCGTGGTTCTACCGTGACTTTTTAAAGACAGTTATCTGAGAAAAACAAAACAAAAAGAAAAGTAAAAAAATGCAATATCTGTACAACAATATATGTTTATGAATGTGGAAGTCTGAAGTCAGTTAATTCAGGTAATGGAATGCACAAGAGGAAATAGCTGGTGTCAATATACTCATGGACTACCCTTTAAAGACATAGGATCACCTGGATTAAAAGATTAGACTCTTCTCACACCTGAAGAAGAATTTCCCTGGTTTTCATGAAAAATAAAGGGGGAAAACTGCCGTAAAAACAAGCAAACTTTTAAAATGTACTTAGTACTTTGTAGTTACTTAGTACACAGCACTTTTTATCCCATGAAAATGTGTGGTCAGGAATGGAAACATGTTTCTGTGGAAACTTGTCCATAAAAAGGTGGGGTCATGTAAATTTTTAAAAGAGCAGATCTATTTTCTAAAGTTATTTTTGAAAGGGTAGGAAGGTAGACAGATGAGCACAGAAGCATTTTTGACCTTGACTGAATTAGTTGGACTTTTATTACATAAAGTTTACAAGTGTTACTGGGTCTTTCTTTTAGAGAAGTCAGTGGTTGAGTACCAGCTTAGCATAAACAGAAAGCTGTGATGAGACCAGTAATAGCTTTATAAATAAGGAAATCTGCATGAAAAAAGGACCTTTTTTTTTTTTTGGCTACATTAGTATCTGCACAAGAAAGGTTTTTTTTCTGTGCCTTTACAGTGCCCAGCTCAGTGGGAAACTGATCTAATACTGAGGTCTTAAGCAACATGCATGCCCATATGCAATACAATTGAACAATACAGTATAAACCAGCAACAATAATATCAGTAATAATACGGCATTATTATTGCTGTTGTTACTAAGGAGAATGATGGGCTTTCTAAATAGCCAGTACACTGTGTCAACTTTAAAATTAATGGGTAAACAAAGCGATGAGAAGAGATGAACAAAGCTTAAACTGATCTTTTTAAGAACTGAGAAATCCCTTGCATAGAAGATAGAAAAAGGGGATGGCAAGTGATGTTGGAGATTCTTCCACGCAGTTGGGGGCTCCTTGAGTTTATCGACTGAAGCCTTCCAGTAGCTATACCAGACCAGGTATTTCACAAAACCAAACTTGGATAATGTGTTTTGGAAACCAGCTATCCATAGCCAACTGTCAAAATAAAGAATATTTTTACTCTGCAGGTAGTAAACTTCTGGGTGTTGCAGCCACAGGAGGCAGTGGAGGCAGATGGTATGAGCAAGCTCAGTAAGTGGTAAGAGAAATTCTTAAATAATCAATATAAAACTGAATTCTAAATGGATGAGGCTGGGATATGCCCTTCAGCATTCTTACTCCTAGAGTTGTGGAGCTGCAGCAGTTTGACTGGAATGGACTGCAGAAACTGGCGAGGCTCTGATTTGCCTAAACAACCTTTCATTTTACCATTGGAAACATAATATTGGGTAAGCCCAGTTGAAGCATCCTATTGATTGGAATCATTTCATTGGAATCCCACTGATTCATGAAGCCCCAAAACTACAGAAAAAGTTCTTACTGTAGACATAGCTTGTTCATGGGCAAAAAGAATCAGCTCCGTAAGCTTGATACCACTGTCTTGAGAATGTAATCAGAAGGAACACTGATTGTCCTAAATGACATGGGTACTCAGGCGGTGGTGCTGATGGATGATCAACTCTGTGACCTCCATCAGTTTCCAGTTGTCATTTTTGAGACTTTTTTTCTTTGTATTGACAGATCATATTGCCCTGTATGGCTCTAGCTGAACGCAAGCAGAAGATCAAAGATTATTATGTATACGATGACAGCAGTCCATAGGTTTATGATATGAATAATTATTAAGGATAAATATTTATATGAATGATACTTATAGTCCTACTGCATGCTTACTAAGATTTAATTTAGATTTACTAAAGAGGACATTGATTTGGAAGCAGTGGGTATTTAAACAATTCATGACATCTGAGTTGAGCTTTATTAGATTTTAAACAGATGAAGAAAGAGCGCAGTCCTGAAAATTCATAATACTTACAAATCAAAGGCCATCTCATCTAAGCATAAGCACAGAGACGTCACACACTTATCTTAGAATTAGAGGAAATGTGCTATTGCAGATATGGATATAAAAGGAGCTGTACTGCATTTATACAAAGCTTGATGAGTGCTGATATGACAACCTAACCTTTCATAAAGTAGCAGAGAGAAAAATGACACGGAAAAAGACAAATTAATGTGGAAAAGCAGGTGTCCTACTCTCAGTACATGCTTTTTCAAATTAAATAATCATGAGCTACTCTATTTGGTATCATATTCTTAAATCAGAGATACATTCATTTGGTAATAGTGACATAATGGAAATACTGGGGAATGTCCAAACACCAGTTAGTTTACCAATTACTCCCACAGCTTCTATCAAGAAATGGCCAGTAGTTGAAATACAAAGAACTAAAGTCAAGATTGTTCACTGAGAGAGTTCCTAACCCATATATGATGGCCTGGGTATATATGCTATATACTATATGGTAGATTTTTGTCCTAGGTCAGGTCCTGTGTCAAAGCCTTGTGCAAACCTACTCAAATTACTTCAGGAAGTTCAACTGTGAAGAGAATCTGAGGGTTTCCTTTAAGGAATATGCGGTAAGAGATTAATAAAATTATGCAAACCACAGTTTTGAGACATAAGAAAATAACAAAAATCCACCAGTCTTTATTTTCTCCCGCCAATATATCTAACTTAGAGATAGGGTAAAAGAGCAAGGTGAGAGGGTTGATCGAAGGTGAAGAACAGCTTCCATTTGAGGAAGAGTCACGCAGCCTGGGACTCTTCAGGCTGGGAATGGAGTTGATGCCTGAGGCTACCTGATGTGGTTTGTTGCATAATGTGTAGCTCCGCTGTAAAACAGGGATGAACACAGAGGAGGAAACCCTCTGCTCTAATATGAAGACAACACGTCTAGCTCAGGAGGCTCTGAGACAAGAAGTTCCAAACTGATGGAGGATGACAAAGTATTCTCCACCCCTATGCTTTGTTCCTCTCCTTTTCCTTTTCACCGCATGTCTACATGCGCTGCTGGTTATTGAAGGGTAGATACAGGGCTACACGGACATTTGCTCTGACTTCACACAGCTGTTCTTGTATTCCTTCGGAGCATGCTAAGGCCCACGTATAAAAAAGGGGGAGAAGTACAGTTCCCTTACTTCAGATTAACTTCCCTTTGTGGGTCAGGGGCAGCTCCTCTTGATCTTCGTATAGCTTCCTAGACCTCTGTGCGTGCCCTTGGTCATGGTTCCATCCCTGCCCCTGGGGAAGGATGTCTGCAGCAGGTAGCCCAATTTCTGTTTTCTTCATGGCTTGTCAAGTTTTTTAGGGACACAGTTAGGTACCTTCTTCAAGCTTACCTAAACTTTCCTATTTTCTGAGGTCTTCTGCGATTTTATGTGTCCTTGTGATTCAGACTCTCTCTTGGAAAGCTTTTTGCCCAGGTGGTATCCATGTGGTTGTCGTAACTTCCGAAATACATACTTCATGCCGACTCTTGTCATTATTTTTTCTTATCTCACCTGCCCTTACTTTAACATCCACCTTTGCCTTACTTCGGAAATAGTCATCATTGTATTATTGCTACTACAGGTAGGCAGTAATACCAAATCGACCAGAAAATAAAGGAAAAAAATAAATACATCCATTTTTCCAGTTGGTTGAAAACGTCTCCTGTCTTGCTCTCCACCTCCTGGGAAACAAAACTTTCTGGAGTATCATTCTTACTGGGCTTAACCTGTCCTTCTCATCACATCTTCCCATGGGCTGGTGCACTGCTGGAGTCTGAATGACAAAATCTTAACCATGTATTTTGTGATTTGGATTTGGGGCTTAAGGCTTTAGAGATAAGGGAGAAATATGCTTGTCTCTTGAAGCAAGACATACTTTGGGGTAAAGCAGAGATCAATAATGAAGTCTTTATATTAATATAGTAAAAGGTAAACTTACAGAGAATTTTGTAAAATAAACATTTTTTAATATTATAGAAACTATTATATACAACTTGTAAGAATCAAATTATTAAAAGCTAGCCTTATACCTAGGATACACCAGTTTCCTGTTTAAGCTGTCTCCTCCATATAGACTCCGTGAGTGTTCAGTTCCCCATAGGAAGGGAGAATATTTCCCTTACGGAATGGCAAGCTCTCCGCTGTTGTTTGATCTTAATTTTTTTAATGAACTGCAGACCCAAATCCTGCATTAAGCCATGGCCAGGGACCTGAAACAAGTACGCTGGGTTCATGTAGATGCTCGTTACATTGCCATAAGGATCTTCTAGTCAAGAGGAGAATTCACAGTTCCTAGGTTGCTTCTGACTGAAAAGAAAGGTGAGCCCTGTTAATAAATGCATGGAAAGAGAAAAATGAAATAGGGCTAGAGGGAACAAATTGTTGCTCGATTTGCACATGGTTTCTTTTCAAAGCTATAACCACTTTGACAGGCCTGTGCTGGCACTTACAAGGACCCGCTTTTGGCCTAGTGTTCACCTCTCTGCTTGGAGGTGAGGTTGGCAAAAGGATGAAAGGTCTTTGTCTCCTTCCAATCCCAGAAATGCCTGAAGCTAGTTTTCCTCCCAGTGCTGGTTACAGTGGATGCTTGGAGCCTTCAATGATACCTTAGTGTTTACTTGGGTGCTTGTGGTCCTAATGAGCTATGTAAACCCAAGACCATCTTTCGTGTAACTTTTTTCTAATGCTAAAATTCAGGAATGATTAAAGGTTTCACAATGCCTTTGGGAGGTCTCAATTGTAATACTGGCAGAAGTAGAAGGGAAAAAGAAATGAGGGAATAGAGCAACCTCTATCAAATAATAAAATTACATGAAAGTCTCAGCAGCATAGAAAGTTATATTAATGTTCCAAAGAATCAATAACATTGTAAGTCTGCATGCAGCTAGAAATGGCCGTCTTATTCTTTTCTGGGTAGATTAATGAACTGTCAAGGAAGTTATAGCCAAGGAAGTTATCAGTGGCATAAGCTGTATATAAATTCTGAAAATATTCCATCCTTAAAGACAAGTTTTTCTTGACTGTCCGCATACCTGTCCAGAGAACACAACTGACCTATGATTGGGGATTGTTTATTGGCTAAATGATACAAAGCAGATGCAGGAGTCCACACATGAGCTCAATAAATGCTTTCCCATGAGTTTGGTGCTTTACAATCAGTGTGTTAACTTATATATGCAATTAATGAAACAAACATAATTTACTCTGCATTTATCAAGCTGTCTTCTGAATTGATGTAGAAGTAGTGTTACTGTGACCACGATAAAGTAAGGATGTAGATGATACAGAGTTTTAAGTAGAGGTAATGTGTTTCATCAAATCAAGTAAAACTGTTTTGAAAAGCAGGCAAGCTTGTGGATGCTCAAGATTCTCTAGGTCTGAAACAGATGCAACAAACTTCAAATGTAAGTACAAATTGTGAACGATTGCTTTGAGTTGAATTAGAGATGTTTCAAGTACAGAAGAGAAAGAACATAAAAATGCAGGAGTAGCTATACTAGGTTCATCTAATTCAACATGCCTCTGACAGTAAGTGGCTAGAACAAAAGATGTGGGCAAGTTTATAGTCTCTCATCTTCATCTGCCAGCTCTTTCAGAGGCATAAGCAAGTTGGAGATGATGGATATGGTATGATGAAAACCCAAACATAACCGAAATCCCAAGTAGAGAAAAGACAGAGTCACTTGTTTCAATGTAAGTGTTTAAAAACTCTTGCTGTGAGGTTGTGGGAGGAAGGAGATATGTTGTGATGGCACTTAGGTAGTGCTCGTGACAGTGAGACATCAAGATGCAACAATCACAAGTTGCAGCAAGGAAAATTCTAATTGGGTCCTGGCAAAATTCCTTTCTGGGAGGATGATTAAGCACTGGGATGTGCTTTCCAGACAGCCTGTGGGATCTGCCTCCATGGAGATTTTCAAAACATGACTGGACAAGACCTTGGTCATCCTCTTCTCATTTTTCAGTTAGACTAGCTTGAAGCATGAGGTTGGTCTAGATGACTTCCAGAAAACCTTTCCAACCTAATTCTTCCGTGATACTGTGATTCTATACTTATTCTCCTTCCTGTAACAGCTGTAATTCTGACAGTATACTCCATCCCTGGAATGGTAAAGTCCTCTCCAGAGTTTTGCTAAAAGGCAGTTTTCCTATATGCTACTCTCTCTGCTGTGTGTTAGATTATAGTCCCCAGTCTTTAACTGGAATTATCTGGTGATAATCAAAATTTTGGTTTTACAGACTTAAGAGTTTTATATTACCAGCGCGTAAGAGCACTGTAAGAGTTACCTCTAGGAAACTGAGGGGTTTGCCAGTTCATAAGAGAAGCAACTGAAAAATAGTGAGAAGTAATAGCTTGAGATTATGAAATAACGTTATTACCTGATTGTGTCTACTAATATCAGCCATGGAGTGGCTAATTTCTCCGATACTTAAATTGGCTTTGGAGTTAAAACAGCAAGAATAATGGAGACCATTCACTCCCAACACTGGAGTCTTCAGTTAGCTCTGTTAATGTCCTTAAGGTTTCCCTTGAAACCCTGAAGGCCAGAAATACAAGCTTATATCTGAAACCATAATTCTGTGATGGTATGTGGATTCCTTATGTATGGAGTATACATAATTATCACTTCTGAAACTGCAAGTCAAGCAAAACAAATACTGTGAGATTTTACTGGTTATTACTGGACGATCTCATGTCAGAGAGAAATTTTATGTCAACTTTTTACGAACAAACAAGCTGAAAAGTTTATGTACTTTATCAATAACATTGATACGGCTGTAAGAGATTGTGTTGTGCATCAAACCTTGAAATAATTCATCACTCTGAGTCCTCTGTGATATTTGATGGTTAATCTGAAATAGTCAGGTTCCCAAACAGTATCTTGGGCAAAACGTACTCATAAATTCAAATGTTTGTGGATTCTCTCCATTCCCTTCAGCTATATGAAGTGGAAAATTGTTAACCTGTGTGATAAAGGCCCAGAGGTAGATTTGAGCTATCATGTTATGTTCACCAATTATGAGACATCGTGTGCCTGCAAATAATTTTAATCAAACAAATACATTAACGTTTAAGTGGCAATCCTAATCTGACTTGTAGGTAATTAGTGAATGAATACGGGTAATTTAACTCAGGGCAAAAAAATACATAGACTAAGGAGTAATTCAGTTAAAGTGTCTGGATTATGAACATGGAAATTGGCAGTTGCCCTTGCCAAGAATGAAACTTTTTTTAAAATGGAATCATTTATACAGAAAAAAAATAATAAAAGAAGTGTTTTGAAGCTAGAAAATATCTATAGTTCAGTCATGCTGAACTATAAATATATGGCAAGCTAGAATGAGGCAGGCTATCATAAACACGTAAGGCAGCATAAGAACCTTCTTAAAATGAAGTAAATGCTATCCTTTCATTTTTTATCAAAGCCTTCTGAATGAAGTAGCCAAAATGATTTCAACTCTAACAAAGAACTTTGATGACTAATGCAGGACCTCAGGCATCTGTGTTGGAAAATTGCTCATCAAATAAGCCCTTCTCAACTGTTATTTAAACTGACTCCACAGGGTCTTACTTTTCCATTTTAAAGCTCCAGGGTGCCTGTTGTTCTGTGCCTGTGTATACAAAGATCTTGGCCCCTCTGGGCACCTTCACACCTAACTCAGAAGCCTAATCAACATCCAGAAGCTTTGAATTCCTCCTCTAGCATCCTATGTGGTGCTCAGATCAGAAGGGTTTTAGGTACTTACGTCCTCTTGGATCTGCTTCTCTGAGCTATATTTCAGCTTTCATTTACTGTGATTTGCAGTGACATGAAAGAAAATGCTCCCATTTTAATTTCCTTCAACCAGCTTTAGTTCAGCAAGATCTCAGCGAAGGCATGAGTGCAGCATGTCAGAGAAGACTGGTGCATAAACCGCAGCAAGTAAGGAAGGCTTCCGGTGACCTCAGAAACATGCATTGCTGGTGACCTTCTACATCGTGAACCAGCATGCTACATGTCCACACCCAAAGGAAGAACAACAATGCAAGGTCATGTCCAGTAGTTATTATGCATGTCCTAGTAGGAGGAAGCAAGAAAAGAATAGTGGAGTTAGAAGACAAGTAATCAGCACTTAGATTTTGATCAATAGCCTCAAAATTGGCAGTGACATTAGGCATTTAATTACTGTATTATTCATAGCCGAAATAATTTTTTGTGAAGGAGGGTCTTAATGAATCATGGTCTGAATTGGGGAAACTGTGTCAGAAATAACACAGAATGAAAGACAAAAGGATGAGTGAGAAATATCAATACAAGTAATTGCGGATGTGATAAGAATGAAAGTGTTCCTTGAGGGCTATTCTATAGGCAAATGACTTAATAGCCTCCTGTGTAATCTCCCTTATCCCCTTACTTGAAATGCGCATGCACATACTGTTGTAACACACCTTCTTAGCAATGTAGTTTTCACTGTCAGAATTTTGCTTCTTTCCTTGTCATCACTCAGTTTCCCGATAAAGCCCGCTATTCCTGAAAAAACTAAAAGTTCATTCTCCTTTCCCCTGTGGATTTGTCTGTTATTGCTGCAAGACATTCCTCCATAGACTAATGAAGTGCAAAAATGCACCTAGCACTGAGACTCTGTACTTTCTCTATAAGTTTTGATTTGCTTTAACTTCAGATTGGGCATTGCAGAAAGTCAGGTGCAACAAACATCAATGATATTTACAGTAGCAAGTGTTTAAGTGACTATGTGTTTGACTGAATTCTTCTTATTCCATTGCTAGATAGAAAATAGCACAGTGGAGATCATCACATTGTCAACTGACACATAGGAGTCACACTATCCCTAGAAGAAGCCTTGAAAGATTTCTGAAAATGCCCAACTGTAAGGGTGATCATAGAATCATAGAATTGTCTGGGTTGGAAGGGACCTTTAGGATCATCAAGTCCAACCATCAACCTAACGCTGCCAAAACCACCACTAAACCACGTTCCTAAGCACCACGTCTACCCATCTGTTAAATACCTCCAGGGCTGGCAGCTCCACCACTTCCCTGGGCAGCCTGTTCCAATGCTTGACAACCCTTTCTGTGAAGAACTTTTTCCTATTAACCAATCTAAACCTACCCTGGTGATCTTGGCCTTTGAGACTGAAAATATAAAGATAGGGAGGAAAGAGATTCATACAAGTTTTAATTCTGTGTAGTGTAAAATTGAAGTTCTAATTCAGTGTTATAATTCATGACAGCTACTGGAGTCTATTTTGTTAGCAAGCGCATTCTGGACATGCATTAACCAGAACGCTGAGAAATGCGTAGGAGCGACTGGTAACTTTGAGGAGAGCTGTCACAGTGGAACTGAGTGGATTACTTTAGTGAATAGTAACATAGTAAATTGAACATAGTAAATTGAAATACATAAAATGGAAATACAGCTGAAAATACAAATAATTCATACGAAGCTTAAAATATTCAGGGTGGAGTTTAAAATATTCAGATCAGCAAATTTAACAGAAAAATGAGGCGCAGAGCACATGTATTAAAAAGGAAGGGAAAAAAAAAGAAATTATATGAGGGTGATGGTTTATTTCCTGAGAAAAAATAATTAATTTATTCATGGAACTAAATGAACACATTTGTCCAGAATGTGCTGGTGCTCATACTTGTAATATAGATGTTCTTCAAATTAACATTAGTTATCAAGAGAAGAAACAAGGACTGTAATGCAGGAAAGATTGTAGTGAATTAAGGTCAATATTTTTGTGATTTGTTTGCACTGGGCAGCTTTATATTTCAGATATTGTACCCTGATTGTAATGGAATTTCTGCAATATTAAATGACATTTAGTGTGAGTTAACTTATTTAAGTCAGAATGCATATGTACTACAGTCTGCATTAGATACTCTTAAATACAGTGTAAACCTATTCCAATCAATACAGATCTTATTTCTTATCCTTCACCATTTTATCCATCACCCCACCGAGTTTTGACTAAGCCTTGCCAATGGTATATGAAACAGCAGATACAGTTCACTCCATTCCTTTTCCCCCAGAAGGGAAGTTGTTTACATTTTATACTGCTTGGTTCAGTAGGATTTTTCCCAGGAAGAGTTGGGGGATTAAAAAAAAAAAAACAAGTAAATAAAGCAAACAAACAAAAAAATAGTATGTTTTTACTAGAAAATTTAAGACTGAAGAGACATGTTTTGCATCTGAAATGCAAATTGCTAAGTATGCAGTGGTTATCATTTTCTGTCCAAAATAATTTTACACTTCTTGGAATGACCTAAAAAAATTCTTTCTCTTGGAGACTCACTTTACTCTTTGGCAGAAAGTTAGGCTGTTGTGCACATACATTCAAAAGAGCATTCTATTGAACAATAAATCTCATTTAAAACTTTTTGATACCAGTTGGATCTTTTTTGAATGAAAGGTGTTATTTTAATAAAATGTCAGAAGTCTCTTTTTCCATTCCTTTAATTAATTCCACCTACTTCATGCATTATGTAATTTAGTGAACTGCTAAGCTTCCTGATAAGATTTCAGTAACAATAATAAAAACAATAAATTATTTTATTATGATATAAAAAACTTACAAAGGAATCAGAAATACATGGTAAAGATAAAAAAGATGATAAAAATATTTTTAATGACATTGTGTATGAAAACCAGAACTTTCCAACTTTTAAACTGTTTAACTAGTTTAAGCAATAAACTCTTTATGTAATTAAAATAGGGTTGCCTACAGGGAGAATCGTGCCAAAACAGTGATGAGAATTGAAAAATCAGGTGCTTAAAATGTGAGGAATGTAAAAATAAAGGCTTCCTGTGCAAATTTCATTTTACCCTTTTTATGTATATGCATTAGCAAACAGCTTTTAATTACGTGATTGTGTAGGTATTGTTTTTTCCCTCTTTGGGAAAACCTGCCTTGTTCAATAAAGGGGTAGATACTCCATATTTTTTTTTCCTTCAATATTTGATATCAGATCTTACTCAACATCCAACAGGCAAATCCTGCATCAAACATCCAATTATCTAATATCTTCATGGATGATTGTGCTGTGCTCTCACCAGAACATATGAGTGGTTCATAAAATTAGCTAATCTATGGTTCCCTACAAAATTAGGTGCCATTCATATCCTCATTTTATAAGTGGGAAAATGTGACACATAGAGATTAAGGTCAGAATTGTCAAAAACATCCCCTAATTTTGGATGCTGAACTTGAGAAGTCTCATGCTTCGTATTCAAAGCACATAATATTTTATCACACTTTTTATCTTTGAAACACAGCTTTAATCAACTTCAAGCACTGACTTTAAGAACAGTGTTGTGCCCATGTCTCAGCCTGGAGAGACTGAGATTGATGTTTAGCAAATGGATTTATAGTTCTGTGTCTGAGAGAGGTACACTGAGTGTCGTAAGTACATGTTTCCAGAAGAGGAAAATGGTGCTTCAGTTCTGTTCTAGGCTTCGGAAGGGAGCATGCTCTGATAGCTTTGGTACGCATTTGTTTCTGTGGAGTGGATTATAGAGATGCTAAGCTAGTGCCACTTGAGCTGAAATGTCCACATAATGCTATACATATTAGGAAATACAAGCACAGATCCCATGCTATCAGGTAAGTGGTATCTTTCCATCAGCATGGTGACACACCTCTAGTAACAAGTCCTAGTTTTCAGATGGATGAATTAGCTCACACACAGGAACTTAATGGCAGTAGTTACCTTGTTTTGGAGCCAGCTCACTTGTCTCACTCCACTAAGTCTGTAGGCTGATTATAAAAATGTCAGTGCCTGCTGTCCCTAATCATGACTGATAGCACCCTGTTGCTCCTGTTTTGTCCCAGCAGCATGCCTCCCGGTTTTCCATCAGTCCCGGAACTCATGCTCATCTCTACCATTACAGGTGATCAGAGTCCTGTCAAGTTTATCTTCTCTCAGTGTGCCTTATTCTGTTTCTGATCTCAGTTTTCCACTAATGCACAGTGGCTTCTTGCTCCAGTCACGTGGAGAAACAAAGTCCAGCTGCTATGCCCCCTCTACCTTCTCTCCCATTCATGCCTTCCTGCCCATTCCTTCTGCCTCTAACACCAATTCCTTCCCATTGCTGTTCTGAAACAGCCCACGTGCTTCTACTCACAACTCTCTCTGCCTGACCTTCCAGCTGGCCAGCTGGCATGTGAATTTGGTTTCATCCTTTAGCTGCAGCTTCCTCAGAACTACTGCATCGTGGTGAAGCACAGGGAGGCATCTATCTCTGCTGGGCAGTGCAAGAACAGAGATGGGAAGGTAAAAAATGATCAACAAGAGAGATATCTAAGAGAAGAGGTCCAGCCGACCATTTGACAAACTTGGAAGCAACTGAAATTAGGGTCTTCCTAGGGGAGATGCCGGTCAGCAATATCTGTACCCAGAGATGTTTATGAGGCCTCTAAGATTCTTAAGTCTTAAGACTTCAGAATCACACAAGTGTTTGAACAACTGACTCAACCATGTTGTTCCATACTTAAGTCTTATTTTTGTTGTTGAAAGTATCAGCAGTGAGAGCAGAACCTGTGCATAGGGTAGATAACAGAGCTCCCCAGGCAGTCTGCAGGCTAACCCTGAGATGATGATTGAAAATTCTGTTTTCCATGAATCAAAACCAAGTTCTCTTATTCTCTTATGAAAGTATCTTTAGAATAATTTTCTTACAACTCTTATTTTTTAATCGATATGTGTCCTATGTAAGGCTCCTTATGTGTGTCCTGTGCAAGGCTCCGTCTTAAGCAATAACCTCAAGCCCCCACATTTCAGATTTTTCTGCCGTTGTGTGCACACTGTCAGGGCAAGATCAGCATGTGCTTCTGACTGACTGGCCAGGCCACTCAAGTGGGGAAATGGAGCACATGGGAGGCTTTTGCTCAGGAAGAGCATTAATCTGGGTTCCCTTTCCCTCCCCAGAAATCAATTTTACTGAAGTCCACAGCAATTTAATAAGGTGTTACCTACAGCTTTGTGTGCAGTTGGGCAATGGATTAATAGTACTGCAGGAGTGGAGAGGGCATGAGGACAGCAGACAGACTAACAGACAGAAATATCACAGACAGACCAGTCCTTAAGTAAAATAGGCTCAATAGATATTTCGGATTAAAACTGCATCGCTAAAGAAAAGAAACACAAGCTTTTAATGAAATTAGTTTTTCAATTATTATGACTAAGTTATCGACCTTAGAGGAAATAATGCCCAAAGTCTCAGATTTGAGGAAGATACTTGCTGGCACCTGTGTTTACAGTAGTAAAGTGTAGTCACACTAAGGAATGGGAAATTTGCTAATGAAAGAGGAAAAAAGCCAAGAAGATGTCTCAATCCTTTTTTTAACTTGAAGCAGTGTATCAGGAAATTCCTGCTAAGGAAACAGGCAGGTAAATGGAGAATCCTTTCTGAATAAATTAGTATGGGGCTTAATAACAATGCCTACGTTTTAATGCGTTTGTAGCCTTTAGTGGAAACCAAAGTAACTGATCTGAAAGAAGATGATCTGTTGATAACTACTGTCCCAACTTGCATCTAGTCTAAACTTAAATTGAGACAGACATCCTTAATTAGATTAGCACCTGAACAATCTCAATTATTTTGAGATGTGAACACCTCACTGCTGTGAAAGACACTCATACCTTTGCAGCTTTTATGATTTGGCTGGAAGCAATCTTCTGTTTGGCAGATTTATCCACAGAAAAGATGTTGCTACATGGAAAAGTGATAGAAACATATTCTTGTAACTGAAAACACCACCAAGGAAAAACTTTCTCTCTCTTGAATGAAGGAATGAATGCAGACCTGAGTTAAAGTATGTTCACTCAATTATAAGCTTCTTTATTTCCTCTCAAGAGAGAGTTTCTGTATAAAGCCCAGTCTCTTCTTACTACGGTACTTTAAAAATAAATGTTTTATCATTTTCAGATATTACCAGTTTTGCTTTCCTTTATTTTCCTTAAATTTCTTTTTCTTAGATTTCTGTACTTTCCTGCACTAGTAGCCATGTTAAACATGTATGCCATTCTTGTGTCTTACCATTCCATGTATTTTATGTAGATATTTAAAGCTCTTTTAGATGGATGAACATGCATTTTGTATCTTTCTTTCTCATTTTTATTTCACTTACATGCATTTTCCGTCAAATTTCATAGGTATTTAGCATGTCTATTTTTGACATAAAGTTTTCCTACAATTTCTCATTCTTTCTATCCTTGAAACACAGCATTATGTTGCTACATAAAATAGTCCCCCTTTTATTTGTTCCTTCTCCAAAATACCATTGACTGCATGGTGCTGGTGGTGCTGCCCAGGACAAGGGCTCAGCTGAAGCACACTGCCTCAGGAAAAGCAGTAGGAAGGACTTTGTTGCCTGCTTTCAAGGATTGCTTTTCTCTGAACCCATTGCTACATCCTTTTTTGTAGTACAGCTTGGTTTTCCTTGTGTGAAAAGCTGTTGCTATTGCATGATGTTTGGGAAAGATTAAACCAAGCTCTTCTTTACCTCTATCCACATCTCAATTTAACATCCATCCTAAACTGGATTAGTAATAGCGTAGCTCCAATATGCCTGAAAGTTAACTGCTGTGTTTGTTTGACCTAATGTAGGCCATACAAGGTTGGTTCCTGTTCCCAGCTGCCTGTCCTCTGGCATGCAGATGTGCAGGAGGGAGGGGAGGACGATATCCATAAGGAAGCTGGGAGTGGTTCTTTTTCCAGAAGTATCCTATGGTATCTTTCCTTTTATATGTTTCTAAACAATGAGTCGCTAAGCCTGTGTGATGGTATGCAATCAGCCTTTAGTGCACTCCTCTGTAGAGTCTTATGGGATTGCTTTTATCATTGCTATTATTCAGTATGAAGG
The DNA here is from genome assembly GCA_013398815.1 of Ibidorhyncha struthersii. Classification (NCBI taxonomy): domain Eukaryota; kingdom Metazoa; phylum Chordata; class Aves; order Charadriiformes; family Charadriidae; genus Ibidorhyncha; species Ibidorhyncha struthersii. Next base: position 125,758 of record VZSZ01010845.1, read on the forward strand.
TAAATCCACTCTTAGAACGGATAAGAAACGGTGATTTTATTAGCATACTAATGCTTGTATCTGAGTTGTTGCACAATAGGAGGCTGGGTTTTTTTCTTTGCCACTGCTAAGGATTTAGCCAAGTTTAGTCCCAGCTCCAGTTCAGTGTCCAGTGCAGGAAGGATTAATAAAAGGAAATGTCATAGTGCATACTACAGAGTTATTTCTTGGATCATGTTTAAAATACCTGAAGAATTTTGTGTGTTTAGTGACTGCTCCCTGTTGAATCTTTTAGAACCATCAGAGCTACCTCAATCCTTTGCCAGGGTCAGAAGCACTAATTGTGTCCAGGATGTTGACAGGTATGGCATGCTAGAACTTGGAGTTCATTTCTGGAATACCAGATTGTTGGAACTTAACATTGGTCTGTTCTTAATAATTTTGTCCAAGAATGGTAATTTGTAAACATGGCAGAACCTGGAAAAATATTTAGAGCCACTTGAGCCACCTCTGTGCTGTGGATTGTTCTCAGCCCTGGAGATCTGGGCTGGTTATCACAATCCAAGCCTTTTGACAAGGCTTTAGTATTATGATGAGGATTTAATTTCCACGTGAATGATTCCCTCTTTATGTCAGCTACTTTAAATTCCTGCACTTGGGTCTGGTCTCTGAGATATACTGTGTCACAGGTTTATGTAACTAAAATAAGCCTGTACGGTTCTATAGATGTACATTTCCACTGCATTCTTAATGTCGTGGCAGAAAGCTTATTTTACCTCCAACTGCCAAGCACGGGCTTGTAAAAGCATTTTGTGTTGCTGACAGGTTGTGTTGTTCAGTGCTGGTATTCCAGCTTTCTGCCTGGCTGCTTCAAATAACATAATTCATTAGTAGCAACCAATGATCTCCATCAATGAGTAAACAACTCTGAACCTGTGTGTGAGTGTCAGCAAATAACAGGTGGTACTGTATTCAGTCACTAAGGCTTTGCCCATCATCTGTGTAGCCTTTTTCCTATTGTCAAATGAACTCTTCAGGAATTCCAGAGTTTTGGAAAATGGTTGAAATTCTCAGTGCATATATAAAGGAGAGTGACCTTTTATCCCACTTCAGGCAAATACTTTGATTTACACCAGAACCAGTAAAAGCTGAAGTACGGATGCTATTAAAAGGAACTTCAAATATCTTAGAAATGTTTTACATTTATTCAAAGATCTGTTTGTGATGATCTTGCAGTGTTGAAATGCTGATTAGTTGTTATTTTGAAAATGTAAAATTTTGAAATCAATTGATTGCTATGACCTTTTTGTTTTCTCAGTTCTTACAAGGTCACAAGGAAATAAAGACAGTATTATCTGCCCAAGCAAGATAAACATTCTTATTAACTTCAAATGAAGTCAACACGAATAAGGGCTGTTCTTAAGAGCAGAGTTTTGTGAAACTTTGCTCTAATCAACTATGATGGCGTAGTAATGAACAGACACTACTATTTGATAAATAGATCAAATGCTATATGGTATTTAATGTAGACATTCACCGTATATTATTGTCTGTCTTCCTGTAGCTGGCATCAAGCTGAAATTAAAAACATTAATGTGACGAAATCAGTGCATCATGTCTTGTGGCTGCCTGCCCATTTATCCTCTGCAGTGTGATTCTGTACCCCTGTGTGACCTGGGACGAGTCTGTCTTGTTCAGGGATGTGGTAATGCACGTCTGGTATTAAGAATGGTGAAATCACAGCCTCACTTGTTCCCCAAGTTGTGGTCTCTTGTGTAAATACTGAGTAGGCTTAAATTCTCCTTTTGCCCAATATTACAAACTAAGGAACAAAGCTTAATTTAAACTGGAAGAAACAACTCCAAAGTATCAGCATGTCTAAGCTCAAGGATGTTAATCAAAGCTTAAAATGTTTGAAGGGGAAATAGATGTTTTTGGAGTTTAGAACCATTTTTATAAGTGGTGATAAAGGTGATAAAAAGTGCAGTTTGCACTTCTGAGAAGTCATACTGGTTTAGATATAATAGATAAGTGAGATTTCATATATCTACAAAGGCCAATAGGTGACCTATCCAACGACAGTGTGAGGGCTGAAAGACATTGTGTTTCAGTTTTAGATTGGCAGTAACTTGCATGGCTTTCACTGCTTGCACTAGGCTGAAATAGTGCTTGTGTTTTGCTCATCCATTAAGAACAAAGTTATTCTGCAAGTGAAATTTTTATGAAGTAAAGAACAGGGAAAGAATACTTCTAGCAGATGGAGTGTTTCCCAGTTTATACTGCTGTTTGAGAGAATTAAGTAAAGTTGGCACAGACAAGTGTTGCCATAGCTTTTCTCTGAAATCAGAAAGCAGCTAGCTGCCATTTTCCCTGGGCTCTGACATGACCATTCATGCTTTCTAAGTTTTGTGCTTTCAGCAGCATGAAATCAGCTAGAAGAAAAATCTCTATTAAATATTTTTTAGACAAATAATTTAATTCACCACAAACCCATAATTTTTAATATTGAAGGTCAAACATGAGGACCTGTGCTTGTCAAACTCACGGAGATACGTGGTTGCATGTAGTAAGGTTCTTATAAACCTTGATGGCAACAGACTGACTCTGTAAATGGAATATGATTTTTCAGAATTGTGTAATTTAATCCACCGATCAAACTAATGAAATAATTGACTTGAAATACTAGCTCAGGTCTATTGAGAACTACGAGTCTGGCAGCAACGTCAGATCAGTCCCATTGCAGTTAGGGAATCACATAAATTATTGTTTTGTTTTGCAGTATGTAGAGATTTGCAATTTCAGTCTGGCACCTATGAAATGGCCTAATGCCTCCTCTGCTCCTTATTTTTCTGTGAAGCTTAACTGCTGTTTATGAGGCTGCAGTCTTAGGAGTTCCCGTCGCTGTTGCACTGAGAACATCACTGGTTACTTCACCAAGCTCGTGGGCATGTTAGTTCCTGAATCATTTTTACTTCCTCTAAAGGTAGACCCGAACTGCACTCTGTCTGAAGGCTGGCTGCAGTCTCGAATGACATATCTAAGCTAGTTTTAAACGGATTAGATGGGTATTGGCACTCAGGTGGCAGTAACAGAGTGCAGCAGCATGAAGCGGTGTGTGTTGGTTGGCTTCTAAACTATTTATTTGTCTTTCCTGGTGGATTTTGCAGCCTCGCTCAGGTATGTCAGCAGCATCTGCAGTCACAGCAAAAACAGCAGTGTAAATATATCCCTAACCTGAAATTCTCTCCCGCAGCCACTAACGTCAGGGAGACGACGGGGTAGCAATTCAAATACAAACAACAGGAGCTTTAACTCAGGTAACATTGCAAAAAATAAATATTCCTAAAGAGAAAAAATGTGTTTTCACCTCTTTAGCACATGGATAACAGTGGTAAAAGACTCTCTCAGGAGTTGGTACAAAATGGAAATGGTAGAGAGAAAAGTCAGTCACCAATTGCAATAAAAAGTTATTAGAAAGAAAGGAAGTATTATGGGTCATGGGCATTTAACACTGAAAAATGAAGAAATTCAGATAAGCTTTACACATTACCTTTTGGTGAGCAGATCATTTCAGTTAAAAATGTCCATCAACCAATTAAACACTAACAATTTCATAGTTGTTAGCAAGGGCTTCCAGGACATATTACACTTTTTATGAGACATTGTATAAGTTATTGTGCTCAGAAAAAAAAATAATTGACTTAAAACAAAGACACATTAGAGTATTTTAGAGCAGCTGTATAGTCAAATATAAACAGTAGTAAAGATTTAAAATGCTTTCATTGATGCTTTGAAGACCTCACTGCCTCCAGGAGCAGGGAATTCTGCTTTGTCTTAAGACATACAAAAATTTTGGAGGAAGGTTAAATTCACTGTTAATAGGTTTAAGCTGAAAACTACGGTGTTGAAATTACCATCTGTTGCCTTAGATATAATGTCATCCATTTTAATACTTTTTTCAAACAGTAAATTGTCAAATATCTACATTTATAACAATTGCTCTGGGTTTGAAAGAGAAGGAGAAATGAGATTCTCATGCGTTGTTCAACTAGATCCTGGGTTAAATAGAAATTGTATACACCAAGTGAACATATATTATCTATCAAGTTCTCTTTTATTTTAAATCCTCTCTATGTACAATTTATCCCCTGCCAGTTGTATTATGCAGGCCTGCTTAATATAGCTATAACTGTCCTTAAAAAGTAAAAACCATAAAAAATGCTTTCTTCAGCAAAGTTCAACTGGAAGTAAACTTGAGAATTGCGGAAGTGTACGGTAGTTCAAAAAAATGAACATACCAACAAGTCTTATTGAACTTTTGATTCATTAACAAAGATACACAGAACGTAAAAATTACTGAATTCCAACAGGAGGTGACCTCCACCGAAATGATAGATTTTGTGATGTTGGCACGTAAACAAGAATGTATTAACAGCATGTAAAAGTGAACATTGTTTAGCCGTGGACAATGTCATTTTATTTTTGACCTTTCCGCAGTTTTTAATCCACATGCTAATCCAGATACTAACCCAGCAACATGATACTACTTGAGCAAGATGATGCAATATTAGCCAAGACTTCTGACAGAGCAAAGAGAAACGATGGGTAATAGACAGACAAAACACTACTTAAAGAAACCTATAAACTTCCCTCCTCAAGCATTTCCATGAAACCTGTTGGACATGCAGGATGACAGTGCAGGCTGCAGTGCCAATGGTTTTCAGATGTATTTGTCATTTTTAGTGGTGTAACCACTACCACTAAAAAGATACCACAAAACCTTCAAGAAATTATTTCCTCAAAGAGAAGCAGCTGCCTGAATCTTAAATTGTCCAGACTCACTTTTGAACTTATAATAAGGAAATTTTTAGGGATGTTATGACAGAAGCACTCCCTTCCTACCTTCTAGTACCAAGCTCTTCACTGTGTTCAGTCTTTAGACCAATTTTGCTATTTCTGGAACATCTCATGGTTTTGCATCTCTTACTTGCTTGGAGATAAGGTTCCTTCTTGATCGCCAAATAGATATTCTGGACATGTTGAAAACTTCCAAATAAGCAGTGAGGCTGTTCATGGGAGCCAGTACCTGACACAGATTAAAATAAGAGCCTTTTTGCTCCCATAGTCATCCCTCCTAATTTCTACTGCTACAGTTCTTACTCTGGCCTGTTAAACAGAACGTACCCACCATCACTTCTAAGCATGCCAAACTGCTTGTAAAATTCTGGGATGTGGCGATAGGAGAGAGAACAAGCATGTGATGCTATCTCCTTTGCCATTGGTATTGGGGTAACAGAGTCGACACACATAATGAAAGGAAGTGGCGAACTTGACAGTGCCTGTAATCAATGTGATAGGCACCTCCCTGTAATTGCTAGAAAAGCCCTAAAGCTGAGGAAGACATAGCAATAGTACGTAACACTGGCATCTTTAACGTGCTTGTTTTCAGTACATCGAAGACACACACCAGTCTGACTACATTTTAAGCACCTCTGTGGCAAAAAGTCCGGAAAAGAAGCAAAGCAAAGGTCAGTAAGGCTGGAAAGGACTAACCATCTGCCCTCACCTGCTCTGTGCGGAGGAGGACCACAGCCCTCAGGAGCACTTTCCTGCAAGGCATTCCTGATGTAACCCTTTGCCCGGCACTGCTTTTTCTCCTTTCCCCGTTCCCCACAGCATATGCAAGCAGTGCAGCTAGCCATCCTAACCACGCTGTGGCAAAGGCTTCAGCAAACGTTCAGGGCTTCAGCCAACAGGCAGGAGTTGCCATACTGAGAGCAGGAGAGACCACCCCTGCGTTCTGCACTTCACAGTAAGTGTTCTCCTTTTCTTCATCAGCTACAGAGCTGACCCACTGGTGGTCAAAGGGTCAGACTCATCCAGCAGGGCAATTTTATTTGGTAGTGACTCAACAGGCCAGTGACTTTGAGGACACTGCTGTATTTGTGTGACTAGGAGAGAAGTGCAAACCCAGGTCAAGTGTGACAGGATTTATTAGGTTAATTAGACATGGTATGTATTGATCAGACCTATGAAAAATGAGTGGCCCTGAGAAGCTTACCATACTTTATTTTCCTCATTCTGGGAGCCAGAAAATAGATATTACAAATGAAACAGGAATCTTTTGGGACCAATATTTCTTCGTCCTATAGTCACATCCTGTATTAGACTGCATGGATACCGTAGATCAGGATAAACTTTTTCAGTGCAAGATCACCCTGCTGCAACCACCACATGAACTAACAGTAAAAATGGGGGTCTCAGAGCTGTAAACATCTGATGAAATGTTCCTAGGATTAGAGGGTGGAGGTGCATGGTTATGGCTATCACTCCCTCTTTTAACTATTACATCTACTTGTATGTTTGTCTCTCTGCTTAGAAGGCTGTGTACACTCACATGAACATGTGTCTGGGTTAACATTCACCGTACTCATTTATAGAAGCTTTCAAATCCCTTCTCAGATTTTACTGCACATCCACACAGCCAGAATGATGGGTTCTTGCTCGAGGCATCTTCTTCTAGTAGTTGACTTTCCCCACGTTCCAGCTCTAAAACCATCTGTTGTGTTACATCTCAAAGATGATCTCAAAGCCCACTGTTGTAATTTCTGTCCCATTGGTATCCTGCAACCAGTTGGCCCTCGGAGCAAGATAGGTTTGACCACCAAACCAAACGAAACAAAAAGAAAACCTTCACCCGAACATTAGTGTCTGCAGCCCTGAGTATACACGAAAGCAGTGCCTCTCAAACACTGCTCCCTGATTTTATCACCGCACTCCTTTCACCACCTGAAGATCTCACATGATGACAATTCCATATGCTGTGTCACACTGGCTACCATCAGTGCGCTTTTATGTTTTTTGACGCTGGCTAGGTTTTAGTTATAGGCATAGCACTAGACTGGAAATAAAGTGGGAAGCATACACATAGAGGTCTCAACCTGTATCTATTTACATATCAAGATTCAGGATGGTGTATAGCCCTACTAATGTGACGTCTCATGGTAGTTCAATGTGTATATAAATCGCTGCTCAGCTGAGGATTGTATCTGATTTAGACTGGAAGTTAATTGGACATGGATTTTATATACCTTTATATTTGTGAAATGGAGTGCATATCTATGGGACTATCAAGTAGCATAAGAATGATCTGTGAGTGAAAAGAAGGTGTGGGTAAGTTTTGTACACACCAGGGCGTGTTTTTAATTTTGTAAGTGTCTGTGTAGAATTTTGCATATCTCATCACTTCACCCGTGCTTTTATCTTCCTTCTCTTGTTCTTTTGTTCTTCCCAATCCTTTCATTTTCCTGCTCCTTTTATCTGCTTTGCTTCCTTCCTTGTGTCCTGCTAGGATACCTTTTCTGCTTTCATCTGTCAGACCCTCTGCTCACTCAGTCTGCAGTCTTCCCCCAAACATGTGTCTCCAAGCTAACTCTCTTCTATAATCCACAGTAGTAATCTCAAGTCATTATTTATTTTGGCCTTCAATCCTACATTTTGGTATGCTACTTTAAGGCTGTAGGTTCTTTGGGACAGGGAAAACACCTTACCTGTTAATGCAGTACTGTACACATTCCCTACAAATACTTTGGAAAAACTAAAATAAAGTATAAATTGATCTTGCACTTTTTTTTTTTTTGTTGTTTGTTTTAATCTGGTACTTGTCTGTTCTGTTTCCTAACATCATATACCCTGAACTCAGGCAATTATTTTTAAAACCAGCTGTTACTCAAGAAACTACTCAGATGTTAGCTGCTGAGGTAGATGGTTCTTTTTAATATCTGACAAAAATATTGTATTTCTGTTAGAAATAATTATAAGCTTGCTTCTTTGTTACTGAAATCATCTCCTAATGCCATCATTCATAGAGAAAAAAAGATTGTGCCCATCATGAGCAGAGTGTATCAATCTCACACGTAGGAGGTAATCAGAGACAGTTTATCCAGACTTTTGTGATAATCTTGTGCGTGTGCCGTGTATGGCAAGAGTGACACAAACCATCATCTTTCCATCATGATGATTTGACAGCCTTTGGGCTATAATCATCTTCAAACTGTAATAATAAGTGAGCATTCAGAGTTACTTTTGACTTTTTAAATAATTTTTAATATGCTTGACAAGTAAAGGAGTTGTCATATTTAGCAACATTTCAGATAGGTTACACCTATCAAGTTGAATATTAGTCAGAAATTCAACTAATTTTCTGACTAGTTCTGAAAGCTATGATCATTTTTCTGAACACATATGCCTTACTCTCTTAACTTAGATGCTTTATGTCAATCTCTGTTTAAAAACAGAGGATAAATAGGAAGTTACAGAACTCCTCCAGAAGTCTAAATCTTTAGTTATATGGCAGAACACACAAAATCATTTATACATGAAGATATTGCAAATTGTGATCAATAATAACCCTCTTGCCTCAAAAAAAAAAAAAGAAAATAAAATCCTGACATTTACTGTAAACTTACTTGAAAGACTTCAGTTGAATTTTGAACATATTGTTTTCAAAAAAGCAATATTATCAGCAAGAATGTCAACATTTCAATGTTTTACTCAGAACATGAAAATATTTTCAGATCTTAGCTGCTGAAATCTGGCTATACTCACCTCTCCCTCCCCTCCAACTTGGGGCTTTAATCTTTCAACAGAAGCAAATTCTTGAAACAAAATTCTGACAAAAATGTTTTCCCAAGTTTTGTATAATTTTTTAACATCAATTCTTTTTAAATTTCTGCTCAGTTGTAGTGAGCAGAAACAGAGAGAAGGAAGAATGTCAGGAAAATCATGATACTCTACGGGCAGGTGACATAATTGTGGATATAATTACTGTCAGCTCAATCTGATCTTAAAGTTTCTTTCCTGATCCCTGGTATCTCTGAGATCAGATTCAGCTGGTAAATGAAATTTCCTTATCTCTTGTGCCAACGTGAAAATAAGACCAAATTCTCCTACTTTCTAACATATGATCTCTTTGACAAATGATGTGTCCTTTTCTGGGGAAGACTGTGGTGGCACTAAACCTACATATCCTTTTAGACTACGAAGGGGTCCTTTTCAGTCAGTAGGTACACGCTGGTTTTGCATATTCTACCTGAATTCTCTCACTCAAACAGGAGGAAATTGCACCATAGGTTAGCCACCTCTCGATCCCCAGGTTTGAATGTGGAATTCGTATCTTCTTTCTCACTTCTAGCCTCAAGTAGGAAGTCTCCAGAGACCACAGAAATCCTTAAAATGGCTGAAGAGTCCTCATCATCTGAGGAAAGCCTCAGGCAATTGGTGTATTTGAGGTAGGAATGCAAATGCAGAAGAAAGCAAGCATGAGGAAAAAATGTTTCGACTTGCCATGTGATATAATGTAGCATGCCACAAAACTTTGGGCGGGCTCTAATACTTTAATGAGAACTCATCTTTCGTTTGTGCTGTGTATACAATATTATTATATTCATTTAAGACAATTTAATGTAAATACCGGTGTTTTCTTAGTAGGAAGAACACGAAATTATCTCTATTTCAGAGAAAGAAAAACAATCGGGAAGAATCTGCATGACACAAACAGATTTATCTGCCACCAGCCATCAGCTGCTGCTGAAAGAACAGGCTTCTGCTAAAAACAAGAACTGAAAAATGGTCCGCTAGCTCTGACTCCTGTTGGCCGTCCATCTGAGGTTGTCTGACTCATACACTCCTACACTGCCCCTTCCAACAGCCATTTGTAGCAGACCGAGCTTTATTAAGGCAGATTACACCTGTCACTTTCACAGTACCCTTAGGGATAAGAAGTCACCTGAAGATAGTAGAATATAAGGATAAAGTTATTACTTTCTTTCCCTTGGTCACATTTTTACCTGATTCTTGAAGCCCCGTATGGACCTGGTTCATACAGGATATGGAAACGCATGTGCAGCAGAGTTTCCTAGACATTTACCAACAGCATTAACTTTTTTTTTTTTTTAATTTAAATGTGTGGCAAATGTCTGGTTTTGATGTAGCGATATGAGCTACCCATTAGCAGCCATTGTAGGTTTTAACAAGAAATGCCTTCTGTCCAGAAAGCAAGCAATTGGAAAGTCGCACACATAACTCCACATTAGCCAATGGGTTACCAGAGGGTCAGGTTGTTCAGTTCTGCTGTCGCTTGCATTCTCAGAATGAGCAATAGGTTTTGCTGATGTCCATAATTGGTGTGAAGTAGCACAGATTAGTGCCAATGAATGTGCAAGTGGAAAGAAATTACTAGGTCATCCTGTCACCTTCCAGCGGTGTAGGACTGCTCCTTACAAGTGGTTTTATCAGTTAAACCAGCATGGCTGATTTCAAACGTGCCAAGCAATGTCATTTTTCTGCTCCTCCGTAACATTTTTCCGTATTTACTTTTGACTAGATTCTTCTGGCAGAATGTCTAAATTTCCTTTTCCACCTTTTTTTTCCCCATTTTTCTAGGAAAAGTTGAATACTTTTCTCCATTTTACTTTTGGATGTGCAGGCAGTTCATCTGTGGACAGTGAGGCTGATGCCATCTTCCTTACGTGGAACCTGTCCTCTGTCTCCCAGGTGGCTGATGCGGATTGAAACTGGAGCACAGCACTGAGTGGAGGAGGGCAGAGAGACATTTTCACACAGTAACTGTGTGAAGACACAGCTGCTTAGCTAAGGCGCAGCTTCTCTTTGCCCTCAGTGCTGCCAACTTTTCAGCAGGGAAATAGGAAGCAAGAGCTTAGGACACCTGGTTTCTTGGGAGATCTAACACCACACTGATAAATATGTTCGCTGTTTATAACTTCTGAGTATTTTCAGGCTCTGAAATCCTTCACTCTTTCTCTGTACCTTGTTCTTTCTCGGTAAAAGTAAGTCCAAAAGTGCCATTTCTCTGAACTGTTTCTCGCTAAGGAATCTCTTTCTCAAGAAGATGTGAACTTCAGGTGGGCATAACATTACTGTTGTCACGTCCATTGCAAACACAATTACTAGACTTCACTGATCCAGGCATTATTCTCTGACACTCCAAGTCCCCAGGAAGCTCAGATGATGCTAACAAGAGCATTCACATGAACAACGCATTTGTGCAGCCTTCAGCTGATTTACATGTACAAATTTTACATGTCATCTGCAGCATGGCTGACTGTTTACGTAAAATGTTGGCGATGTTTCAAGGGACTGTAGAAAGTTCCCATGTAAATATGCTTCACTGTGAGGTGTTTATGTTTCTCTTGGCAAAAAATACTACTTTTTAGAAATCTAAGGAACCACTGGTAGACTGCTGTTTTGAACAAAGTCACAACAGGTATCTAAATAGCAAAGGGGAAATTATTTTTTTCTTCCTTTTTGTCCCTTTTTCATCACTCACCTTTGTTTTATCTCTCCAGACTCATTTCCCAAGGGGATTTCCCATTTGAGCAATGTCTCTGGTGAAGGCTGTATGATGTGTATGACACCAGGAAAGAGAGTTTCCTTTGATACACACCTCATGGCTTTGATGAAGACCTCTAATGAAATATGCATATAGCTATTATTAATACTTAATAAAAAAAACACCTTGACACTCAACTCTCCAAAAATTTGTATGAACAGACACAAATACTTTGTATCCCAGTGCATCCAAGGACAAAGTTTGGTTCAAGTCATTCAAAAATGTAAGACCTTAAGACTTTGAGTATGCTGAGCAAAATAATGGCTTACAGCAGTTTACAGTTGTTTTCAACGGCTTCTGAGAATCCCTCTGCACAGCCTTATGCCCATGGATGCCTTGTCAGCCCTTCCAAGATTACTTCCGTGAACACAAATGAAAAACTGTAAGTTATCAATGCTCCTTCTGATCTTTAGCAGGCATGGAAATTTCCCCAAGAACAGTGAAAATGAAACTTTCTTGCTGTTCTCACCTACAAGTTTTTGGAATCTACGAGTCTGTACCCTGTTCCCTACTATATAAAGCTTGTCTCCCACAGGTTAGAATGATACTGTTCCCCTCCATTCTGATACACGACAAGTGGTGTCTGGTGTATAAAAAGGCATGTGTAAAGAGACATGGTAGGAAGGCAGGCAGAGATAGAGCAGTAGGTGGTCGCACCACAGAGGAGCCCAGGAGGGTTTTGATTATCACAAATGTCTTTATATCAGCACCCCATCACTCCCTGAATAAACACAATTTGAAGGACCCACAGATAAGAGGGTTGACAAGGAATAGAAACAACACTGAGGACAGCAACTTAAAGCAAGCACATCTACTTTCACAGCCAGAGCCAATAAAGGTATCAGATGTGCGTCAGGTCTTTCTTCAAGTAAAACATTAAAATATGCTTATGCATTTGACACACAGTGTCAATTATTCAAAGATCCTGTGTTATTTTTCTTTTTTACTGCTCAGAAGAAATCTCTACATTAGAACATCCCATGCTTGTCAGCGGTCAGGGTGGGGAGCAGATGAAAACCCATGGTGTTCCAGCTTTCGGATGCAGCATTTGACCCTCTGGATCCAGGAACATGAGTTAGATCTGTCTGCAGAGAAGATGTATGCTATGTCACTCTGCCAGTCATCGCTATCAAGGGCCATATGGAGGCTTGTTATCAAGGGGTTCCTCTATGAAGGTTCCTCTATGAAGGTTCCTCTATGCATCTTCTGGGCTACAGAGACCGTGGACTGCATTTCTTCCAGCACTTCCAGCTTCAGGGAGTCCCAGCATAGGGGGATGGGGCAGTATATTTCCCTTTAGGTACTACAGAGAATGTGCCACGTCCTGGCTTTGAGATTCAGAGAGTCCCCTTGATTGTAAATTTTTGTTCACATTTAGATGAATTTGTCATTATGCTAGTTTACACATAAGGAAAGGTGTTAAATTTAGACATCTTTCAAGCTGCTGTCTTCTTGCAAGCAGAAAAGAAGCAAACATACTAATTTAAAAGTTTATTCCCAGGGTTTGAAATGACATTGGAATTTTTTCGGAAGGGGACAGAAAAAGAATGAGTTGTTGTGCAAACGTCAAATTGATTCTGAGGTGAATCACTTGAAATAATAACAATTTTAAGACTTGGCCTTTTCATTTTTAGTTTCCCCAAGTTTGCAAACCCCTCTCACTAATTAAAGGGTTTTGGAACCAGGTTAGTTTTAAAGCCATCCTTAGAAAAGCCATCTTTAGCCAAAATTATTAATTCACCACTGATTTTTTTGGTTTAGCAGACTGAACAGCAGCAAAAGCAGGTAGATATTAGCACCAGAGTCAGCTCAGGAGAAGAGATAAAGGTTTAAGCAGTAGAGTATGCAATGGCCTGATACAAGAAATACACAGGAGCAACAAGTGAAAAGACAAAAGACCTACCTTAAAAGCAGCCTTGTATTTCAGTTACTACTGTTGTGAGTGAATCCCTCTTTATAGCAGTACTAATAGATTTTTGAAACAAAAAGCAAAAAGAAAGAGAAGGAAGTAGTCACATGAAGATGTTCAGGTTTTTGTTTAAGCTGTTGTGTCTTATCTTACATATAAATGCATTTGGAACCAACAGGTTATTGACAGTCCTTACCAGAATTTCATAGGGTTACACTGTGATCTGATTAGGTTGAAAGTCACGCACTTATGCTGAGCAGACGTGTGAGAAGACACCTGCTAAATTCTAGATTTAGTAGTGGGACACTCTTTTCATCGTGGCTTGTAGCAAAGGGTTTCATTGTGCCACAAAAAAGTACACGGTTTGTGGATCGGCTGTGTCAGAATCACTGTCTGGCAAATTTGAACCAGTGCAGTTTGCCTTTGCTTATGCACAGCATCATGGGCTGTATCTTTGAAGAGGGCTGCAATGGTGGGGTTTTGGAACTAGAAGCTTGAGCAATATTAAATTAGTACTAACAGAAATGCACAAACTCAAGCCCTTTTCTGCCAGCTACAGACTTCTGAAGGGATTGTCTCTGGTAATGGGCCTCCCTATTAGTTAGAAGCAGCTTTGAACTGCCTGAGAAGGAAGCTTATTTCAATCAAAAACCCCCATGTTACTCCTGAAGCACCAGTTCAGTCTACCCATGAGGATTTTGCCATCCCTTTTTACGTGTTGTACATGTTGCTTCAATTTAAAAAAAAAAAAAAGACAACAAAATTGTTAGAAATGGTGTGTCCTCACAAACAATGCCAACATAGTTGAGCATTTATAGAAATGTATATTAACAATACTGCTCCCACAATTATGTGGAGCAATCCCTAGAGTATTTTGTAACTGGATGTTACTCTGCTGACACAGTCAGTAAGCTTGTTTTTTACTGTGGTGTCAACAAATAGTGTTGTTTTTCTAAAGCAGAGACCCAATAGCTGTACGAAGTGACATGAGATGGGTACCCTTAAAATGCCACTAGTGGAATTATTTAAGTTATTGTTCATTAGGAACATTAGGTTAATGTTAATTATGCATTTTTCTAACACTAACTACTGGAAAACATTCATTTTCTTGAACAATCTTTTCAGATACTAATTCGTATTTTTAGGCTTATATTTTCAGTTCAATTAGTCTGAAATTGTGAAAGTTCATTCAGGAACACTGTACAAAACATGGATGTTGCATGCTATGAGAGAGCTGACTTCTAGTGGTTTTGCCAGTACAAAACATTTGCACAAGGTATAAATAGTCACAGTCAGTGTCATAGGATCACAGGGTAATTCAGGTGTGAAGGCACCTCAGAAGGTCTCCTGTCAGGCCTCCTGCTGAAACCAAGGTCAGCTGTGGGGTCAGATCAGGTTGCTCAGGGCTTTACCCAGATGGGTCTGAAAACTTCCAAGAAAGGAAACTGCACCAACCTCTCACTGGGCCAAGTGCTTTACCACCGGCTATCCTTATGGTGAAAAAGTTTCTCCTTATATCCACTCCAAACCTCCCATTTCAGCTTCCAATTTGCTCTCTCATCTTCCTGACATACACAACTGTGAAGATCCTCCTCATTAAGCTCCCCATAGGCACTGGGGCTACTGTTAGGTTCCTCCCGGAGCCATGTCCTCTTCAAGCTGAACAAGCCCAGCTCCCTCAGCTTGCCCTCACAGGGCAGATGCTCCAGCCCTGACCATCTTGACGGTCTCTCCAGAAATCATTCCAGTTTATCAATGTTTGTCTTTTACTGGGGGAGGGGGGCACAGTACTGGACGCCATGTTGTAGATGTGGTCTAAGGATTGCTGAGTAGAAGGGAATAAACCTTTCCCAGCAGACTGGCCATGCTTCTCTTAGCACAGCCCAGGATGCTGTTGGCCATCCCTGCTGCCAGGGCTCACTGCTGGCTCAGGCTCATCTCACTGCCCACCAGGACCTCCCAGGTCTCTTCAGCAGAGCTGCTTGGCAGGCAGCCAGGCCCCAGCCTGCATCACTGACAGGGGTTATTTGCCTTTGTGTGTCCTTACAGAATTTCATAATTTGTCCTCAAGGTGTAAGTTAAAGGAGTCGTCCTCCCCGGTACTGTTCCAAGCTGCACAAATGACACTGTGAATCAGACAAACTCACCCGAACCAGGAGACGAGGCACCATTCCCCTTTTGGCTTTTGGGCTTTTATCTCCCCTGGGCAAGTCATGTCACCTCTGTCTGTTTGGATTTTTTCATCTGCAAAGGTGTTTATTGGTATATTTATTTCCCTTTGCAGAATACTCCTGTCCAGGTTTTTCAGTGATATTTGATTTCTTTCTCTTGAAACCAATAGGATGAAGACAGTCAGGGACTGAACGCAGGTTTTCCTCTGCAGTCATTTATGAACAGCTGTTCAACAAATAGATAAATCCAGGATATAAATATAAACATATAAATGTCAGGCAATTAATCAAATTAATAAAGAATTTTGTTTTAAACCTGTTTATCAAAATATCTAAATTTGAGCAATAACACAAGCTTAATTTTCATCAGAAGCATCCCAGCAGATATCTAAGTAGAGTGCTTACAGGCTAACTCTGGAGTGGCTAAAATAGGATTCTGGGTGATTCATAATTAATTTTGTCTTTGCCATTTTTTATGCTTAATGTTTTATCTTTCAGCTTATTTCTCCATTCTGTGCTGTAGATGGTCAGTCACCTGCTGAAACCGTCCCCTTGACAGAGTGCTTAATAAGAACTTCATGATGTTGCAAATTTTGTCTTGGGATTTACTAATTGGAAGAGTAACATCCCAAAGGCAGTGTTTCCTGATAAGTTGAACATTACAGAAACAAGGAAATGTCCTGCCTGTGTTGTTCCCAGGTGAAGTTTGCACATAATTTTTTCAACTACTGTGGGATCTCTGCACTCTGCAAAAAAACAGGCCAAACTTTCAAACTGCGTTTCCGTCTCTGATTCATGCTGTAAACCCCATGCAGCAGGGTGTGACTCTACTTGTTGTGAACATGTTCATACAGATCCTCACTGAACACCTTTAAAACACAACACTTATTTCTGAGAGAGGAATGAACTTGCTCAGTAAGTAAAAATGCTCCTGAGCTATCCCAGTTTTCATGCTGTTTTTTGTTTTAAAAGGCCTAGCACTCGCAAACACTTGCAGACAATACTTCAGAGGTGTCTGTAGAAGACCAGGTGTTCTTTTTATGAAAAATACAGCAGAAAGTATTGATTGCTTTCACCTCTAGATCATAATTTCATCTTTTGGGCTGTTGATAGTAAGAAGCTGCTACCCTCTAGAAATCATTTAAGAGTTTATCTGATGTGATGTAGTTCTCGCCACCTGATCTCTTGGCAGTCTGTTATTCCTCCCACAAAACAGACCGTGCCACAACTAGCTCCACTAGAACTTTGTCTGTGTCTTCTTTATGTGATGTCCCCTTTTGACATCAGTGGGATCTCATACCAAAACCACATTCCCTCCTGAAAGCAATATCAGCACTAGTGTCTAAGACAGGAGTCAAATGGAGTAGTGAGGCCCAGATACCCACCCAGGTTTTCCCTGTGGACAATGAAAGGCATCTAGATGCACGCAGTTCCAACTCTGTCTTATCCACAAACACCATAACTTCTTTCATATATATATAAATACATATATAGAAAGAAGAACTTGGAATCCTTCCACAAAATTCCTCTGGAGGAGCTGTACACAGCAGATGGTTTGTAAATGTCATTAGCATGGTAATTCTGATTTGGTAAAAAAAAAGAAAAAGAGCATCCAAGCTCAGTGAAAACATACAGCAGACATAAACCCTGGAAAAGAAGAGCTTTTAAAGGAAACATTGCTTGGCTGTATTTTTCTCTCCCACACCAAGATGTGCTGTACTGACATTTTATAAATGTTGTAGGTGTGGTCAGCAGTAAATCATGACTCCTCTGGAGAGTTCACTCCTCTGCACCTTCAGCTGTACTATGCCTCGAGGGCGGCTGTCTCACAGCGTACTCACGCGTAACTCAATTCTTAGGTAAAGAATCTTCAAATTCATGTTACAACATGGAAAAAATATTTCTGTAACATCGGTACTTTTCCAATTGAATTTTCTCATGCCTGATGATCATCCTTATACTTAAGGACTCTTGAAAAGAAATGTCTTGGCTGTGTACACACCTAGAGCCCATAGGATTTTTGCATTGCTCAGGAAAACGACGTTTACTTTTATGACAGAGTGCCAAGCATTAAAAATCTGCTTCTTGCAGTATTATAGTTAAAGGCGGCAAGTTTAAAAAAAAAAAAAAAAAGCCAAGAAGACAACCCTCCCTTATCCATTATCAAAGTTTGCAAGCTTGGAAAAAGAAGTCATAAGACGGCAAATTGCCAAAATAAAAGCTGACAAGTTAACGCACTTTGGTGTTTCAGTTGACAGAAAGAAGTATTTGGGTACCTAATCTCAGCGGTATCTGTATGATACTATAGCTGTTAGGTCTGACCCAGCAAACCATCTAGTCATTACTGAAGTCTAATTGTATGACTAATGCAGCTGAAGTTGGTTTCATTCTGTTTAATGCGCCTTGCTTTGTTAAAGATTACTGTGCTCTTCTGATTGCCTACTCTTCTTCGATTAGACTAACATATTCTGCATCATGCAGCACTGAGCAGAGTTTTAGGAATATAGATTTAAAAGTTGGCTCTGTTGCACTGCCACAAGGGGAAAGTCTCAGGAATTCATCCACTAACAAAAATGTAACAGGCCACAATGGCTATTCACCCAGAAACTATGAAGAATAAAACTACATTAAATACTTGTGTTGACGATACAGCTCTACCTTTGGCGCTTTTGACTATTAATCAACATTTTTTAAAAAGTGGTTAACCCTTTTCCATCTCCTAATAACATTTTTGCACTTAAAATTGAAACTGCAAACCAAATGGTGCAGTGCTTTTAAATAAGCATACTGTAGTGTTTTAACCATTTCTTACAATTCTATTTCAACAGCAAACTGAGAATGAGGCAATTTTACAAGCAAAGCAATGTGACAGTTAGAAGATTCATGATAAACCTCTTATTTTTACTGTTTTAATCAAACCAAACCTTTTCCTTCCTCTGTTGAGTAAAGATTGAAAGATTTTGGTGTCATCAAGTCAATAAAATCCAACTAATTCAGGATTTTTGGATTTTTTTTAAGATACACAGGAAAATTAATTGCCACAATATTAGAAAAATATGAGATTATGATATGATTATGATATGATTTTAATGTAATAGGATGGGATATTTATAATTTCTGTGATTTTTGGTTAACGTCAGTCTGTATTGCATCAACCTCAAGTACACAGCTGTTTTTTATTATTCTCCTGATTCTTTTTGTTCCAAGAAACAAACAAATATGGAGTGAGAACTGCTTGCTATACAATGTCTTGTGTTTTTTCCAGATCTAGGCTGAGGATCTGAAAGGTGTGTGGGTTTCTTTTTTCAGATCCAGCAGGCCAGTAAATCCTATAACCAAGATCAAGTGTAAACCTGCATTTTTGTGAAAAAAAAAAAAAAAAAAAAAAAAAAAAAAAATATAAACCCTATTTTTTGAAAAAAAAAAAAAAAAAAAAAAAAAAAAAAGAAAAGAAAAATATTTGAAAAACTAACCTCTCAATGTCATGTTTTGTCCCCTCCACTTTCTGTTTCCAGTGAGGTAGGGAAAAAAACTGAGAGAACTGTCAGGTCCCAGGATTTGCCTTTATGTGACGAGAAAGAAAAATTACTTCAAAGTCAACGATGGAATATAAAATCTGAAAGTGCTCAGAACTTTCCAAAATGTTACTTAAAAGGATCAGGATACTGACTTTACAATATTTATTGTATGCAATCCTTCACATCTGTTGGACTGAATTAGAGAAAATAAAAATATTCTTGTGATGAGGCTATGAGCATAAATTCAGTTGTAATTATTGTTCTTTAGAGTTATGCTTTTGCAGATGAGGTAATCTGTTTTCTCAAATTTATGCGGTACCTAGCTCAGTAATATAATCATAATGGGGATTTTTTAGTACTGTTATGACAGAAATAGTAAATAGTAGAATCCGAGAAAAATAGGTTTTCTCTTTGTAGATTTGTTTTTTTTTTTTTTAAATTAATTTAAACTTTTGTGCCAGCAAAATGGGAATCAATATTTTGCATTTAATGTTGCAAATGATATTGCTGTCTTAGTTTGCAGAAGAATGAGATTCACCTTCAGACCAGAACATTTTTATTCAGCCAGAGTTGTAGCGCTCTGAATGTTCAACAAAGGTTAATACTCTGTCATTATGTTCAAGTTACATATGGATTAGTCCTAACGTGGTGGACACAAAACCTAAGCTAAATCACATTGTCTCTTATTAGGACCCTGATAACTTCAGTTTTCATGCACTATTCATAAGGAAACTGAGAATGGACCTCTTTTAGACTTCTAAAAGTTGTTTAAGACAATCACCATAAATTCTCTTTTATACAGTTAATGGAAGAAAAGTTACACTCCCCAAGGGCAGTACAGCTTATCCTACTGCAAGTGTTTAGGACAGGCGAAATGGACTATTCTGTAGGAGCTCCGACTGACCAAAAGGAGAGCCAAGGAGGCTGTCTTTCACTTAGATGAGTAACTCTTAAAGGTATTGTATTGCATTGTATTACAAGAAGTGGTAAACAATTATTTCCTAGTCATCCTATATAGGCTACTCATGTCAGTTTTCTCAGAAGACGTCTATGCAGTAGCTAACCTTATTATCATTGTTGCGAAATCCCATTGGATCAGATGCACAGACATTTTTGTGGAAGGTTTTTTGCAAGAAGACATGGTATCTTTTTTCTTCTCTTTGCATTTTGTGGTACCATCTAAGAATTCGAACCAAGGTGTATAAAGTTAATGTCTTCCTGGAAATGCATGACAAGGCATCCGTGGAATTGTTCCAAGAGTAGCTCAGCTGTCTGGCTGCTGATGATCCCAAATTGACATAGAGGGCAGAAGGAAAAAAGAGAGGGCATTGCTTTGCCCACTCACTACCTGATATGGGGAACTTCCCTTTATATAGATGTGGGAGGTTATGTTATCATACAGCCTTCTGCTTACTTTCATCATCAACCTCATTTCAGCTTCAGCTTCAATCTACATTGGCAATGAATATTCTGAATCAGTGTTTCCCATTAAAGTCTCCAGGAGTATTTCTCTTGACTCCAGATGGTTTTACTGGGCTCTAATTTGAATCTTTTACCTTACCTTGAGGAATATTTAATAAATTGCCAATAGGAGAATGAAGTATTTCAGCAATAGTGGGACTGTTTTATTTTTTTTCTTGTTTGTTTGTTTTCTGGAGAAATCTAACAAACAAAATATAGCTTATATTTCTTGCATTTCTGTTTAAGCATTTACCACTTGGAGCAAAAAGCTAAACTGTAGCACAGCAAAATAAACCTGGTCTTACATTGTAATGCTTCCTGTATTAAAAAGACTGTTCCATTGCTACTTCAACCTTTAATAAGGGGAAAAACTCACCTCTTACTGTTTGCTTTTCACTAGAAACATCAGTCTCTCTTTGATAAAGAGTTACAGGCAGATCACCATGCAATTCACCTGAGAGATCATGTTGCAGCTGTCATCCCTCAAAGAGATGGGGGTAAGGGAGGAGGAAGGTGAAATAACACTGATTCTTATGCTGCAATTCTGGTATCCCAGATGGAAAAAAAGAAAAGGTAAAAAAGAACAATAAATTTTATTGAAGTTTTGGTTATTATTTATCATTGACTATGAAGTAGCGAACAGCAGGATAAAAAATTTGTTTCTTGCTTGGTAGATAATCCTTCCAAATAGCCTTGGTTATTAGGCATAGGGAGTGACTCGCTGTCACTCCCCATAGAAATAGAAAATTTTCCTATTTTTCATAGAAATTGAAGAGAAAAAAATGAATTATAAAAGGATAGCTGTTTACATGTCTAAAATACCTTCCTCAAAACCCCAGTTCTATACGTCCTGAAAGAGTTACACTGGAGACTGATAAAAGAAAGATAGTGTTGGAGACAGGTAATCATTTCATTCAGGGAGAAAACACTGTTTCAAAAACAGGGATGGGGGACTTCATAGTCTTCAGCTCCTCATGGAGCTAGCACAGGAAGCAACAAGGAGATCTCCACAGTGTAGGGCCTCTTCTGGAAGAAGTCAAAAATGGATGCAGTAAGCTGAACTTCTGCATCATTCTTTACCTAAAGTCATCCTCGCTCGAAAAAGAAAGCTGACGTCTCTCAGTAATCTTCCTCTATTACGGGTCGTAATCAGCTCGTAGGATCATCTGGGCAAGAGTGGTGTTTTCTTATCTGACCACAGTGTGTCTGGTATACATGTGTGGCTCAGGCACAGGTCTACTGAAAGAAAAAGGCCTTTAACTTTCCCTCCTTTCAGCCAGCATCAGCCAAAAGGGCACTCTTGAGTCACATAGCCCGGCTGTGGGCATACGATGGCAAAGACCTCGCGTCTGAGTCCTTTCTATGGGATACCTGGGCAGGTATCTTTCTCACTGGGTATTCCAATTAACATTTCTAAAGACACGTCTTGGGGTGTAGTGTGGACCAAAGGTTTTGCCAAAGTGTAGGAAGCTGTGTATTTATTTTCTTCAGAAGTCCCTCCTCACCAAGTTCATATCAGACAAATTTTTGCTAGAGGTCGCAACTGAAGCAGCAAGTCATGCCATTAACTACCACAGAAATAGATTATAATTTACTCTAATAAAATCTGAAAGCTCTGCAGAAGCTACAGCTTCTTATTGCTGTTCAGTGACCCAACTGCTACCACGGATGGAAGAAAATAGGCTGTATCATAATCTGTAAAGTGGCTACTTATGCAACACTGGATTCGCTGCAGTACGCTAAAATGCCTGTTTGCCTGTACAGCCTTCGTGTTCAGCTTCTCCAGCTTGCTCTCTTATGGTGGTTTCTTCCAGCAGCTATTGCATTCGATGGTGACATTGGAGTTCATGGAAGCTTCAGCTCTGAGGTGATGAAGGCAGAGTATTTTCAGTGAAAGGTGTCTCCCTGTGGAGCACACTACTGCCAGAGATAAGCTTGTCCACAAATCTAAAGGAGCATTCGAAACCAGACCACTTTCTGCAGGTGCCTTGCTAATGGCAGGGTTGCTCCTGGGAGCATGCTGTGGGATACACTGTGCTATGGATTATTTCCTCTTGAGGAAGAGATGAAAGCAAGCATGCTCCTCTGTAATGAAGGATTTGCTGTTTGTACTTCATGCAGTGTTGCCTAGATGCTGTAATGATTGATGTCTTTAAAACACAAATGATCTTAGACACAAAAGAACATTATTAAGGTTGCCGAGTCAAGTACTCAAAAGATAGGAAATGCCAGAATTAGGATTGCCCAGGAAACCTTAATTCAGCCCTCTTCCGCTGAATATACTATGACACTGTAATTACATAGGACCCGTGCTTCATTAAGCACACAGAATAGACAGTACTCCAACAGTGAGCAGTTGTGTATTATATTTGCTTCTTCACCGTTCGCTGTATACCCCATGGCCTTATTTGCCTCGCATTATTCAAACACTGCCGTAAGGTAGAATTATTCATTTCCTCTAGGGTGTCGGAGGGCTTCACAAACATTAATTCATTCCGTCTCACAAAACTCAAATTAACTGATTTTTTTGAGTAAGAGAACCAGTACAGAAGTTGTTTAAGGTCAAAGGTTTCCACCAGTTTGGGGTGTCAGTCTGGGAGATCTAAACCAGGAGCCTTCACAGTACTTCAAACTGCACATTCAGGAACAGCATCTGTTGACTATACTTGCAACTTTTACTTACTTTAGGTGTAATAAAAGTTTCTTTCTAAATACAAATAGTTTGCACATACACATAAATATAAAAAAACCCTAATTCTTGACATTATAATAATGTATATCTGGTCTAGTCTGTTCTGAAAGATATTTTGAGTTTATATTTTCTGAGTCAGTGCTTATCATGCACATTTGTCATTGAAGACTGCAAACTGGCATCATCAATGCCAGAGTTACTTGAAGACTGTCTATAATGCAATCTACCAGTAATGTATAAACTAGTATAGAGCTTTATTTGCTGCATATCAGTAAAAACTTTCTCTTGGATTTTTTTTGCTCAGTTATGAACAGATGAATTTGAATACACCTGTCAAGATGTACGTGGTTAGATTCAAAACTCCCTCATACCATCACCTTTTTGACTATGACTTAGCTTTCTGAAATACTATTGCAATAATTTTTAATTTTTTTCAGTTGCTACATCATTTTTTTCATAACTTCCAGTTTTCATTTTGTTTATTTTAGATGTATTGTATCATTTGGAGTTAATTTCCTGCAACTTTTTGAGGCAGTCCCCATAACCATGCTTTGTCTGATACAACCTTTGTATCAGACCTTTACCTGCCCTTTGTTTGGTATATGGTTTCTGATTCATGCACCTTTAACAGCTGTTTTTTGAAGTGGAAAATGTGTTCTTACTTCTACAACTCAGCTCAGTGTTGGGACTGGGCACTGTGAATCCAAGTCAATGACAACTGTTGTGCACTTGGAGGACATTCTGCCTACTTAGAAGCTGCATAACAGTGGCCAACACGTAATACGTACAATGAAACCATCATGTTTTCATTTCCACTAGCAGGACCCCCCTAGTCACTTCTGTGCTGATGTGACTGCTCTGGTATTAAACTCATCAGCAGGAAATTAAATAATATTTATTTGCTGTGAAGCCTTTGTGTCTGGAATTTCACTCCTGTACTGGGATGCAAGAAGATGGCACATATTCTTTATGATCCTGGTGATCCTCAAATAGCAACATCTTCAGATTTGGTATTATTTCTGTTCATCAGGTAAGAGACCTAGAGCAGTGTAAGAGGATCCTAGCAGAGCAGTTACAGGTGGTCTGCTAAATACAAACACTTATCTGTTCTTTAAATCTGATTATTTAAATCTGCACCTAAGAACGAGGCTGTATCTTTCCTATCTTTGCAGGGATTTTGTTAGTGTCAACTGAGAGAGGTGATTTAGCCAAACTGAAGGTGTGAATTACTCCCACAGCATCGTCAGCACTTGGATTCACTCAGAATCAGAAAACTGTGAATGTCGCTTGAAGGCACTTGCTCCCCATTCTCCTTGAGGTAGCTACAAAATCAATACTACTTTGGTAATGTGGACATGTGAGGAGGGTGGAGGAATTGAGCGGAGGTGGGGAGAGAAGAGGTAATCAATGAAAATCAATGAAGAGGTAATCAATGAAAAATAATGAATTAAGAGATGATTGCAGAATAAATATTTTAACCCTGCAGCTTCAGAGTAGAATATCACAGTTTGGTAGGAATGTCCACTGGTGTATTCTCCAGGGCTATGCAAGTATGTTTACTGCAAAAATGTTTAATTGCCCTTGTACCGTATTTAACGAAAGCAATGAAATGAAATGTCGGTCAAGGCCCTAGCTAGAGAAGTCTGAAAGGAAAATTGAAAGGGACTTCTGCACCTCTGAGATGTAATTCCACAGAATATTATCATGCTTGAGAAATGTTTTTTTTTTCTTATACTACTTGTTTTATCTCTAGATGAAACTATCTTTAATAAAAAATGGAATATTTCATTGCTTAGTACCAGAGACATTCTTCCATACTGTCTTCATTGCGTGCTTCTTTTGAAATAATTGACCATCATTTTGCATCACTTCTTTTAAAAGGTGCTGGATGTTGTTTCCTTTTGAGTATGCGGATTTTGTTTTTTTTTTTTCCCCACGGTGCTTGTAATGTCTCTGATCCAATTCTTGAAAAGTTATTTTTGAATACTTTGCCAGTGTTTATTTTTCTGAGTTTTATATCCTCCCATTGTGTTTTGGGCTCTCAACCTATATTGCTGTAAATAGTCTTCTCTTATTTTTATCACGGATAATGCGTTTTGTCAAAATATGCTTTCGAAGAAATCCTACACTGTATAATGCCTAATTTAGTTTGTTAGAATAAATACCAGATTTCAGTACACATCAGACAACTTGTCCTCACAAACTGGTACTCAGAGGAGCTTATACTTTTAAAGTCCAATTCCCTTCTCTCAGGCTTTAGATTGAGTTGGATTTTTAGATTTATAACAAACGAACTGAACAAAAAAAAACACCAGGCATTGACACTTGACACATTTCACCCTTGAGAAAATATAGCTATAAAAAGGACAACAGCACCATCTAAGAAGAGGTCCACACAGCTGTCAGTTCTAAAATGAGCCATGGAAACTCCACTTGAATTTAGTTATTTCTAAGGCAGGAGTTTTCAGCTAAGTTGAGAATATCTTCAGATATTTAATTGTGCTTTGAAAAATATGACTCTTCAGTGCCATTATTCTGTGTTTTTACTTAGCTTAGGGCACTCTTTACTATCTAGCACAAGGATTTATTAAAACAAAAAAAGGCAAAAAAAGGCACAATAATTTTTGCAATGCCTGTGAACTTCCTCCTAGTCTGTTGTCTTACACAGATTTAAATACACAAACCTAAGTAAGTTCATTAATGATTGTTTCTGAAGCTCTGTCCCTTCAAATAGGTAGCCAAAATGTATTTTAAAAATGCTTATGAGGTTTGTCAGGAGAATTAGATCTACTGAAGACCTCCATTGTTAGTCAGTGTGAATAAATTCACCAGGTTTCGTTTTTGTGGTAGATGTGGTGGAATTTGGGGAGAGATTCATATTTTCAAAACGGAAACAACTGAAAGACTGTGTGGTTTGTGGGGACAAGAAATATTGTATCTACAAAAATCAGTATAAAAGGAACAACTACCATGTTTCATCTCTGCAGGGTTTTACATTCAATTTGTAACATCTTCAGTGGAGCCAGTATGGCAGAGGGCTGTGACTTTTCTCAGTGTCTGCCAATGTTCATGGTAAGGCTTTTGGCTTGCTTGGTGGGGCAAAAATTCCACATAACCCTTACATCATGGAAATGTTGCTTGAAAGTGACTTCTAGATGACATCTAGTCCAGATGTGCTAGTGTTCTAGTGCTCAGAGTGGGACTGTCACTAACACTACATACATTCAGCTATGGTTTTGTCTGAGTTTTGAAAACCTCCAGGCATGGGATAACCTGTTTCAGTGTTGCATTTTTTTCCCCTGGTGATTTTTTTTGTGTGTGTTCTGATTTCCAACCTGAACCTCTCAAGGTTCACTATCTGCCTGCTTGTCATATTGGTTGCCACTGCCAAGAAGACTTTAGCTCTGTCACCTTTGTAGCTACCCTTCGAGTAGCTGCCACCTGCTATGAGAAGTCCCTTGGTCTCCTCTCTGCTGAGCTAAACAAGCTCAGCTGCCTCAGCTGCTTCAGTTCGGCAAAGGTTTGTAAAATAACAAAAAATGTGGAAAAAGGCCATTCATTTGAAGCCACAAGCAGTAGCTGATGAACAACCAAACCTAAAATATGTTTGAGAAAACCATTAACTGAATTTCTATAAATACATAGTAATCAAAAAAAAAAATTAGAACTAATACTATAGTGTCTAAAATCTTCTGTTAGCATTGGATACCTGATGCTTTAAGAACTATGAAATCTCAAAGGATAAGAATTTGTGAAGCAACAGTTTGTCAGTCAGTCTATTTAACACAACAGTTGCAGTGGCCATTTACAAATTAAAATTTTGCAGAAGTTATGGAAAAAGATGCCCAGTCCTGTCCTGTTCAGATCTACAGAAACAACAGATTTCAGAGTAAGACTCCCAGAAGTCATGAAGCAAAGGGGCTAAGATTCCTTCATCCTTTTTTCATTTTGTTGATTCCTCTCCTTTGGTCCCTTTTCAACTGAGTAAAACGATAGCATTTTATATCGACATTCCATAGCAGATACCATACTTCTATAGATTAAGATACAATTTTGATGAAAAATATGTGTTAAAATAATCTTCCCATTTTTTTCTTCTGTTTTATTTGAAATATTTCCAGGGTATTAGATGAAGTAGGAAAGGTGTTTTGCTCTGACAAAGATAATTCTAAGTGCATTTTCTAAACGAAAAGGTACACAACTATAACTGAAAGGTGGCTTCTGTGACTCAGCTACCCTTTCAAAGTCATCTTACATTTGAGAAATAGATGCCCCAGATTTTTTGTATTTTAACTATATTAAGATAGAGTTTTGTGCAGTAAAACTTATCTCTTCAAAGCCGAAAGCTGAGTAAATGCAAATTTTTAAATGTTAAGAACATCTAACATGTAATAAAAGTCTCTGTTACTAGAAGAAATGCTAAAACCTGAAACATATCTTAAAATGTGATATATGTGGTAAATAAACATCAACGATAGCAATAGATGGTTAAAATGCATTTTTTTCCCCTTTAAGATTGTTGAAAAAATGAGGAAGGAACAGTGTTAACTATTCCCATCAGACCTATTGTCAGCAGGTGAAAACACTACTGTTCTACCCGAATATTTTATTTTTTTCTAAGAGTGTAGAGCTGAGATTTATTTCTAGTAAATGTAGCTGAAAAAAATGGAAGGACAGGAATGGCAGGACAAGCAATCATTCTGTGTTATGGCTGGAAGAAAAAAATACAAGCTTTTCATAGTTATGCTGGGAACCTTCCCAATTCAGTGAGGGAGATGGGATAACAAATGGGCAGACAGCAATATGGCAGAGTAAGGAGAAATAAATGACTGCAGTAAAAATTGGGATAGGACTAACTGCATAGTTGAATGAGACTTATTACCTCTATCAAGAAGACTTAAAGTTCAGACTTGAAGAGTAAGTCAAATCTCTCAATAAGTGCTGGTAAGAACAGGGTGAAGTGGTAGTCTTTTAAATTGAAATGTCCATTGGTCAGGTGAATATCTTATTTAAAAATAAGTGCTCTCAAATGTATCCTGGAAAAATTGTGTAAAGAGGGGAAATTGTGTGAGAACTATTTTCCAGAAATATAAAGATAATGGATCATATGTGCCCTTTATGCTGTGTGCTATGCATAAATTTATTTTGTGTTACGTATCAGGTATTATGGCAACTTTGAGACAGAGTGCACAAGTTGCCGTAACATTTGGAGAAAAAGACATCTCTTGAATAAATTGTGCATTAGGCATGCTGTTTTTTTGTCTCATCACAAAGTCTTTCATCTCTTCCAACAGCATCAGTCTTGGACAAAGAAGGGAAACTGTAAATACACACTGATTGACAGCTTTTGCACTTTTCAGCTTTGACTAGTGAAATTCCCAGGATGCCTGAGTACGCACAGCAGGCTTGCTGATTTTCTCACAAATAACCTAGCAAATTCTCTGCAGTGGGCTGGGAAAAGCGGCTGTGAGCAGCTGCATGCTCTGTCCTCAACAGAAGATGCTGCACAAAGAGACAAACAGGTGAATAATGGAATGGTTGTTTCACAACCCATCACAGCTGGATATTTTTGTCATACATATAAAGCTATGTCATAGGTAAATTGGGATGTGGCAATATTCCAGTAATATAAAAGAACTGACTCAACTGTCAGCAAACTTTTCTCTTTTTGACTAAAGGTTTCTTCATCAAGAAAACTAATTGTGTTCCTATAAGCTGGGCCTTGGGAGTGAACTAATATATATGCTGTGTAAAATGATCAATTGACTTGGCCCTGGAGCAAACAAGAAAGCAAACCAACCTGGCAGTATAGCTGTATTCAAGAGTGACAAAAGGTCACTTACATTTAGTTAAAACTGATTTTTCCATCAACAGATGACCCATTGCTATCTCTAGTAGTGAAAAATGGTTTCTATTTATAGAATGTATGTTATAAATCCTATACTTCTCTGATATGCAACATTATAAACATAAAGTTAATGTCCTAACAACTATTTGTGGCACTAACAGCAGCTTCGGACAAAGTAGCAAATACATTTCTAACATATATAATGTATGGAATAAATTTTAAAATGTTCTCCTCTGCATGGCGCAGCAGAAAGGCCATTGGTCTCAAAAGCATTGGATTCAGGTCCTGTTCCTACCTTTGCCAATAAGCAGCTGTCAGAGACATAACTCAAATTCTATGGTTAAAGATGATACACTTTGATAACAGAATTTCTATTGCCATAGGAAGTTGACAAATTTTAGGAATTAATCCAGTTTATGCATCAAGTCTCTAACTTTTGGTTGAAATCATAGAATGGTTAGAGTTGGAAGGGACCTTGAAGATCATCGAGTTTCAACCCCGCTGCCATGGGCAGGGACACTCCCACTAGACCAGGTTGCTCAAAGCCCCATCCAACCTGGCCTTGAACACTTCCAGGGATGGGGCCTCCACAAATGAAGAATACCTTTCTTCTGAAAATAAATAGAAAGATTTTATTTTCTAACTTCATATTAAAAAAAAAAACAGCAATATAATGACATCATTTCTGTTAAAAAAATTTCTAGTTTACATTGACACAAAGATCTAATTCTATTCATTATTCCCTTTCTGTGTTTCATCATGTAGAGAGGGGAAAACAGATTAGCTGAAGTTTTTTGATGAAAAGCCAATGCTAATTTCATTGGATGTTCTTTCAGAATAAGTTTTAACCTTTGATGAAGTTTCTTCCAAACAGAATTTTAACAAAATATATTCATCAGCACTTTTCTAATTTGTTGAATTTGTAGCCTCATAAGTTGCAATGCTGTTCCCGATCAACAATCATATTTCATATTTGTTTTCATAACTACAGGATTATGGGTAGGCAAATCCAGATCTCTCCATTTTTTTCTCTCCCGAAACATCCAGTTGCAGAATGGATCATGTCCCAAGCAAACGTGTGAAGCTATACATATTCCTTTGAGTACATTGTAAAATGTACTAGCAACGGTTGAGGTCTGGTGACACAACGTGCAATGTGTCGCTGCTTGCAGAAAAGCAGATCAAACTGACCAAAATACACGGAGCACTGGATTAGAGTTTGGGAAGAGCCACAGTGTGGTAATGAAAGTTAAGTAAAGCATCTGTTTGGCTGAAGAACAGAACAAGACAGACTCCAATGATCCTAGTTGAAACAGTTGATACTTGACAGGTTGGTGAAACCCAGATCAGAATCAGCAGCACCAAAATGAAAGAAGCTATCCTGTTTTTCATGAGGGTCATCTCTGGGTCCCGAATTCTCAAGCAGATTACTCAGATGACTGTTAATAAACTGACTGGAGTTTTCTCAGAGCGTGAGCAACATCCTTTCTAAATGCGTCTTCAGACCTGGTGACTCAATCCTGAATCTGATTGCTCCATAAACATTATAGTAACTTTATATTTGCAAAATATTTGCGGTAAAAGCTATTACCACTATTATCATGACAATCTTTCCCTCCCACCTTTAACTCTGAAAAGTCTAAATAGCATGAAACAGGAAATTTCACAATGCGTTGTTCAAGTAGGTGAGATCTATTCAGGGAGGAGTCCACACAAAACTAATTTGTGGCTACCTGTACCATAACTCACAAGTATCTCAGTTGGTCTCATGAAATGTGTTTCTTCTTCCCTGCCTCATTTAAGAGCACAGCAACTCACTGCAGCTGTATAAGAAAACACAACAATATAGGACACAACAGCCAATTAAAATTAGACCCACAGAACCTAATTACCTGTGTTTGAGACAGCTGACAAGTATAGCAGAAAAGAAGTACTGAGCTGGTCGTATAGCATGATGAACACATCCAAATTTCATAAATTGGCCCCATCACTGTCATATTGCAGATCTCCAGAAAAATACTCTTGTGAGCTAATGGTGAGCAAGATATTCAACAAATACACAAAATAAAAATTTGTATTTCCATAATGAAAAGAAAGTTTGAAGTGTGAGGCCATAGTTACTGGAACATAGTGGAAAAGGCCTTTCCAAAGAGAAATTATGTTTGCAAATGAATAACATGACACAGCATAACTGTTGAAGCCATAGAGGCAAAATGGCAATTTATATCCCATTGCTGTTTTGTTTTCTGAGTTGTTTTTTTCAAGTGTCTCAAAAGTGATAAACAGTCCTGGATTCAGACTAGTCTTACCATTTCATTCCCACCTGTGTACAAAATTATAGTATGATTATATTGATTCAAGTGGGGTAAAAATAGTGAGAAAACACAGTTTTACAGGGCTTTCTTAGTTTCTTCTTAACAGAAGAGAAAAGGATAAGGGTGTGAACATACCTTGTACCCAATTCCTTCCAGCACAAGTCATCTTCCCAGAAAGACTGCACCCCGCTTTGTTCTCACATGTCCTACAACACTCATCTTAGCTTGCTAGTGTGCCTTCCCCAAGAACTCCAGGTCCTCCTTCAGGAATTCTCTTGGTCCTCCTCTGCCTTCATACCACAGCTTTAGTGTACTTATTTCTGTCCAAGCTCTGCTTGGGTCCTGCTGAATTGAATTAGGAGACAGGAGGTGTGCATTCAGAGTCCTTCATGCAGTGGAGAGACCTGAAGCCAGACTTGGGTCTGGATGAACTGGACGAGCAGTCCAGTTGCCCAGCATCCAGCAAGGGGCAAATCGGTGAGGAAGGACTGGCACAGGTAATCAACTGCAAGAGGGCAAATGGTGATGTGTCCTGAATGTAGCAAAGTGTCTTTTTGGAAGTGAGGATCAGCTGCACCTCCAGGTCCTTTGCTAAAGGGCAGTCTTGAGTGTTCTGGACTGGGCACTTTTTTCTTGTTATGAGCCCAATTCTGCTGTCTCAGAGCCATCCCCTCTCCCTCCCCATCTTCAGGGATTAGTCCCCCATTTCAGGTAGACAATACGTGTCAGTCCCAAACCTCTGTTCACCTTATGTTAGTGTGCAAAGGCTGGCACTGTCAGAGCTGTGGCCGGGATGTGTCCCCTCGCTATTGTTTCCTTGCTGTGGGCTCGAAGCAGCCAGAGAGCTGGCTCAGCAGCAAAGTGATGTTAGCCCCGCATGAGCCACGCTGAAATCACCCAAAACTGAACATATGCAGGCTTTTAATAAGCTTATTGGTACTGCAATCAAGACATCTGGCAAACACCCAGAAATCATAGAATCATAGAACGGTTTAGTCTGGAAGGGACCTTGAAGATCATCGAGTTCCAATGCCCCTGCCATTGGGACACCTCCCACCAGACCAGGTTGCTCAAAGCCCCATCCAGCCTGGCCTTGAACACCTGCAGGGATGAGGCATCCACAGCTTCTCTGGGCAACCTGTTCCAGTGCCTCACCACCCTCAGAGTGAAAAATTTCCACCTGATACCTATTCTAAATTTCCCCTCTTCCAGCTTGAAGCCATTTCCCCTCATCCTATTACTATATGCCCTTGTAAAAAGTTCCTCTCCACAGCTTTCTTGTAGGTACCCTTCAGCTACTGGAAGGCTGCTACAAGGTCTCCCTTATAATCATGTCTTTCCAGCCCCGGCACAGGCATCTACTAAGGCTAGCACTGGAGTGGTGGAAAGCACGAGCGCCTACCTCACTCTGTCAAAGATGCAGCCTGTCTTTCTAGCTTAAACTGCCAGTAGAGGTGGATATAAACTAAAATATGGAAGGGTTTTTTTTGCCGATATTGACAGAAGCTTTGCACAGAGAGGCGGACACTGGACTGTGTATTCCAGCAGATGGGAATGCACTACAAGCTTGGATATTGCCCAGATCCTCTGCATGTACCTCCCCCGTACGCCAGGTATTTGCGATGCAGGCTTTCACAGTCCTGCCGTGTGAGCCAGGCAGAGTGAAAATAACGGAATTTCCACCGGGTATCTGTTAAACCTGGCAAAAGTTGACAGTAATTGAACTGTTTCAAACTGAGGAAGAAAGGGAGGAAGTTCTGATAGGATAAAATGTGATCAGCATACCAACTCTCTGCCGAGCAGCTAAAACACATGCAATGACTTCTGGGAAGTGAGAGAAAAGCTGAAAATACAGCAATTAAGACCTTTACTTAGCAGTTAACAGGCAAGTACATGCAATACCTTGTGCCTTTACACAATCAAGTTCTAACAAGTTAAGAGATGTCCTTCAAAAAAGCATTGCTGTACAGCACTCATTGGGATGCATGATAGGAATGTGTTGGTTGTTCCTGTTTTTGAATAAAGGCCAATGGAGCTGGATTGGCGTAATGGGATGTGGCATGAGAGAAAACAGCACTCAGTTGAAGGCATTTTTTACAGTGACATCTAAAACGCAGTCTTTTGCAAGTACAGCATTGCTTTTCATTGTTTCGGTTTTTAAATTTAATCACAGGAAGGCCGCGGATGTTCATGAAAGAGTGAATCACAGAAGTTACACAAATGTTTAGTTTTTTGTGCTTCTTCACTTCGCACTTGTAAGAACAGAGGCAGGGCTGAGTATTTACTTGCAATGCTTTCCAGCAGCTGTATTGTTGTTGCAGCACCCATCCTTTCAAAGGAGCAATTTGGCCTGTCCCATTGTCTCTGTCACAGGCCTTGTTTTAGGATGCCAAGGACAAGCAGAATTTACAGGTCCTGGCCCTGTCTTCTTTTGACACCATGGGAAGGCATAATTGAAAGAATGTCAGCTAATTTCATCTCATGAAACCTTCTGGCTTTGCTAATCTCCTTCTATGACATGGAATGGAGAAACATTAGGGCCCTAAATTAAGTAATGGGTGAGTTAAAAACTCCTCAATGTCAAAAGCAAACAAACAAAATGTAGCGACCATTAATGAATGCAAGAAAACCAACAAAACTGTATAACAGTTGTTGATGTGGTTAGAAAAAACTACTGTTCTATGAGAAACAATTAAATTAAACAATTAAGCAGGAGGTTGGCATAAGGCAGCTAGTTAAAGCCTAGGAGTATGGGAAAGCAAACAGGTTAAGCAGGTTTTGCTGCTCTCTCAATATCCCTGAGGTACCTATGGATAATACTAGGCTTGCTTTGCCCAAGTTTCATTAGAGTTACATAAGAGATGCCAAAAACCTGGCGTTATACTTAAGGGAACCCTCCTTCCGCCCCCTTCCCCTCCCCCCAACCTCTGTTCTTGACGATTACAGAAACAGAGGAGCCTTTAATAAATGTTTTCTTGCTCAGATTACATAAATGAGCAACTGCTGAAGAGAATTCAGTGGGCAGGTTGATCGGAGGTTCCCCTGCTGCATCTGGGAGACAATCCTGACAACAACAATCCCCCTTCCAGTACCTAAAGGGGGTGTACAGGAAAGCTGGGGAAGGACTTTTTACAAGGGCATGTAGTAATAGAATGAGGGGGAATGGCTTCAAACTGGAAGAGGAGACGTTTGGACTAGGTATTAGGAAGAAATTTTTCGCTCTGAGGGTGGTGAGGCACTGGAACAGGTTGCCCAGAGAAGTTGTGGATGTCCCATCCCTGGAGGTGTTCAAGGCCAGGCTGGATGGGGCTTTGAGCAACCTGGTCTGGTGGGAGGTGTCCCTGCCCATGGCAGGGGCATTGGAACTCGATGATCTTCAAGGTCCCTTCAAGCCTAAACTGTTCTGTGATTCTGTGTACTAGCTACTGTCTATTCACTTACTCATTTGGTTCAAGATTTTCATCACTGCTACAATGATTGTTACTTCCTATTTGTCAGAGGGCAAGGTAACCATACATAGGTCAAAACTATTCCACCAGAGTGTAATTTTGATGAGCTAACTTTGTTTAATATGTATACATTTGTGAAACAAAAGGAACAATTCTTGTGCTAATTTTAAAAGTGAAAAGGCCAATCTAGAAGTTTTAAATAAATATAGATAGATATATAATAAAAGGAATAAAAGAAACAGGATAGTTTCAAAGTAATATCTGCATACTAAGCTGTACAAAGATGAAAAATATTTACTGTGTACAGGGGAAAATATGCCTTCTGATTAACTCTACACAGTGTTAGATAATCTGAGCATCCACCTCCGTTCCTTGTTATATGAGAGCAATTTCATGAATTATTTTATATTTACAAACTCTCCTTGACTCCAACATGATGTAGGATAAAACATGCAATGTTTTTTATGGGATCTTCTATTCCATTCCCAGTCAATATTTTCCTAATTATTTTAAATATTTCTGTTATTGTTTTATGGACCTCATTCTGTGTTTATTTCACATAAACTAAAGAGTTACTTTACATTTACTTCCCATAATCATTAAAAAAACATAGCTGTAAAAGCAAAACAGGGAAAACAGGCAAAATATGGAATGGGGTAAAATAAAACCAAAATATACAAGTTCTAACTAGTGTCTGTGTCATGTAATTTTCCTACGGCTTTCCTGTTGTAAAATTAGTTGTTTATACCATTTTATTAGGACTCCATTCATGAACAGAGGGCTCATCAATCAAAATTGTTGATCACAATATCTTTGCAATATTATAGAAGACAATCCCTGCAACAAGTGTAGATTACTCATCCAGTGGTTTTGCTTCATACAGTCATTAATGGTGGACATGCGCGGTCTGGAAAGGCTTAGCAAGGCAGGACTTGGGACAGATTGCCCAGGTAAGCTCCCTGTGAGAACTGGCAGGCATTTCAGCTCTTTCCTTCAAACTTTCCTGTTTGGTAACCTGCTGGTTTTCTCTTTTTGAACTCCCTGGTAAAAACAGCCAGGTGACCATCTATTCTGATGGTAACGAGCATCCAAGACCCACCTGGAGAAAGAAAAGATAACTGCAATGTCCCTTTTCTCCTCCCTACCTTCCACTGTTTCTCCAGGTTAGAAGTGTTCACATAAGACGCTGCTACCCTTTAAATCACTTTTTAAGATTAAGATCTTATGAAACAGAATAAGGAGTATGATGTAATTCTAGGCTGAAATGGAAGTGGCACATCAGATTCCATATACATACACAACCTTTAGTTATACCCCCCTGATTGTCTACTCTCCGTCTCCAGGTTGCTTCAGACAGCATTGCTGGCTATATAGGGTCCCCTCGACAGAAAGCTCATCCTCCACCCATAACCCATTTTGCCTTTAAACATGCATGCATTTTGCACTCAGCAACCCCCCTGTACAGTAGAAATTGTAGGAAGAGATGAATAAAACCTCTTTCTGAGATGTATTTTTGAGACTCTTCTTGCTCCCTAATAGGATGGGGAAAATTTCTTCTGCTTCAGGGACAGAAGGGCTCTATTAAGAACTCAGCCACAACTTCCTCCATAATTTTGGTGTTCTAGTTGTGCTGTACACCAATTTCCTCATGTTTACAGTTGAAGTAATACTTACCACAAGGCAACATTCTAAAGATAATAAATTAATGCTTATAAAGCACCAAAATTTCCTGGAAGGATTACACGTAGCAAGCACTTGAGATACGCCAAGTTTCTTATGACATTGTAATTAGTTGAACACTGCATTTTAGAATGAATTATATTTTTCTGTCAAAGTAATAATGAATTTTAAGATAATGATTTCTATGATTTAAATCCCTAGGATGAAACTTAGTAGATTTTTCAAGTTTCAAATGTCGTCTTAAAAAAAAAACACAACAAAACAAACAAAAAAGAACCACTTCAGCAAAGTATTTCTTTTGAGATCTTTTGAGAATGAACAGCCTAATTTTAATTTACGCTTCTCATGTATTATACTTCAACTTGTAGTTGAATGTAAGTTTCCGATATGATTAGCCTGAGGTTGCTTATACTTAAAAGAAAAAGAAAAATTATGAAAAATTTGAATTACATGGGCTCTCAACACGTTATCTGATACACAGCTTTGTTCTGAGACTAAGAATGTAGCTGCCTAGACTATTCCGGACAAGTTCTTGCCTAATCTTTTCTTAAAACTTTCCATTTTGGTTCACTTACTTTTCAAAACTGTCAGAAATTATCATCCCACATTTGAAAAACTTATTTAAATAATTCAATTTGTTAATTTAAAAGAATGGCCTAAAGGTTTGGAGGTGTGTGGGGGAAAATCCAAGCAAATAAAATATATTAGAAAGTTGATAAGAAAGTTGATAATATTTTAGATCTAAAAGTCAGCCCATTTAAAAACTGGGTTATCAGAAATCCTAGAAACTGCAGCATATAATAACAAAATTCTGTTACATAAACCTTTAACAAAGACAGAAAAAGAAATATCATTTACATATTATTCTGAAAATTTATAGAATTAAAAAAACTGTTGGAATCTTAATTTTTGTTTTAGGTCATCTCTTAAATGTTGTGAAATAATTATTAGATATGAGGGTTTATAAAACATAAAACTATGGTGGACCCCAGAAAAACTGAAATATTGGTGTGATTTTTCTGAAAATATGGATTAAGTTGTATTTTTTGCTAAGGGTTTGTACAGAAATGCTAAGTGAGAGATAACTCACACCCCTCATAAATTATATAGCTTGCTGTCAACGACTGTTAATCTGAGATGAAGCTTGCCGGTAGGGGTGGAATGTGCAAGCTGTACTGTCTCTCCCAGCATCAAGTATGTAGGAGGTGTCTAAGGAAGAGCCAGCTCTAGCAATGTTGGCACAGGGTGCCTTGTTCTGTCTACTTTTCCTTAATGATACTCTTCAAATTACTTGGAAGTTCATCCAACACATGATTAACCAGCACGTTCAGGACAATTAGATGAGGAACAGGCTGTATTACAATGCCTTACCCAAAGCTGTATTTTCAAATTATAACAGTTTCCTCCTGAGCAGGACCTTGACCTTCAAGACGTACCTACACTGTCCTCAACATACTGTAAATTTATACCATGCATATTAATGTGTGAAAGGCACGTTGCTCGCCTACTAGTCTCTCATGACACTCAAGGTGTGTCTTGCTAGTTCTAGCTTGCAGAAGCAAAGAGTTTTCGTTGATATGCTACAGGGAGTTCAACCAGTTCTCATTATATCTGCAAACAAACAAGCATGGGTACAGATATAGATACATATTTTATCCAAGTGGAAGCCATCATATGATAACGCTAATCCTCAGAAGTGACAGTCACAACTTCTCTATACGCTTTGTTTTTAGAAGAATATGCATGTATCTCATTGTATATGGTATAGGAACATCAACTTTCATTTCACAATCAAAATGTGACATAGCACACTTCCAAACCTTTACAGCAATAGAAAACCTGTACACTGAGAATTAGTAATGGCTCAATGAAAATCCCAGCTCATTAATGCCTCAGGAAAGTTATGATTAACTGTCTATTCTCTTTCATATTCTGGCCACACAGTAGCATTGTAGAGAAGCACACAAATGCACTAGTGACTATTTAGGACCACGATTAGTTGGATTGACTTCCAAAAACATTGACAATGCTTGTGCTCTCTAGGAATGTTGAGAGGAAAAATGTTTGCTGTGGGTTCTTATAGTTTTGCTATGGTACACAGTTGAAGACCAAAGGGGATGGCTACCATGAGATAAGTTTGCCTGTGTAATGTAAACAATTGATCTTCTATAGATTCTCTTCTGCTCAAGGTCCAACACCTATAAACAAAAATACAGCTTCAGAATCAATATCCAAAATTACGTAGATACATTCCTTTATATAAAACTCCTCCAGTTCCCATCTACTTTCCACTGAGAGATTCTCCATTCCCTTGATATTTTCTCAGTGTCTTTCTTATTTTGATTCACTACATTTTCATGAGACCTCTGACTTGACGATACCTTAACACCCATTTAATCCAGTATTGATCTCTTGTTTTTTCCAATGTTATCATAATTATAGCTTTCCCACTTTGCACAAAGGCATCCATTTAGGTCTTTAGACCTTCTGTGAAAAGAACTTTACCCGTTAAGCAATGAGTTTTAAGTGTACACAGCCATTGCTCAGTAATCAGGAGTAATGGAGGATTGGGAAAAACTAGATAAAACAGAAATACAGATAGTAGCAAGCACATGAATTACCCTGTGAGAGTACATTTAGTACATTTTCTTCTCAAAGCTTAAAAAGTCCTGTTTATCCAGTTTTCACTCAAAAGAGGGGTATTTCTACATAGCAACAGGCATAGTTAAACCTGTTAGTATCAAGCCCCCTTTATTATGCATGGTATGGACAGTTCTGTATGTGATATGTGCATGGGAGAAGGAATGGGGGAAGTTGTGCTTAATATACAATTTAGATAATCTATTCGGATGAATTAAATTACCAGAAACCTCTGGTCCCTCTGTCTCTTCCTTTAGTACTTCTCTTGCTATTTCTGATAAAACAGGCATGTACATATGCCCAGTTTAAAACTAATGCACACCACTTGATTTCATGGCAACTATTTTCTTTTTTGCTTGCAACTACCTCTCCCATGAGGAATTCCTGGGAGCCAACAGCGCTGTCATCTTCTTTGTCCATGAGGCACACGCTCCCATCGTGCTTCAGATATCTCCCCACCTGATGCGCATGGTTGTAGTAGTCATATTTGAATGATGTTTTGGACAGAACATTGTGCTCTAACTCTTCATAGGGAACTCAGATTTTGAATCGTTCATGACTTTCAACCTGCTTCTGACTGCAGTAGTTTTGGCTCTCAGTGTTGGTCTTGTGTTAAAGAGCAAGCTTCAGTCAAGACTGGGCAATTTTCTTTCTCAGCACATTCTAACTCCTTGCCTAAGTGATAACTCTGGGTTTCCTCAACATATCTATGAGCTTTGGCCTGTATCCCAGTCATGATTTAGCCTGTTATCACAAGCTCCATTAACCTCAAAAACTTGTAAGACTGGATCTGCTGCCTTAGAGTAGAGATAAACTGCTTTATGGGTGCATTTTTTTGGGTCTCATCTTTTTCAGAAAAAATATGTGTATTTGACACAGAATGTTGTACTCCTTGAACATTTCTGATTTCCAGTTTCATTGTTAACTCCTGTATAGGTGACTGACTATGCCTTATTAAGAGCAAGGCCATCCATTGCCAGAAATAAGACCTTCTTCTGACTAGCTAGCACTCATCATTTACAGTTACAACATGGATTGTTATTTAAGTGTCCACTAGTCCTACGTGTTTCCAGAGAGTGTCAATCATGCTTTTAACTAATCCACTAAAGGTGACTTTAGCTGCCTTTAATTACAGTAATGTGTTTTGCTTAATCAACAATCAGAGCCAAGAGCACTAGATAGTCCTGAACATGAACTTACGCACTGGTGTGCAATTGCCCATGCTGCTCAATTGCTAGTGTATTCCCTGCCGCACGCACAAACTGGCTGTGCTTGGGGAAGAGCGCGTAGCTGTAAGGACATGAGCCGTGATGTGCCATTTGCTTGCAGGACCAGAGGACAGCTTCTTGCATATTGTATTTAGCAGCATATACGTAGCCAAAGAATCTGACAGTGATCTGCTTCCTTCAGCCATTAAGTTTAACTGATTGCTATCACAAGGCACCGGAGAAGACAGCTAGTTCCAATCATTGTAGTCTGTAGCAGTTCAGTTCCCAACATCCACAGCCTGTTCCCTTAAAACTAAAAGTGTTAAATTTATTTTTTGGCCATGAAATGGTGCCAGTGCTAGGGGAGGAGCGGGACAGAGAAGCTCATAAGGAGGCTGAGGATCAACACTGGGGCTACCAGGGAAGCCCCTGTGGCCAGGACTGAGCCCTGTCTTTGATCTCCTTGCAGTTTGCACTTGCAGGTGGGGGAATTCAGGCTCCTCTTTCTCCGACACTCACCCTGGCTCCCAAGTGACATGTTTTCTTTATTATTAAATAATAACTAGGTCACACAGTAGTTATCACAGTTTAATAGTCAAACAATACTAAGAGACTACATCTGATAACGGTATATTGAATAAAACGTACTGGCCATGAGTCTGGTTATACAGAGACAATGAACTGACATTGTCCACACTCAGGTTGCTGGTAAAAATATTCACTAATCTTTAGCCAGGAAATGATTCTTGGAATACCCTACAAAAACTTAATGAAGAGTTTTCCCTTAAAATTACAATTTAAACATAACAAAGTATCTAATCAACACATATCCTGTCAGCTTCAAATTGTTTTAGCCTGTTCATCAAAAAGTCATGCAATGAAATTAAGATTTTTATGTAAGTCCAAGTAAACTAAACCAGCACTATTTCACTAACATTTAGTTGTTTGACAGGACATGCTTTCAATGATTAGGTTTTTAGTATTACGCGATTGGTATTAATTATATTATCATCATCTAGCATTAATAAAGCTTCAGATCATCTTTTGTGTCATTTTACTCACAATTAATAACTAATTTTCAGGCCTGTCATTCTGTGGTAACATAATTTAGTCTTTCAAATACTGTAGAGCATTATTTTTCTTTTATTTATATGCTCCTTTGATCAATATCTAATGATTTAGTTTGGTATAAAAAAGCAGTCAATAAAATCCCTTGCTCCCATACTACATTGTCTCCTACCGAAGATTATGACGCAAAATAAAAGCTTCATCATCTAAATAACTACTCGATAAAGATTTAATTTTACGTGTATGATTACCAAAACCTTCCCACGCAAACCCAATAAAACTGCGATAAAAATATACCATTTTTGCTATCAAGTCAGCAGTGAGCAATATCAGTGGAGTTTTGCTAATGAGAACTCCTTGGTTTATTTTTCTCTTTCTCTTAACAGTGTGTAAGATGTGTGTAAGCCTGCTAATCAGGCTTCATTTGGACAGAGGCTTTTTTTTTCAGCAAAAGATACGTGAACAAGAGGTGAACAATCATCCAGTTTTCTGGTTTAGGCGGGGCTTCATCCCACAAGTTCTTATTAAAATAAATGCTGCAGAAATATGAGTTGTGCTGTGTATTTTGAAATCTTTTAGGCTACTGCTCACAAGCATGCTAGATTCATCTGTTTCTGAAGGTGAGAACAGGGTATTTCTAACTTATTATCTGCTTCCATAATAGAAAAAACATAGTTCTTTCCTTGTCTGACAGAACCAGAGGATTTAGTTCTCTCTCATGGAGCAAAGTCCCAGCCCACTGAAGGGAGCAGGAGTTATGACACCAACTTCATCGAAGTTAGAAATGTATCCTAAGCTGCAAGAACACCATCAGAGTAAGACCACAGTTCAAGTCTTTATGCTTAGTTAGTTTTATTCAGAGGCCAAGATAGTTAAGTGAATTTTAGAAAGATTTTTTAATTTTCTTCTTTCAACAGAAAAGGGACTGTTTAAATTGAATATGCAATATTTTTTATTTATATTTACTCTGTTTTTATTGCTTAACAACTCATTGGTTTCCATTCATCCTAACATACCTTGCAGAGCTGCTATTGCGAAAACTCAGTTGTAAAATCCATACAGTGATTTCAGATTGTTTTGCATTTGGGGCTTGCTTTTAAGTGCTCGGTGACCTGAATTTTGCAAAGGACTCGGGACTGTAAGGTAGGACATGGTGGCATCTGAAGGAGGATGGGTTGGCCAGGTGGCTCCTGAGTGTTGTCACAACTGTGTTACAGAATAGGTTGTGTAATTGCAGTTTGCACAGCAGCCTGGTGTTAAAAAGTCAGACTTTTATTGATCAATAGACAAGTAAAACAGAAAATGCCTCAAATGATAACTAAGCAGCACTATATGCAAAAAAGCAGCAAATTGTCTAAACATGATTAGCGTGGTCACATACGGGGATAGACTAGCATGATCCACCTGTCTTTTACAAGTTAAGCTAATAAAGCTGCACAAATGGGTTATATTATTGTGACTAACAGCACTCCGTGTCATTATTAGAGTTGAAAGCCGACAAGTTTTCCATCTGGAAAGATGTACCAAATATAACATAATGCACACAACCAGCCTAACTATTTTTATGCAGGAAGTTTCAGAGAGTGGTTCTTTTCCATTTCCATAGAAACTGTTGTGTCATTTAACAAGTGCCTTTCTCCACTCCTGGGGATCCTTCAGGAACACACAGTTAATTAGAGAGTGCTCTGCAGGGGCTTTTACCACATTTTGTGATTTTCCCTGTTCATTTTGCACCTCACAAGGCAGAATTCCATAGGTAACTTTAAAAATCAATGGGTTCTGAGCCTTGTTGGAAAAAAATGCCTGTTTTATAAAATGCCAAAGAGAAGGAAATAGAGACGATAGAAAAAAATAGGTACAGCCAAATGATGCATGCTACTATTCTATTGACAACTGTATCACACAGAAAATTCAATTAGAATTAGTTTAAACTGACTTTGCAGTTCATTACTGGTTCAACACAAAAAATTAATGCAACACTAAGGTTTTCACCAATGACAGTGTTTCTTTGCATGTGTTTCTCATTTAATATCATACTTTTGTCTTCTTTTTTAGTTACTTTACATTTTTATGAGGCTTTTTCTGAGTGGAGTCCAAACTATTAAGCCTATACCAGGATTTACAACACAAACCAAAAACTTAAATACCATTTAAAAATTGCTTGTAAATCATATGAAGGATAATTAAGGTTAAGCGTTTCATATATCCTACAAAGTCATTTCCTAGTTTGAATACTCCTAAATCTACAATCGTTGTTAATTTGCTTTGAGAAGATAACAGGACTGGAGGAAGGACAGGCACTGGAAGGAGTATATTTGTATGTGGGTGGGCAAAGAGAGGGCTGAAAGAGGTAGAGGATGTTTTGAGCAGTTTTGGGTGAGGAGGGGGAGAACTGGCAGGACAGATGGCTGTCTTAAAAGCAGGATGGCAGAGGAGACCTGCGTGGGATGCTGAGCAAGAGACAGGAGTCAGAAGGGCTCAGGCATCTCCAGAGGTCTTGGTAGGAGAGAGGAGTCCGGATAATTTCAGAGCGAGATTTCCATAGCAGATTATGGATGTGTTTGGGGGAGAGACAAAGGCAAGGGATGCTTTCTTCCCTCCTTTACTCATTGGCTTCCTCCTTTTCTGCTCTTCCAGGGTGTAAGAACAGTGCTCCCCCTTCTTCTCCTAGCAGTCCTTTCTGACCAGGAACAAGCTCAAATCATCTTCTTGGGCCTTTGGGATTTCTTGGCAAAGGCAGGGCTGCTTCCTTTGGAAGGAAGGCAGCAGGATGCCACAAGGGTGGTTCTACCCCTGCGAGTGCGGCAGGGTGAGTGGTGCAGCGGGGCTGAAGGAGCTGGGCTGAACCAGTGGCTGTGTGGGCAGATGGCAGGGCATCTTCTCAGGCAGGGCTGCAGCAGATGCACTTCCCTGCATCCCAACCCACTGCTGCCTTCACCTCTCCTCAAGCATATGTCAAGCCTGTTCTCCAGCAAAAATGTCTGGGCTGTAAATGTAATCTAAACTGCCTGTAAATGCCTCTAAACTGACTCCCTGGCTTCCAAATTCTTTCTGTAGTGCTAGGCCTTCCCCACGGATCCCGGGTAGGGAGAAGTGGCAGGGCTTCAGCAGCCAGCTCTGTCCCCTGCAACAGACTGGTCTCCCCACAGCAACAGCTGGAACTGGAAAGTGGAAAATGTGGGCTTGGATACTTTCGGGCCAAGGAGAGAAATCTTCTCACTTCTGGACGATTGTTTTAAATACTAGGCCACTTATATATTACTGGGGCAGAGGGTAACTCTTTTTTGGGG
Source organism: Ibidorhyncha struthersii (assembly GCA_013398815.1). Classification (NCBI taxonomy): domain Eukaryota; kingdom Metazoa; phylum Chordata; class Aves; order Charadriiformes; family Charadriidae; genus Ibidorhyncha; species Ibidorhyncha struthersii. The sequence goes on from VZSZ01010845.1 coordinate 170,396, forward strand.
AAAGAAAAAAACACAAGTAGTTTCAGATTTTTATGAAAGAGAAGATATTTTCAGCACTATAAATCCAGAGTGCAGAAGGCACCGCCTATCTGCAGGTCACTGATCAATAAATGTCCCAGACAGAAATTTCCTTGAAATTTCCTGTTTTGGCTAATTCCAGTCTTTGCACATTGCCTTCTGAACTCTGCTCCTGTGACAGGGTGGAGGCACACAGAGACAGCTTTTGATCCTGCTATAGCAACCAGATAAATAAGTCCTTTTGGGGAACTTGGGCTGAGGCAAAGTGGAATTTAGTATAAATTAATGTTCCCATTAGGACATATCTTAGAAGTTTTTAGAAAAGTGATTCTTTCATTTTGTCTATATAGTTTCATTGTGTATGAAAATTAAATGTTATTAAAGGAAATGCAGTGTGCTGGTCTCAGTATCACTGAGAAATCAACTGCATGCTGTGAACATCCGGTGGAAGCTGTTACTAATGTAGACAGCATTTAGCCAAAAAGAGAGAAATAGGGGCCCAGCCTAGCAAAAAACTCCGCATGAATCCCAAGTTGCTCCAGTCTCATAGTCACAAATGCTTCCAAGCAAGCTAACGCCAGCCTCCATCAGACAGCTATTGTTGAGGAACGTTAAATGGGAACACTTGATCTGAAGAGGTAGTCTAGCAGAAGGGACTCCACTTAACTATGACTCTTAGAGTTACTGCTGCTCACAGCTTCCCATTTTCTCTGTGTTCCTCTTTTTTCTTAAAAAACATGAGCAGGACAACAGTGCTTTGCTCATTATCCCTTTTTGCAGCAGGACCTGTTTGTACTGGGAAAGGTAAAGTGACCTCTGTTAACTCATGACTCAAGCGAGCAGTTACTTCATCAGATTTTTGAAATGGCTGGCATTAGAAAAGCCTCTGCGTCTGTCAAGAGGCTCTGTGATGCGAGCAAAGAAGGCCTGAGGTAGTCCTTTCAAAAGCTCTCCACCTGCCTGGCTCAGAGAATGAGTTGGTGACTTACCACTTCCAGTAAGTAAATCTTCATCTTTATTATGATATGGACACAAATGATGTTTCTGACAACTTATCACAGAATCATAGAATGGTTAGAGTTGTAAGGGATCTTAGAGCTCATCTAATTCCACCCCCCTGCCCTGGGCAGGGACACCTTCATTAAACCAAGCTGCTCCAAGCCCCATCCAGCCTGGCCTTGAACGCTTCCAGGGATGGGGCATCCACAACTTCTCTGGGAAACCTGTTCCAGTGTCTCATCACCCCAGAGTAAAAAATTTCCTCCTAATATCTAATCTAAATTTACCTTCTTTCAGTTTAAAACCATTACCCTTTGTCTTTATCCCTAACACTCCCTGATAAAGAGACCCTCCCCACATTTCCCGTAGGCCCCCTTTAAGTACTGAAAGGCTGCCATAAGGTCTCCCTGGAGTCTTCTCTTCTCCAGGCTGAACAACCCCAACTCACTCACCCTGTCCTCACAGGAGAGGTGTTCCAGCCCTCTGATCATTTTTGTGGCCCTCCTCTGGACCCGCTCCAACAGGTCCATGTCTTTCCTGTGCTGAGGGCTCCAGAGCTGGACACAGCACTCCAGGTGGGGTCTCACCAGAGCAGAGTAGAGGGGCAGAATCATATCCCTCGCCCTGCTGGCCACGCATCTTTTGATGCAGCCTAGGTTACAGTTGGCTTTCTGGGCTGCAAGCACACATTGCTGGCTCATGTTGAGCATGAGCCGGGAATTATTTCCAGTATGCAGTCTGGACAGAGCTGGGTGTTTGGATCTGGGAAGGCAGTTTAGCTATGGCAAGCTGTACTACGCCACTTGCCCTCAGGGTCACATAAGAGACCCATTGTCCCTTGTGATCCCAGGGATTCCCATTAAGTTTTTTTGGTAGAGTGGATGGGCTGCTTGATCTTCACCAACTCAGACAAGGCTGGGCAATAAATTCCCAAGACTACAAAATCCTCAAGGATATAAGATGAAAAGCTGAGAAGAATATAACCAGGATCTCAGTAGAATGTTACTGAAAAAGTGCTTCCTTGTAGCTGTATGCAAGTGTCGTCTTGTCGCCACAGAAAACAGAACTAGAGGACAGAGGGGTTTGTCAGTATTGTTTGAGGCTCAGTGGAAGTAAAACCCACACCACTGTTCTTGGGCCAGATGCAAGGAGGATGGGCATGGATATAAAAAAAAAGTGTTTTCATGGCTGACGGTAACTGGCAAGTGGGTTATTCTGTCTCTTCAAAATACAAGGTTGTAGGGTTTGGGGTTTTTTTTTTCTATCTTAGGCTGCACTGAATTCTGCAGGTGTCCTAAACATCCCCCTAGGAGAGGAAGTAAAAGGCCTGACCTACTTCAACACTTCTCCCCTCCTCTTTAAGACCATGCAAAGTCATAATTCTTACTAGAGACTGTATAGAGCATGTGCCTATTTACCTCATTTATCTTATCATTGCCTTTATACTGACTGAATATCAGGCAGTTGCCCCACCTCCAACCGTATCTATAAGTACTTCTTAAATTCAAGGTGCAGCCAAGATGATGGATCTTTTAGAGAATATATACATTCTTATATGTATGAAAAAGATTCATATAAAGTCATTTCTGCATTGATGTTGTGCTCCCATTTAAAATTCACAACAATAAGCAAGGGAAATACAAGCTTCTCTTTGAGCCTCCACCCAGAAATTGATGACTCTATACAGATCAACAGAAGAAAATCCTGTTTAAAATGAACATATAACAGTGGTGTAGCAACTGTGACACAGATCTTGGTGTAAAGAATGGCGTATTTCTATGTAGCCTGACAACCACTCAGGCTTGTCCTTGCCTTCTTTATCTTTACAGCTTGATCCAAAACTACAGACTTGACAATCAGGCCACTACAGAGGGTCTACTGGGCCTATGGGCTCTGCTTTTAATTTAATTTCTTTTTGAAGAGGAAAGGTAATAGTATCTCCCAAGCGTATTCCATTTTTGACATCAGGATAAGGTCATTAAGTCAATTACGTCAATCCATGACATGATTTCTCCTTACTAGTTCAAAGGGCAAAAATGTATAAACACTGTCAACTTTTAAATAGTTAACACTGCTCACCAAAAGGAATGGGTTGATGTGAAGCACCTGGAGCTGTTGCCCAGTGTGCATGCCAGAGTTGTCTCTGCATCCCCACGCTCAGTTCTGTTGTCATCAGAATGGCTACAGCTGAATAAAGCAGAATTAAAGCTGAGGTTGTGGAAAATCAAGCAGCAGCATCAGAGCTACACGTATGGCCAGCAGGCGTCAACCAGCCATTTCCAGCAGAGATGAGCACAATGAGAAAAGATGCCATTTATGTATGTAACTGAGAGGATTTTTTAACTAAGGTATCTATTGCCCTGCTTGTGGGTATGATAGCAGAAATGAACAGTAACAATTTAAACAGCTAACCTAGTCACAGCCTTGCAATATTAAAGAGCATAATCTAAACTTATGAAGAGCTCCTTTGACTTACTTATTCAGCTTTCTTAGTTCCAAGATCCATGTAAAGGAGGAAAAAAAATTGCGTTTTCAATTACATGTACTTGAAGTGGATGAATATTGATGATGGGGTTTTATTGATTTTATTAGTGGTGTTAGAGATATGCAGAGAGTCATCGCCCCAAAGCCTGAGGAGCTCTTTCTCATAGGCCCACTAATTTCAGTAGGTTTCCTCTCTGAAAAAGGACCTACCATCCTGAGAAATAACTGCCTGAAGTAGCTCAAATTGCATCATTTTGACTGCTTTGGACAGCTAAAAAAAGGAAAAGGAAGCTACTTTTCAATATGTTTAACGTTCATTTCTACCAACAGGTGTGGGAGAAGCCATTCTCTGAGTACGTTTTATTTTGTGGTGACACAAAATAGCAAGTGCCAAACAATAAGCATACAAACCTGTTGATGAAAGAAGAGTCCCATTTTATTGAAGGAGAGGAGGTGTTAATTACAGACCTTATGGTAACTGAGCTCCCAAGAACTAATAAGTATACTATTCAAATTCAAATGGAACATTATTTCCTGATTCTTATGCATTCAGATGTTTAGACTAAGGTCAAGATGGACAATATTTTTCCTTTTTAAGTGAAAAGATGTTTTCCTGCACTTCATGTTAAATTCTGTTTTATCTGCAAATACAGGGGATAACACAAGGCAGTAAAAGAGGCAATTTTTTGCCTTATCACAATTAAAGCTATCAAAATACCCATGGACCTGAAGACAAAAGCAATCTTGAAGCTGACATGCTACATCAAGAGAAACCAATGCAGCTCCAATCAGTAGTATCAATTTTTCATTAGTGTGCAGCAGCAAGCCCAGCTCTGGTTCAGGTGGAAAGTGCTAGACCCAGTGGCCAGTTGTTGCCCCGGGGATACAAGGCCCACGTTAGGTGCCTGTTCTACATCAGCAGGATTTAGGTGTCAGCCTTCCTTCACTGGTTTGGAGAAATGCCATTTCACTGCCACAGCAGTTGCAGGAACCTGTGCTCCTCTCGAACAATGCGCTTGGGTCCCTCGGCACTGCTAGCGAGTAGGTTCAGGTGTGCTTCCCTGTTGCCTGCACTTTGCCACAGGTAAAGGCCTACTCTACCCAAGCCTATTTGGCATTCTGGTGAGGCACCCCTGTGCCCAAGTCTCTTTGAGACCTCAGTCTGGCCTTCGAACATCTTTGATGCCAATTATGATATAACAGCCCTGTGAAGTTTAGTCTGTATTCGAGTAGACTAAGACAATGTCTTGTCACTGAAACCCCTTGGGTTTTCCTGTACACAGCCTGCTTTGTGAGCGTGGGATTCACCTCAATTCGTTGCAGCCACATTAAACTGCCAATCTAAGCTACATCACCTCAAAGACACTTCCAGAAGATGATTCACATACCGTGAACGCCTCTCAGATGTTCTTTTCTCTCTGTTGATCACAGAAGGAGCTCAGGTGCCTCACTTAGGCTATGATGAAGTAAAAGACCGAGAATTTAATGTTAGGGTTATTTGATCTTACACTTTGGTTTCTTGTAATTTATTATGTTTTGTGTATAAATTAGGTTCTGTATGGGAAGTGCTGGCTGTTTTGTTACCAGTGGTCATTAATATACTTGGACAAGTAATATGCTGTCATAACCTCATAACCTCAATAATACAGAAGAGCACCTTCAAATACGGAAACTTAAACCTGTAGTGTCTGAGATATTGGTGCTTGTTTCAAATATTACAGCTGGCTAGAAGTAGACTATTTTAAAGCACAATTTTTAAAAAGAGCAGAGGAAAGCAGCAGGTCAAACCACATGGGAGAGTACAGTGAGTGGGAAGGCGGCAGCTTTATGTTGATGATAATTTTATCCTTTCAAGCTCAAGTGACTTGCATTATCCATTCTGCAGCTAAAATTCCATTGTGTTTATGTTAGTTAATAAAAAAATACAAGTTAGTTGTTTTCCCCTTAGGCAAAGGACTTTTCATGAAGGCATTTAAGCTACAAAGTAAAATTTAAGAGCATTGAGTTAGCTGTTGATTTCCTTTAAATATCTAAACACCCACACAAATAAGCTCAGAACCTTTTCTGTTACACAATGGTCACAAAGTAATTAAAAATTAGTTATCAGAGATTCACTTTGTCCGTAATTTATTCTGTAATACTTAAGAATGATACAGTGGAAAAAAATTATTAGTACTTTAAACTTATAAAATAATATTGCATGTGTCATGTAACTGAAGTTTGAGCTTAGTTTAGATTTGCAGAGGTACTTCAATCCTGTTTTTGCTACCCTTTCTTCTGTCCCATGCTGTTCTTCAGAAAAAAGTTTTAACATACTGTTATGGACACAGAAAAAAGGGAAGATTCAAAATATGCAGATAGAACGAAGGAGCATGATTCCCACTGATTTTTAATAAATTTGATACCTAACTGCTATTTTTGTCTTTAAAGTGTTTCCTGAAGTGATTTAGAGAAAACAGAATCTTCAAACCCTAGCGAGTACAAGCAAACTTTGTGCATGCAGGTGAGGATTTTAAACCTGCACACTACTTTGGTTCTCACTCAGCCTGCTTATGTATCCTATCCCAGCATTTAAAATAGATCTGCCCTTCTATCCTCATGAAAGAAAAAATAATAGGTTAGTTAGTTATCTTTGTTTTTCCTGCCCCAAATCCAAAGTGCATGGGAAAACTCATGCTGAGTTTTTGGTTGTCCTTATTTCACAGCTGGTACCTAGCACCAGGGAGGGCTGTGCTCCACTGCCTTGTAAAAGTACTGTTCAAGACATCCCTTGTTGAGCGAGGGCTGGGTGTTAAACATGACCACGGTGATGACCAGCAGCAGAGAGTCACAGGCAGCCAGGACACACAGTTTTTGTGGCAAATTTGACACAAGACTGCATTCAGGAGAAATAAAACTAGTGCTAACAGCCGTATCTTACCCAGTGCTTTTGCAAGGTCAGGGAGCTGCTGCTTTTTCTAATAACTGGAGCAGAGACTCTATCACTCTATCACAGTATCAGAAGCATTGCTGTATTCCAGTTTGACCTCACACATACATGCATCTCTCTGGCTAGATTTATGCTGTCAGATGTGGGTTTTGGTGTTCCATGGATGTAATGCATCACTGGGGAGAGCTCAAGGACATCAGGGCTGCAGGCTAACAAAATGCAGAGTCAGGTGCCATTGTTTAGGGAATATAAAAGCAAAAGGTTCACACCTTGTTATTTTTTTGTTACCAGTACCTCCTTCAATGTAGCTGACATATGGCTTGAGGTATCTATTCTTGTCATTCCATGCTAATGTGTCATGAGAGTTTGGCGTTTATGATTTAGGTGTACCTACTCTCAGAGGTACGTTTCTGTCCTGCTCAATCCAGATAAGTCACACCTGAACTCCCCAAAACCTTCTGAGAGGGATCAACTAATATGAGAGATATAACTTTTTTCTGTAGTCCTTTGTGGGGCATGTTTTGGAAACCAGAGTAACTTCAGCCCCTACCAGTCTAGATTTTATCCTGAAAGTAAGTACTGGAGAGCGCTCCCATTTGCCTCACCAGTCAGAAAGAGTACTGGTTATTAGCGGTCCATAGTCAACGGAATATGCCTATGTTCTCCCTCCCAGTCTTTTCTGTGGTGCCACATTTCAGATAGAAGAGTTTCGGTTGCCAGCAGCTGGCAGAGGCAAGAGGTTTTTTTGAGGAACTATGTATATACTAATACATTGATTATTTGCATTCTTTAGGACTTGTTGTAGAGTTTGCCATCCTAATGGAAGTTGATAGATCTGAACTAGCAATGTCTCTTGTTTCCTGTACAAGGAAAAAACTAGTAAAATGTAGTTGATGTTAGTCTACCGGTAATTTTAAGTTTAAAACCAACTCAGTGCTCAAGACATCTGAAACAGCATGAGAAAAGGAAGGAAAAAAAGGAGTGATGAAGAAGAATGGGTTTTTACACCTTACAGCTCCCATGATAACAAAGGGATTTGAACCAAAAGTCCACAGAGTAGTTTTCAAGAGAGAATATGGAACATCATACAACTTTTCAAAGAAAGTTTGAGGGGTCAAAGATGCATTATCAGAAGAGACATGATAAGGGTTAATCAACAGGTCATTTTTCTTCTTGATGTCCTTGATCTGATTTGAGATATTTCTAACAGGAAGTGAGATATTGTATTCTGGATAACTACATTTCCTTAGCAACAGTTTTAGACCCACCCATGCCCAAGTGGGCATTCAGAACCCTCCTCTCCTTTAGACCTGAGTCATTGCTGAGTTTCCCCCTGTGGTATGTAACAAATTCTTTATTTCTTTGTTAGCTGTCTTGCAGATATTGCTTTCTCACTAGCTATTTATCATGAACTACTTTCCTGTTTTATGTGATTCACTTTATGAAAATTATTTATTTCCTGTTAAATCCTTCCTACCAAAAAACTTAAATCAATCATCATACCATTAATTTTATCCAAAGCCTGTGGTTTTGATTACATAGTGCTTAATCAAATAAAGCATGATATTTCATAAGTAGCATTATTTGAAACTAGTCTGATAAGCAGAGCAACTGGAGGAGCCAGAGAACAGAGCAATAAACAGGAAAGGGCGTTGTGACAAGCAATGCAAGGAAGTAAAGACTATGATGGAATCTGAGGGAGCTGCAGAAGCAACCCGAAAATTTAACGATGTGTGTTTTCCTTGAGTAAATGTAAGCTAGTCATACAAAAGAATTATCAGCTGACATGTCTTCAGATTCCATGTGCTCTGAAAAACAGAGCTGAAGAAGAACAGGCTGTTGAAGGAACAACAGAGAAGAGATGAAGTTCCAGTGACAACTGAGCCTTTGCAGATACCTGCTGAAAAACAAAGCCTGGCAAACAGATATGTGACAGATATTTGTTCAACAACAAAAGGTTTGTGAGCAAGGGCAAGGAGTGTGGTGGCTGTTGGAGCAAAGAGAGCTGTTGACTGTCAGATTAGATAAGAGGATTAGCCCATGTTATTTCTGCTTTGACACAATCACAATGAGTCACAGAAAGCCACCAACTTCAGCAACAATCAAGATGGTATTGATGTTTTTAATGCCAAAAATAAGCATTCTGAAACACAACAATCTTTGTGCTGGCCAATTGTTCTACCATACCTAAGAGGATGGATAGAGAGGGCAACCTTCTGCATGAA
>VZSZ01010845.1:179111-228416 GCA_013398815.1 Ibidorhyncha struthersii
TTTTATTTTATTTTATTTTATGTGTACTTTACATTCCTATGTGTATATCCCCAATATATTTGAGGCACTTTATGTTTCTGGCTAAACTTCATTCATTGCCTTTAAAGCTGTTGCGTATTCAAAACAACAGTAAGAGTTGTGTGTTCCTTATAAAAATTACCTAAGCATCACAAAGTATCCTGTGAAAATATTTGGCATCGAGGAGTATTTTGTAGGAATACCATAATTACCTTTTAAACAGCTTTCAGTTCAAGAAATCAAACACACCAAGTTAAGCCAGTTAATACTAGGTAGATACCTTGTGTCAAAGCCAAGTACTTTCTTTCCATTAACTATCAGCTGAACTTCCCAGTTACATCTATCAAGAAATCAGGTTGTTTTTTGTTTTCTTCCAAAGCAACTAACAGCACAAAAGAGAAGAAAAGATAACAATGAAAGTCGTAGGGTAGCACAGGTTTCAAATCAGAAACAAAGGTGCTTCTCTGGAAGGTCTGCAGGGAAAAAGTGAACTTGAAGAGGGAGAATAAGTTTTGCACAATAGTGTGGCCTCTGAAACCAATTTGAGTGAACAGAATTCAACAGGAGCTTCAAAGGCTGATTTCAGTGATGACCCACTGTCCTGTGAAATAATAATACAATCACCTGGCTAGTTTTGCACGAGCTATCAGTAGAAGTCTTCTTGAAAGAAACTAAGACTTTTCAGTCAAAACGTATTTACTGGTTACTGACTCACTGACCAAGAATTAAGCACTGACAAAGAATTAAGCACACACCAAAACCATCAACAGACAATTTGGTTTTCTTGTGAAACAGGAACATAAATACCAGAGAAATAATAGACAAGTCAGAGAAGTTTCCTACTCTGTATTACAATGAAAGAAAGGAAGCAAATGTTGCGTCTGAATAAAATTGTGTTGGCTCTGGTATTCAAGGAATAAGAATTTTCCTCATGCACTGTTGAACTCTACTTCTCAAAAGCCTCAGAGGGGATCTAAGTAAAAGTGTAGGCAATATGTATCCTTTTTACACAAACACTCATGTTTTAACTTGCAATAAAACTGCAGATACTTAAATGACTTTAAGAGTTCACTTAATGGTTCATTTTTTTGGCTATGACCACTAACCTGCTATGAATTTCTTCCACTGAACCCATTTTGCATAACACATTAGGTTTGAATGTACCCTTGTTAACCTGTAAAGTTTCCTTAACTACCATCCCCTATCTACTTAGAACATCATGATGGACTTTGCCTAAACTTCCCCTTCCTTCTTTGTGCAAGCTTCTTACCATGTCCTGTATATCCTTAGATGCTTACATTGTTTATATATGGATTTTGGTTCATTATCCATCAAACAAACATTAATTTCTTTGTCCTAAACTGTCTCCTCTATGAGGTATTTTGTCAGTGTTTTTTAAAATAACACCCCTACTGCTATTTGAAACAATTCCCATAACACTTAATATTGGCAAATTCCGAGTTTACCACCACATTCCCAGAAGTATTCTGTGCAGTTTTCAAGTGAGAGCAAGAGTGTCAATTTCAGGAATACGCAGCCTGGGAACAAAATATCAAAATAAGGTCGTCTCAAAGGCACAGCTGCAATGACAGCTTGATTTATTCAAAAGAAGCAAGATACTTGTGTTTCCATTGCTGTTGCATTCAAAGCCTCATTGTTCTAAAAAAGTTTTTACTCTTAAATTTGGAGATGTGGGGGGTTTTACATGTTAACATTAAAACTTTGTGCATACTACAATGCAGACCTTGACTTCCATGGGGAATTTTGCCCAGCTGAGAGTTAGAATTCCATTTCTTTAGCCGAAGTTTCCTAATGATTTCCTCTATTTCTAGTTTTCAAAGTTCTTCTGCATCTGTCCCTGACTAATACTGATTAGGGTGCTCTCTTTAAATTCTTGTCTGCTCCACCAAGTGTTTTAAAGGGTGCCATGCGCACCATCCAAATTTTGTGCGCTGCTTCTGCCATCTCCTGTATATCTGTTTAATCTCTGATGGGTTTGCAAAAAGTGGGAGAGAAGGAATAATTTAATATTTATCAGCAAAACCTGTTTGAGACTAACAACAATACAACCTACTGATTCTTCCTCCAGGAAAAAAAAAACAAACAAAAAAACAAACACAAAACTCCTGCTCATCATAAACTAGTTGTATAGATTAGATATTTAGATGAAGAAAAAGCTTTTCATCTTATACCATGGCATTTTCACAAGTGGGAAGTATTTAGCAAAAAATGCATGTTGGGAAATATTTGAAGAAAATCCTGATTTGGGAGGTCAGCATTTTATTTACTTGGTGCAGGGCATTATGGCAGAGAGATTTCACAAAATTAAATGAACAGTGACAAATTTGCCAGTTCCACACTGTTTGAAATGAGTGTTTACAGTTACTGGAGAGATCTTTCCAGAGTTTAGTTGTGACTGGTTTTACGAGGCCTTTCTGGTTCTATTAAATGACCTAACCACAGACTAAGAACTAACCTAAAGCTCACTGCAGTTATTACAAGTTATTTATCTACTGAGGCAAGAAATCAAACGTCTCTTTCCTGCACAGGTTTCTGGTCACCTACAAATGAGCTTTTTCTTGCTTGTTTACGAGACTTCTCCTAAGCTTACCTAGCAAAAGGCTTCACTCTTGGAGAAGACAACCTTCCCTCCCATTAATCAGCTTCTCTCTGTGCCCAGGGAAAGCTCGTGTACAGGTTCCTTCTAAGAGCTCCAGAGAGACAAGAAAAATTGCATTAAAAGGAAAGGGGGGAGGAGGATTTTGCAGATGCATGGAGGACAACTGCAAAACTACAGTCTCCTTTTCTGCTGCTGCTTCCTGAGGACAGGCCACGTTGATTGGCTCTAGACCACAGATTGTCCTGCTGTTCAGAGAAAAACAGAGAATAACAATAAGCATCTAAACAGTAATTCAAGAAAAAATGGTCATTCGAAGATGCCACTATTTTTAGATAATAAAAAAAGACTGTCTCAAATGGTTCAGAGGGGCTATATGACTACTGATGTTGTACATGACCCAAGGATACAAGAGGAAATCAAATTTTCCTACACGAGACCCAAAATCTGCAGGAAGTTCATCTTTTAAAAACCAGCTTTTTCAAAAAAGCTATATACAGAACTGTGACTCACCACCACCTAAGTAGTTTAAAAGAAGTTTAAAGAAAAAGGCAAATAAACAAACCGAAGCCTAGTGTCTTGCTCGCTCTCTCCCCACACACCTCTGCCTTTCTTATCCTCTTCCCAGGAAAGATTCAGAGGAGTTTATAATGATGAAGAATCATAGCCCTATAAAACTTTAAAGAGGCCAACAGCAAAAGCTGCTTTGAATGTCTCCATAACCCCCTTAAGGTCTTAATTGCTAGTCATGTTAAAAGCTCTCTGTACAGACTCTAATTGAAAATGAAGTGGAGGAGAAGTGAAATCTAGCCTTATTTAAGTCAGTGGGAGTCATCATCAACACCGGCAGCAGCAGAATTTCACACAGGGTATTTACCATTGCCATCCTGGTAAATACCAGCACCTTTTTTAACACTCAGCTGGAAACTTTCTAGCAGCACAGTACAACCACATCTTAGATCCTGATCCTTGCTGTGTCATAAAATCACAGTGAAAGTAAGTAAATCTATATAGACAGAGGTGACAATATTTACACATTTGTAAGATTGCTTGGACTTTTACAAATGGGAAGTGTTAAGTGACTCATATCAGCATTATTACACAGTGCCTTGCATACAGGTGACCCCTAAATCTTTTGTACGCTTCAGTTCTATGAGAATCTAAAATTATGTTTTGCACTGTTCATTTTTTACAACCATCATCCTTGTGACTATGGCAGCATCCCTTTAAGTCTGAAACACAGTGGAAACCATTTTGTACATCTTTTGCTGCATGTTTATATCTACTTACTGTAATTCCTATTCAAACAATATTGAAATAAAATGAACAATGTAACTGGAATTGTCAGTTTGAATGTTTACAGCTTTCAAAAGAACAAAAAGCTGCAAATGACTAAGATTCAAGAGCACAAAGAAATTTTGACAAAACATTTTGATCAGAAAGCAGATAGTGTGAGGTATTAAAATTAGTCACCTGTTTAGAAAATATGCTATCTAAACAAAAATGCACTGTTTTCCTTTCCTAAACAGCTATGCATCGTTGTGTTTAACATCTTCCCCCCTCCAAACACGATTGAGAAGGAACAGTTGCAGTATCAGAACCAGTGTTCAGTGAACACACAGAGATACTGGAGAACATGAGCATCACAAGGGCAATACTCATATATATTTTTGTGCCATTTAAAATGCACAAAAGCTGCAACACGAACAGCAATTTCATGTTTTGATTAAGAACATTCCTTTTGTTATTGCCATAACCCATACTTCTTATTCACTAAACTGAAGTTCTGTCCATACTCACCTTTTACCCCAACTAGGGATTTTTTTGTAGATTGACTCCAGAAGGGCATTCTTGCAACATGAATATACTCTGTATTTGGTACAGAAAAACAAAGACCAAGCCAGGCATGAGGCAATGCTCTGTCTTCATCTGTTCTGCAGACTGTGTGTTTTCCCCTCTTTCTCTCTCTCTTTTCCTGTTCTGTTTCTCCATTTAATTTCTTCGTGCTCCTTTCCAGACCCCTTCCAAACCCGTATTGAATAGAAGATGAACTATACCATCTAGATTCTCACCATCTGGCAACAGCAGAGACATCCTTGCCCATCTGAGATTAGTAACTAAAAGGCATCAATTCATTTCAGAATGAGTCATGGTTCAATATATTAATTCAACCTATTAAAATGGCAGAGTATTTGGCTAAATGGTCTTGTTTTTCCTTCCCAGTTATGATAAATCTCTTTGGGTTTTGTAGCATTTTCTTTAATAAGATTTGTTAAAACATATGTAGATCTAAGTGACATTTTCTTCAAAACAGAACATAACTGATTTCTCACTATTGACCGTATCAAGTGTTAGGAATGAGGTTCTTTGAATCTCAGTTTCTCAATTGACTTGAAAGCAGATATTGCTGATATACTCATAAAAGGTATACTTATAAAAGGTATTCTTTTTTCTGTCAAAATCGACCCCAACATTTTCAGAAAAAAAACAAAAAATGGATGGTTTAATCTATTTTTATTTATTAAATGATAAGTCTAAGGTTTAAGAAACAAAGCAGTCTGAGCTGTGTGCATATGGAGGACACTAAATTGTGTTATGTCATGCTTAGTACTGTTTGAACAAACAACTCTGTAGTGTTCACCCAGGGTGAATTAATTTAGTATATTGGGCCCAGTATTTTCTGCAGAATGGAAAAGAAATGTATAAAATAAAACTTAAAGGAAAACTGTATTTTCATTTAAAATAAAGTTCTTCCTGTGCAGGCTTGAAATACATTTACTATATAGATTATAACACTTTATTGTGGCAAGGCTTCTGTAAATGAAGCTAAAAGAGATAAACATCAGTTGCCTGAAAAGAAATTTACAAATAAATATAAAATTTCTTAATGGACATGATATTAATATATCTTCATGTATGTAGCCTATGGTCATATGTTACCCATTTATTTATTGCTCTAAGGTAACAGCTATTATAAACCAGAATGCAGGCCTGGGTAAACTAATATTTAGGTAGTTGTTTATCTTATAGTAAGATCCAAAGCATGCTTCAGGATGTAATGGTGTATCCTGAAAGGGACCATCATTTAGATGGACAAAGGGTGGACAGGGAGACTTTGGAGCAGTCATTGCCTTTGAAAGATCTGGGTTTGCGGCAAATTGCTGCAACAGATCACCAAAAGGAGACAATTCTGCAAGCAATTTTTGTGTTGTATAATTACATAGGCTCAGATTGTCCCACTGTATTTCTATTCCATAGTGCAATATAAAATCAGACGCTCCTTAAAATCTTCTCACATTGATTTGGGAATTTATACAAAGTAGTTTATCTTTGATTCAATTTTCTTAATTTTATAGGACAACAGAAATGTGAACATGCACATCATCTTCCAGTGAGTAACTACATGACGGGGTCAAAGCGATGAAAGGAAGCAAATTTAGATACTGTTCCACTGCCTATTGACAAATGTTAAAACATAATGCATCCCCAATTGAGCTGTCTTTCTGGATGAAAATCAACACATAGGTAAGAAAAATGGAGAGCAGTTTAGTTAAATAAAACAGAACTACGAGAAGTAAGGAATTCTATCATAATGCAACAATGCTAATAATATGCAAATGACAACCTTTCTAACTACATATGAGGGAGTTACACTGCTGAAATGTTAATAGTTTCTAATTTTTAAAATACAGCATTGTTTTGGAAATTCCAGGATTCTGTACATCTTATGGAAGTCCATACCCCCTCCTTCACTAATACCATTCCCTTCAAACAGAAAACTTCTTGGGAAAAGTGAGGACCTCTGTGTTTCTCTATGCACTTGCTGGAGAAAAGAATAAAAGGTAGCAATGACAATTATACTAATCTTCAAATCTGGCAGTTAACCTATTAGTTGATAATTTACTATAGTTACCCATAATTATATTTATTCATAAAACCTATACTTTCTAATTTGCCTTTTCTGTGTCTATAGCACATTTTAACACTGGTCTTGAGACCAAAACCACAGCGTGTTATTTATTCAACAAATATGATAAGTGCTAGAACAGAAGAGACAGGTAGATGCAAAATATGGAAACCCTAAATTCTTTCTAGCTGAATACCATATATAAGTTTTATCAATTCTGTATACCTACAAGAGAAAAGGGATTTCAGGCTCATTGGCTGCAGTATTGCAGAAGGATCTCCTTATTGATTCCTGTAGGAATAAACAGCCAAGTTTCCAGGTACAGTTGCTGGAGAACTGGCCACGTAGAGACAGAAAAGCAGCAAGAGCTACAGATCTGTCTTATTGCTGAAGACACAAGAAGTCAAGATTAGTGAAGGAAAAGAAGAAGGAGGAAAAGGAGAACCCATCTTTTAAAGACTTACCTGAACAGCAGCTCAGAAGCAGTTAAGTCACCTAACTCTGTTTTTCTTACCTGCATTTTCTCCCTTCAAGAGATTAGAGCTGTCAATAGATAACTCAGCAGATGGACCATCTTTCTAAAGCACAGCAGAAAAGCTGATAGTGATTACAGCAAGCAAAGGGACATCACTGAAAACGACCACTTGCCACACAAGCACCCACTTTACTAGTCAACAAATGGCATGATTGTGCCTGCGGGGCCAAAGTATTTCCCTGCTGCTCTTTCTGCTGTGATTGACCACAAGTGCTGTTCTAACGCAGGAAGGTGTCAAGGGATACAAACTGTTATTTATACACACACCCGTGCTGCTGGAACAAAGCAGGCATCAAGGAGAAACAAGTGGAGCCAGTGCAACTCAATTTCAAAACCTTTTTAAATGTCACCCAAGAAAGACTGATGTTGGAAACCAGCTGCAGGTGTGCGCACATAACCTCCTTTCTGCTTCAGTCATGAGTGCGAGGGGAGTTTGGAAAGTGAAGTTTGGAAAGTGACACGTGAAAACTGGGAGCTCAGTAAAGAAACTGCCACGCTTGGTTTTGGCAAAGCACAAGGTACTCTGCGGGTTTCTTTGCAGAATATTAAGCACAGATATGTTTATTCCCCATGACTTCCCACATGAAAACAACTTTGAAACAAGGAAGGTAACTTTGCTTTGTGCTGGTTTCTACCCTTGTTAAAAGCAAAGCTAAAGAGTTGTGCCTGGCCAGTTGTGCTCTGGCGGCCAAGAGCGCCAATGGCATCCTGGGGTGCATCAAAAAGAGTGTGGCCAGCAGGTCGAGGGAGGTCATCCTCCCCCTCTACTCTGCCCTGGTGAGGCCGCATCTGGAATACCACGTCCAGTTCTGGGCTCCCCAGTTCAAGAAGGACAGGGATCTGCTGGAGAGGGTCCAGCAAAGGGCTACGAAGATGATTAGGGGATTAGAACATCTTTCATATGAGGAAAGGCTGAGGGACTTGGGTCTCTTTAGTCTAGAGAAAAGAAGATTGAGGGGGAATCTTCTAAGGCTTTCAAATACTTGAAGGGAGGATGCCAGGGGGATGGGAGCAGCCTTTTTTCAGTGGTGCCCATTGATAGGACGAGGGATAATGGGCACAAGCTTGAACATAGGAAGTTCCATCTTAACATGAGGAGGAACTTCTTTACTTTGAGGGTAGTGGAGCACTGGAACAGGCTGCCCAGAGAGGTTGTGGAGTCTCCCACTTTGGAGACATTCAAAACCCTCCTGGACGCTGT
This sequence comes from Ibidorhyncha struthersii, assembly GCA_013398815.1. Lineage (NCBI taxonomy): Eukaryota > Metazoa > Chordata > Aves > Charadriiformes > Charadriidae > Ibidorhyncha > Ibidorhyncha struthersii. Next base: position 187,390 of record VZSZ01010845.1, read on the forward strand.
CCTGTGCAACCTGTTGTAGGTGACCCTGCTCTGGCGGGGGGGTTGGACTAGATGATCTCCAGAGGTCCCTTCCAACCCTGATGATTATGTGATTCTGTGATTCTGTGAGTTGAGCACTCTCTCACCTCTGGCTTCCTCACTTGTATTTTGTGTATGAATACATGGCCTCATATCCCAATTTAACTCTTACGGGAAATCATAGCATGGACCAGTGGGCATAGCAGGAGACCGGTCATAGTTTTATATTCTTTTGCAAAGGAACAGCTGCTCCCACTGCCCCTGCCTTAAAGCCCTTCAATCATTAATATACATATATATGTATATATGCATCTATATTTGAGTGTGCATATATATGTATATATGTGTGTGTATATATATATACACACACATTCTAGTCTAGTCTAGTCTGGTCTAGTCTAGTCTATTCTGAAGGATGAAGCTCTATACAAACAGTCCCAGGTGATGCACGGAAGGCAGGGAAATGAGGCTGACAGAGGAAGGTGTAGTGGTTTCACGTGTGGATACCCCAGCCCCAGTAGAAGGAGTGTTTGGGGAAGCTGGAGCCAGCGCAAGAGCCAGGGAGGCCCTGGGGAGCTGGGGGGAGCACCAGGAGGAGCACCATGCCTGGGACAGAGGGTATATGAGAGTAGGAAGGCAGCGATTCATCACTCAGCTGCGGGAGCAATGAAGCACAAGGCTGAGCATGGGGCCAATAGAGACAAAGTTGTAATCTCTGTAGTTTCCAGAAAAGAGTGTAGGGAGATGAGGTACTTCAGACATGGTGGCTCTGGCCACAGTGCGCTCAATGGCACGATGCAAAAGAGCAACAGCAGCAAAGAGAGGCAAGCCCAAAATCACCCCAAAAATGGATGCTGTTGGGTTGCGGGCCTGTTCTCATGTGAATGAGGTGCACTGAAACCTTAACAATACACACATGTTACCATCCCATTTTATACTTTTTTTTCCAGGTCCTTTCTATCTGCCATGCAGAGCTGCGAGATCTGAGTTTGACAAGGAACTTGCCTTTGCAAAACCTCTGCAGAGCTTGTTCACCCAAGGTCTGCTGTATTAACCATGAACAAGGTCCATACAGGTTCCCTCAGCTTTCGTCTCCCCTCAAAATACAGCAGATATACCCAAAGGCTATGGAGACAGGGCATGGATCTGAAGCCTTTTCCCTGAAGGGGTAATCATGTTGATCAGTAACCCTGATCAGTAATCATATTGCTATCAAGCCCCCCAAAAAGGAGTTGTACTTTAACCAGCAGTTCCAACCAAAACATTATTATCATTTCATAGAATCACGGAATCGTCTAGGTTGGAAGGGACCTTTAAGATCATGAAGTCCAACCATCAACCTAACGCTGCCAAAACCACCACTAAACCATGTCCCTAAGCACTATGTCTACCCGTCTTTTCAATACCTCCAGGGATGACAACTCCACCACTTCCCTGGGCAGCCTATTCCAATCTTTGATAACCCTTTCAGTGAAGAAGTTTTTCCTAATATTCAATCTAAACCTACCCTGGCATAACTTGAGGCCATTTTCTTCAAGCATGTTTGCTTGCTTATTCCCTTCTGTTTTTATAAAAAGGAGTGGGGGGAGGTCCAGGTGAGTAAGGTTCCACAAATTGCATTAAGGAGTTTTGTCGTCACTGTGTTAATGAGATAAATGTAGTACTAATCCTCATACTACTATTAAAGCTTAAGCTTCGTCAATATCGATTAGTCCATTCACTCTATAATATATGTTGAGAGGAATGTTATCATCATGTTAGAGGAATGCAAAAGGGTGATACGTGTGGGGAAAAAACACAACTATACCTTGTCTAATGAACTGAAAATAAACAAGAGAAACTTTATTAATGCATAAATTAGTTCAAAACCTCAGAGCCTATGATTTTATTCTTTCAACAGTAGCTAGGAAAAAAATTCATCAAGATGCTTATTTTGCAGGGGCATAAGCCAGTATTAATGCCTAACATGGTTTCAGTACACTCTCTCCAAAAATTTAGTTGCTCAAGATATCTTGTGGCCACATCTCATGGAGTACAAATGGTTACCTGCGTTTAGTTCATATATTCTCCTGCCAACTGATTCATTTATCTGACCCACAGTATTGATAACAGACTTCAGTCAAACACAAATGAAGTCTGTTTCTGTTTTCCTAGGCATTACCTGCCTTCTATCGGTACCAAGCAAAGGCAGAATTAATACTATAGACAAATTATTTAAAATACATGTGTTTATATATATATATATATAAAATACAGCTAGGAGATATTAACCAAGGTAGCTTTGTTAGTATCTTTGTACCTTTATACAGGTAGCTACGTCTATAAAACCTCAGGCTGGGCAGGTGTCCTGGGGAGCTCAAAAGGTGAGTTTTCACGGCTGCACTGAAGGCGTGAACCTGAGGATAAAGCCTGGCCAAGTCCTGTGAATTCTTTGTGTTGATGCTCTGTTTATTTCCATCACAGTCTTCTTTCACAGTATAAAATATATTCTACACCAGGCACTCCTGAAGCTCAGAAGTCTCTTACTTACCAACTTTTCTTTGAACCCTGACATGAATGCTTGAACAGTTGCTTGTAGCTGCGCAAGCTTTTAAAATGCCTCCCCTTAGATCCTGCTTAGTGAACAGTAAGACTCACCCACAAATCTGTTCTCAGGATTGCAGTCAGTTGGTAGTATTTGATAACGTGGAATTATTCTCAAAGCCAGTTTCCCTTGTCACATGCCTACCTGATGAGTTTGTACAATATTGTCATGCTTTACTGGGTTTTTGCTAGTAGCTGATACTAGATGTGACACATAGTGACTAAAAGCTTTTAAGATGCGTATTTTCTAATGAGATTTATTTAGTTTAACACATTTAAGTTAGCTTCTAACCCACTGTTCTTGAATGATCTCACACTTTTTTTCTCTATACATTCACATAACAGAAATTAAGTAACTGAGTGGTAATACTATTGTTTTTCTCAAAAATTACATGAGATTTCCAAGGCAATTTGGTTATAAGTAATTATGCCCTGGTGTTTTCTTATCCGTCATTATGATAATTTACTTGGATTCTTCACAAGGCTTTAACTGTGTAGTATGGATCAGTATTACTTCATAGATTTTGGAGGACTCAATAATTTTCTATTATTATTTTCTTGTCGTTCTATTGACACTTATTTGCTGTTTGAGCAGATGAACAAGTTTAATGGCCACTTAACAAGTTTAAAACATTAGGTCATTATTTTTAAGTACTCTCCTCATTTTCTAATAGTTTACATCATTACATATAGGCTAACAGAGCCCATTTATTTAGAAGGTGGAAGGCTAGGAAGGCAGAAAGAAAGCGAGTAACGGTAACGAGAGTAATTTAAACCAAAGGACAATGCTGGAACAAGAATGATAAATATAAATTGACCATGAATAAGATTAAAGTAAATATTAAAAAGTTTCTAATCTCTTAATTGCTGTCTATTATAATCCCCACTGGCTCCCTTAGCTTATGCAGATGGTTATTAGTTTGTACCTATAAGAAAGCTAGGATCTGACAGCACCAGGTTTCACACCCAGATTTTTATGTTTTTTACAGTTATTTCTCATCTCTCTTGGCATTTAACAAGTTTAATGGTAAAACAGAGAATTGTTTACTGGAGGTAACTCTTTTAACAGCAACATATGCAAGGAAAGTATTAACATTATGTAATGTAAGATAGAATTTTAGCCCACATGAATCCTTCCTGGCTACTTTGGTACCTCTCTCCTTGATATCCTTTGATGTCTCCAAGATACTATTGGAAGCGCAGGACTCCTGGAGATGTTTTGCTTCCATGCAGCTCCCCATTTCTGCTTACTCCTAACCTGCTTTCCTTTAGGGTTAGATTTTGGACACCAGTAGAAGCATTCTTGAGTGGAAGCCGGTTATACAGATGCTTAAGTGTGATTTCTCAAAACTGACTAGCAAGCAGATGTGAATTCTGTAAATACCATTGGAGAATTCTTCCTGGAATGGGGTATTTCAGTTACTTAAGGACTTTTTCATATGCTTCAGATTAACACCACCTGCCTGTTATCCCCACCCAATCTGAACTATTCACTTATCCCACAGGCATACTTGGCATGAATAATAATAAATTTTAATTATTTATATAATATATAGAAATATATGATAATATATTTTACTATATTAAAAATAAATAAATCATAACAATTTTTACTGAGATATTAAATCTATACCTGTTCAGTTAATCTTATAATCTTTAGTACCAACACAAGCTTTCCCTAGTGTCTTGTCCTGTGTCCCTGTCCAGTAATCAACAGCTAAAATAAAACTATGTAATGTCATCAGGCATATAAAAATAAAAAACAATCAATGCTTTGCGTATCTTCTAATCTGGATAGCTAAGCCTTCTGTTCACTATCTGTTAAAGCCATCACCCGCAACACTGTGTTTGTTCATTTAATAACTGTAGATGCACAATTAGTCTGAGTCATTCAATGCATTCTGTTGGTGAAAAAGTTGTTTCCATTCCAGCAGAATTTAAAAAGTTCCTTTACGTGGAGTTCAAGAATACAGCTTCAAAGTGCATATACAACTATTTTTAGAGTTTAAGATTTCTGAAATATCGAACAAAGAAAAACATGCTCATTATCAGGGATCACAATAATGTTAAGGAATAGGGAGTAGTTCTGTGAGATTATCTATTCTGATAGACTGGATTTAAAAAAACAATTGAACCAATTGAGATTGGTGATATCAGTACACACATACGAAGTTTTTTAAGCAAAAGTTCTTGTGTACACCGGAACAAAGCCTAATGCAGCACACAGAGTATTCATTCCCCTTGAATCTGCAATTCTTTGTAAACTGAACTAATGCATTCTTTACATAATATTTAACTTTAGTTTCATCTCACTTTTGTATTTAAAAAAATAAATTTTAAATACCTTTGAATGCAAGAAACTGGTACTTTGTAATTTTAAGATTCTTCTGAAAGCAATAAAAAAAGAGAAACAGAAAATGAGTTGAAAGGAAAGAAAGAAAAAAAAAGAAGAGGTTTTGCAGACTTCTTATAATTAATTCACAGTTCTAAAATGCCTGTCAAGTTAATCTTCCGGGATGCTGTAGTCCAGAATAAGGATCCTTGAAAAAAACCATATGGACAAGAAAATCCGGTAAAACAAAATGGTGCTGGCAAAATGATGGGAAAAATTATTTAAAACATTGTTATACTTTACACAAGACTGTCAATCTATGTAGCACCTGCTTATAAAAGTGAAACAAACCTACATCAATAGTATTTTAAGTTCCCACATAAACAAAATTAACTGTGTGCTTCTATGATATCACATAGCAATTTCAGAATGACTAAAACTGCATTCTCTGGAAAAAATACTATTTGCCACAATGATGACCACTGCCCCATGTGAGGGTCAGGCAGGCAGGAATGGATGCAATAGAGCTGTTCTCCAAAAAAAAACAAATGCAGTTTTGTCATATATTTGTGGATTCTTTGTTTGCTTCTGATAAATTTTAACCTCTTGCTTTCTTTATATTTGAAGACAATGACTATGCTTTTGTGTAAGTTTGTGCTTCTGCTCCCCATGGGCATATTGACTTTTCAAATATGCCTGTCAAAATTAATGATCCCATTGTCTTACTCTTCCAGGAGGTCAGCCATCAGGAACACTTGTTTGTGTGGTATGTGCTTGTCTTTTCTCCGGATGGTGTTCATCTTTAGGCTTTCTCATGATTTACCAAAAGTATTTTCCACAAGTACTTTCCACATTGTTATATTATGTAGCAAAGTGTAGGAAAAAAACAGTCGTGATCCTGACACTTCTGCTGCCCATTCCCAATAACCTCATCTTCCTGACTGTAGACGCAAGCCACTCTGTCACATGCAGCCAGAAAAACCTTCCTATGCTGTTAGATCACAACTTTCTCCTGTAGAAGAGGTTCAAATGAAGCTAGTATCTTAGCCCCTTTCTTCACCCTCCCTTTATTGCCACCTACTGTCCTTCCTTTCTTATTCACTCACATACCAAGTTAACCTATTTTTATCTCAGACCGGACTTTCTGATTTTATTACACTAGTCTCCAACTACTACTTTTTAAGACTAAGTCTTTTTCATCCAAATGACAGTATGAATGATTGCTTATGCTGTTTCCCTGCCTTCCTCTCCCACTGTATATGTGCAGTTTTTGCATTTGATTTGAACTGAAGAAACACATACCTTTTTGAAGCTACAGCTCTCATGCCTTGTCTTCCCTCCTCTCCTCCTCAGTGAAAGTCTTAGCCTACAAGGTGAATTTCTTTTCAGTGAATCCCCAGATTTTCCCTTGGAATATAACAATTATCTGCCATTATTTTTAACATTTTGCCTTGTAGCGTTACAGATCACAATGTTATAGGGAAAGAGACATTTCCTTCTATTCCCCTGCTATAAAGATTAATGTAAGGATTTATTTTACTCCAAAAAGTTGTTGAGGTTTGGGTTGTTTTTTTTGACTTTTTGCATCAAAATGCATAAAGTTGCTGAAGTTTGAGGTAGCATATACAATAAGCTTTTTGAACTCTTTAATATTAGTCTTTAAATATCCTTTTTGACTAATGCATGCTCTATGAGGAAGTATGCTATATCTTACTAAAGAGGAATGAAATTTAACAATAGCATTGTTCATTTATATATTACCGAAGAGTAAGCATGAATTTTCTTCTTTCTAATATGATGCATTGACTCAATCCCTAAAATCAAAGATTTTTTTGTGGGCTGTCAAGACCACTTGTATTCAGTGCAATAGAATTTTATTCTCACATTTTAAAGAAGTAGCCAGTCTGTGTTTGCCCACTAGCAGCTCAGAGTGAAACACGTGTGGGACATCAGCAGAAGCTGAAGCATCCATAAGCTTAAGCAGCCACTCAGGGAAGACACTCTGAACTGTAGTTCTGGTAATAAAATGGATGAGCATGTTTACACGCCCGTTTATCCCCTTCATGTCTGGAGTCAATTGACCACAAAAGTAATATTATAAAACACACATTAAGAAATACCTACCACGTTATATTATTAAAGAAAAGTGATAGAAGTCAACGAAACAGAAACAACTGGATGGAGATTCAGAGATTTCCCGTGCTTGCTAATGAAGCAAAAGCAGCACCAGGACCTGATTCAGGGTCTCAGCCCTGCAGTTGTGTTCTTGGGAATTTCGCCTGATTATGGAAGTACAACCTAAGGCTGTAACATCTCTGCTTACAGTCTAGATTTTTTTTGCATAATTCAGTTAACTTCATGATACCTGAGGTCATCGTGTTTGTGGCATGACAGAAACTGCATGAGCGTTATGGGAAGGGTGGGATGACAGCTGAGGATCTGCCATCAAAATTGTTTTTACGAGACAGGTTTCACTAACATCAGTGGTATGAATCATTATATGACAGCTAGCAAACTGAATGCATACAAACAGCCAATTTCTTTCATTTGAACACAAGACCATGACAGCCTCCCAAACTAAGAGAAAACTGTTGGCAGTTGCTTATGACATGGTAGCTATGACTGTAAGAATTCATACAGATGTTGATTCTGTTATGATGTTTACTATAATCCCATTTCATTTAGCATGGAGATGCTCTACCTAGAACATAAATTAAACATCAGATGCTTCAGAGGTAAAAACGACAGTGAGGACCATGTGACAGGACCACTTCTGTTGTGCCTCCTTGAATGAATATTCTGTTCCACCCACCCACCCACTTCACTCCAAGGATTATCTGTCATCAGCAAGTAAAAGCAGGAAAAAAAAATATTAAAAAATGCTCTGAAAAGTTTGTGGAGTCATTCTGTACCTGAGAAAATCTGGCTGCACTTTCTTTGAATCATAACCTCCAGGAAATCTTTATTCCAGTAATTTTCTATGGTAATGCAGCAAGAATTAGTGAGTCAGTAAAAGTTCGTAGCGCTTAGTGCATTTCTCAGAAAGCTCGTGTCTTGTAGCACAAATATCACTGCTTTTCAGCTCACAACCATAGATGAGCATGAACACAATCATTGCTCTGCAGTACATTTTGATAGAGATATAAATTTTAAAACTTATTGCTGACTTTAAAAGTACAAATGGCTGTCAGAAGGATGGAACAAGAAAAAAATCTAAATATGAAAATGGAATAGAAAACTTTCTCTCATCTTTTATGAAAGGCCTTTTTTGTTTTTTTTAATTCCCCAAATCCCTTTCAAAAAGGTTAATTAATCAGCTATGACTATCCAGTTTTCAGCTGAAAGGACTTTGCAAACCTGCCTCTGTGTCCCGTTTCCATTTCCTTTTCTTCTTAGACTGGATTTCTTTTCACAGGCATTACTTCCAGGTGCAGAAATAGGGTGTCAGTGCTTCTGTCCACTTGCTGTATTGCAGGTCGTGAGTGATTTGAAAAAACATAGGATGCAAGTAACACTGTGTATGGAGAAAGGCATGTCTTCCTACACATCATATCTTTGTGCTGCATTGCTTCCAGCTGTTCTCAATTTCAGAAGTGTTTTCTGTAGGCTGTAACTGTGAAGGTCAGCTTCTACATTGTATCGGAGAGAGAAACAAGAGAATGCTACTCTTTGTCATCAAAAAAATCTTCAAATTATGTCAGGTGGATTTTAGCTTTTTATTTAATGTTCTTGTAAGGTAATTTTGTGCAAAGCAGTACATTCCCTGAGCAATGCTGAGAGGAATGAGAGAGGTGAAAAATCTACAGAAAGTTTTTTTTTTCCACTCTGCAAAATCAAGAAAATCCATGACATTTCATTTTAATTGACACAGCTTAAGCTCCTTATTTTGTATCTAAATATTTAAATGTTCAGTGTGGGCTTTCAATAACCTATTAGCACAACAAATTCTGGTACAAAATGGGCTTTTGCCTGGGTTCGCTCTTTGCTTGTTTGCTTAATCTGACCCATTGCAGTTGCAATTTTATGGTGGGGTCTTGGCAGTGAACCAGCTGCTTCTCAAACGGACAGACAGGATCTGTAACTCATGAGGTTGGGCTGTTCTTACTAAGTGGGTCTGTCCCTGCCAACTGAGTTTAAAACCACTCCGTTATGTTAAATTGTTAAGTTAAATCATACAAAACTAAAGGTTACATCAGCTTCAGGGATAAAAAAAAAAAGTGATACATTGCAATTTTTGTCATCAGTGAGATGGATTTGAAGCTTGAGCATTAGCTTCAGCAGCACTGTCCAGTACGTGTATATATATCACAATGAAGTATGTAGCCTACTTATCCAAATTTAAACTCAATGCCAATTGATAGCTCTTTAAGTGGTATGGCCATAAGTCCATGCAAAAGATAATAAACATGAAATTCACCCCAGCTTGTCTGTACAACTATAAGACCTCATTTCTCCGAGACAAAGGAGGGAAAGAAGATGCTGTACCACTGTTGTGGTTTGAAGTATTTTGTTTGGAAGACCACTGGTTTGCACTTATTTTTTCCACTTTTAGTTAAGTTCTGGGAAGTTATTTGTTGTTTTATTTGTTGTTTTTTTTTTTTGTTTGTTTGTTTTTAAAAAGTACTGCACTGGCATTTTAACTGGAAAAGCTTCATTCTTGTTCAAACATACCCAGGTGTGAGATCATTTGTTGGTAGCATGGGGGACTGTGTCCAAGTCCCTTCCTTGGTCATACTGACATTATTGTAGCTAGTCCTAGGAAATGCTTATGTACCTGAGCTCATACACCTGTGGCGTACCGGAGCTGTGACACAGTTCTGGACCTCAGTCAAGGACTGAAGTGTTCTCTGCATAAAACCCACATGAATTTGAGCTCTAGAATCCCTAAGCCAGACAAAACTATAAATATCAGCAATGATTCTTTGAAAGAACCAGTCAGGGTGCTTTATTTTCAGATTAGTCTGTAATTAGCTGGAGGGAAGGGGAAGCACAGGTCCTCAGCTTCTCCTGCTTCAACAAATGCCCCACAGGTGCAAGAGGCAGTCACTCCCCAGCTGGGCACCTTGCCCCCCTCTTCCCAAAGGTGCACCCTTATACTGTGTGGAGAACAAGACTGGTTGTACTGGGAGGGAAGAGTGGTGATTCTGTGAAGGTGCTGGGTGAATTTCGTCCCTTGGGAATTTAGGCACAGTGCATTTAACTTTATAGAGTCTAATGAGACTGATTTCTTAAGCCAGACTTGGTCTGGGCTATGAACAACTATAAACACTTGAGAATTTCATTCACTGTGGTGTAAAAACCTTATGCTCTATGTTAAGCAGCTAATGAGTTATTATTCTGAAGCACAATTTTAGACATGGATTCCTATAATATTTTTAAGTTCTGCTTTAATCACAGAAAGTCTGTCTTTGGATTTGGCTCTGATTCTTTAAAATACTCAGCTTTGTTGGTAGAAGGGATTGTGGTTTCTCAGTCTCAAAGGAATGTGATAGAAGTAGACATATAACCACAATGAGAGACTCAGCTGTCATGTGGCCATAGAAGTATCTAAATGGCTACATGTACTTGCCTAAAAGATGTTTCCAATAAAATTATCAAAGTCTATAAAGTTTCCTGCGAGCACTCATGACATATTAAGGTAACATTGTCTCAGTAGGAAATAAACCTTGCAAAAAAATTTTAATCGTTACTTTGATCATCAGTATTCAAGACTCCTATGCTTATCGTATATTCAAATATTGACCGAAATGCTTCATCACAAGGGTCTGCCACTGCAACACTACAAATCCATTTTGCTAAAAGATTCTGATCTGTATTCTGACCACCATGTTTCATATGTATCAATTATTCATAGTGAAGTCTGGTGGTTAATTGATTGTTTTGAAGACAAGAGGCAGACAATGTTCTGATTAATTCGAGATTTTGAAGGCAGTCTCACATATGTATTGTTTTGTGTCTTCAGATCAAAATGATCTTAGTTGTATTCCCAAAAAACAGGTGAAATTTGGACATTTATGATCTTTTATAGTCTAAGATTTTTTTTTAAATTGCTTACTTTTTATATGTTAAGTTTATTGTTAAAAAAATTATAAACATAGCTCTTTTTTTGCTAAGACATTTTAATGAACATAATGAAACATTAGAACTAGAGAAGGAGTTGGCATACCTCAGGAATTCAGTTGAGTGGGACACTGTCCTTTAAATGCCCTATGCTGCCCCAAACCAAAATCTAGTATTTATTTTTAAGTCTAGGTTTTTAGTTTCCTAAATGACTGGGATGTTGCAGATGAGACAAGAGAGTATGCACACATCTTGATACATAGCTGTCAAACAGTTGTACAAAAATGAAATACAGGGCAAAGACAAACTATCTGTTGCTTTGTGTTTGTGTTAAAAATAGGACAGTAAACCATCTTGCAGAAATGCAAAACATTATTCAACTAGTCTTTTACCCAGTAGAGAGATTTGCAGCTTTGGAAGGACATTAAAAAAATGATTGCATGGGTAGCGTATGAAACTAAATTGGATAAACCTTCAGTTAGATTTAAACTGTCTCTATACTGTTTGTATGTATGTTGTCTACTTGAAGAATGAAGGAAATTGCCTCCTGTGGTTGACACCAGTCTGCTCTCTTTTCAAATGGGCATCTTACAATGTAAGCAGCTGCCATTTTCCAGCTAGATGGCACAGCAGGCAGTGTGTGAAATACGATGTGTTGTCCTTTTCCATGAGGTGTAAAAACATAGTCTAGTCCCTTATAAACCTTGCTCTTTGGCTGGACAATGAGGTCTGCAGAGAGTGCTGAGCAGACTCGGTGTCAGCCTGGCTGGGGACTGGTTTATGTCTCTGCTATGGCTTCTCCGGTCCCTCTCACTGCAGGTTCCAGACACTGCTGACCACAGACACTTCAAAAAGGAAAGACAAGACATGCCAAACACCCATCTTTCACATCTCTCTGTTGCCTCTGTCCCATTGCTCTTAGTTACGCTCAGTACACCCCAAATTCTGCAGCTTTCCAGCAGGGCTCTGACTCCTTCCTTCCTCTGCCTGACAATTCTCTGTTATAACAATGAGATAATTTAATACTTGCAAATGGGAAAACCTAACTATTCATACTCTGAAACACTCTGTCATACTTTATTGAACAAAGTCCGTTTTTACCTGCATTCCTGAAATTGTTCCTGCTGCTTCTGTAATTTTCTCTTTCCCTCCATGTTATTTTAATATGTATGACAGGGAACTAAGTAGAAAGATGCACATAGAAGACAAATGGAAATAAGGTCTCACAGAACAGAAAGCAGAAACAGTTTAGGAACAGACACCAGTAGCCAACAGCAGTATTGGTCATTGGAGTTCACATAATGTCTAGAGCAGAAATGGCTGTTTGAGTACTTGTGTTCTTAGCTTTTTAATCCCAGTTTTGGGATATCATTGCCATTTATACACTTGTATAGCACATTTAATTCTTGATGTACTTAAAATTCCTCAACATGTAAGGTTCTGTAGATAAAACGCAGTCCATGTGAAAACAGACATTCCTGCATGAGATGTTTCAAGGCCAAAAAACAGTTAAGCTCCATGGAGATTCACAAAAAAAACATATTTTCCCGGTTTCCTCATTTGTAGAACCTGTATGGTCTCTGAAAGCATGGACTTTACAGAAGAACATGATTTAGCAGGATCATAAAGGGCTATATGTTCCTCTAATCACTTGTCTATTCCTTTGTCTCAAGAAGAGATTGCTTGACTCCACTATTGAAATTAAATTGTGTAATGTGAGCTTAGTTGTGATTATTCCGTTCATTAACAATTCTTAGTGTTATAAATTAAAGAAACTGTAAATTGTGCTAATAGAAATTAAACACCTAATAGATGGGCATTACAGCTTATCCGTAGACATGTAAGAGTCTAGTCTGAACTTTGTTGAACAGACTCTGTTTAAAGCTAAAATTGTAAAACCTCTGTTTAAATCAGATATCTATTGAAAAGCAATATTTCTACAATTGCCTTAAGTTTTATCTTTAAGATCTGACATTTTAAACACGGTTTATATGGTAATATAGTATTCTGTGGATTTCTTTTTTACAATACGCTATACTGCAAAAGCAATACCGCTGTGATTTTTTCCACACTTTGCAATACTGAACATGGAAGAAAAACTGAGCTATTATAATTACACTATATTTCACTCTGCTGCATGATAGCTGTTAGTCGCACACTTTTGTGTAAGAGGAGAAGCCTAATTGTTGTTGCCTTATCTTATTCTATAAACTCTTCAAAATCCCTCTTTAATGCACACATTTGTTGGTCCTGCCAAAAATGTATATTACCACTGGAGCCTTTTATCGTCTTCAAAGCCTTTGCTGCACCCCGTCTGTCTCACAGTCTGAGAGGAGCCGTTTTGCTGAGGGTTTTGCATTGTGGGCTTCAGTCCTGCAAGAGGGTTTGCGTGAAGTCCTTGCAAGCGCAGCTACTTCTTCTCAGGTGTTGAAGGGTCATCTGAAATATGAGATACATACGGGAAGGCAAAAATGGCCAGCAGTGAAGGGGAATAAATACAAGACAAACTGAAATGAGTCACCATGCACCTCTGCTTTGTGCAGCTTTTACAAATGGAGCATTTGCAGACATAAAGAAGAGGAGGACGCTTGACAGATAAGAAGACAACTGCCTGAGCTTTACTAAACTCTGTGGAAAAATATAATCTTTGAACACAGGAAAATGAAGAGGGACTTGGGAGATAAAAATGGAATCAATGATTTTTTGAACCACAGGCACTAAAAAGTAGACAATATACCTAATTAATAATATTTCACTAATGCTTAATGACTCCCATCACACGTAAGTTCTGCAGAGCTATGTGTCATGTGGTCTGGCAGTAAGAAATATTTCCTTTCCCTCCCCCAAAGAATGTGCAAAGCATCCAAGAGGTGATCTGGCAGGCAGCTGAGACAAGGAAAGGTAGTGGGACAGAGCTGTAGGGAAGACAACACAGTACAAACAGTATTAACAAGCATCTTGGAAAACATGATGATAGACGCCGGATTATCAAGCTTGCATCCACACCACTCATTTTCTTTTAAAGACTGGCTTTTTGCAGTAGCCTTTGGTATTCAAAATGACATGTAGTTGTTCTGGGTTTAGTTCTGGAGTGGTTCTTTACATAGCTTATAGCTTGAAGATACAGTTCTAATATAGTTTCCAGATGAGGAAATTAATTTTCTTTCATATACCAGGAAAACAACCGCAAATTAAAATTGGCAGTGGGACCCGATCTAGCCCCAAACCCAATGCTCTTGCTGATGAACCAGGAAAAGACTGCTGGTTTTGGGGCTGCCTTGCAGGTACAGGGCTGCCTCATGGGCTGGTATCTGCCGTGTGCTGAGAGCCTCAGGGCTCAGCCTAGCTGATCCCAGTGGTCCCTCCTGGCCCTGCAGTCTCTGAAGTGCTCCACCTATCGCAGGAGTAACTGTGGCTGTTTATTTCAAGATTTCATCCAAGCACCTAAAGTTGATGAACAGCTGAGTAATATCAGCAAAATAACCTCAGCAAGTAATACTACTTGTCATCTGTATGTTCTGAACCAGTGTGTGATCAGTAGCACCTTCCACTGCTGGACTGTTCTGTCAGGATTTATTCAAATTTTTTTACATCTGTCCTAACAGTACCCATATTCTTCTCATTCATCCACTTTGGAGAATTTGCCTAACTCGATAAGAATTCACCTGTCTTGGGACTGCCCCAAACCAGGCTGGTGTATCCAAAATGCTCTGTCTTGGGCAGCCTTTCAAAGGTACAATGAATATTACTGTGTTTGAAAACCATCTCTAGTAATTTTGAAATGTGTATCAATTATGGAATATTAAAAACTAGGCTGTAGCTAGAAAGCTTTCCACATAATCATAGAATCATAGAATGGTTTAGGTTGGAAGTGACCTTGATGATCATAGAGTTCCAACTGCCCTGCCATAGGCAGGGACATCTCCCACTAGACCAGGTTGCTCAAAGCCCCATCCAGCCTGGCCTTAAATACCTCCAGGGATGGGGCCTCAACAGCTTCTCTGGGCAACCTGTTCCAGTGCTTTACCACCCTTAAAGTGAAAAATTTCTTCCTAATATTTAATCTAAACCTACCCTCTTCCAGTTTAAAGATATTCCACCTTGTCTTATCACTACATGGCCATGTAAAAAATCCTTCCCCAGTTCTCCTGTAGGCCTCCTTTAGGTACTGGAATGCCACAAGAAGGTCTCACCAGAGCCTCCTCTTCTCCAGGCTGAAAACCCCCAACTTTCTCAGCCTGTCCTCATAGGAGAGGTGCTCCAGCCCTCTTATCTTTGTGGCCCTCCTCTGGACCCGCTCCAACAGATCCATGTCCTTCTTATGTTGGGGGCTCCAGAGCTGGATGCAGTACTCCAGGTAGGGTCTCACAAAAGTGGAGTAGAGGGGCAGAATCACCTCCCTTGTCCTGCTGGCCACAGTTCTTCTGATGCAGCCAAGGTTACGGTTGGCCTTCTGGGCTGCGATCACACATTGCTGGCTCATATTGACCTCCTCATCAATCAGCACACCCAGGTCCTCGATTCATTCCCTCCTGAGCCTGTATTTGTTCTTGGGATTGCCCTGAACCAGATGTAGGACCTTGCACTTGGCCTTGTTGAACTTCATGAGGTTTGCATGGGCCCAACTTTCCAGCCTGTCCAGGTCTCTCTGGATGGCATCCCTCCCCTCCAGCGTGTCTGCCTCGCCAAACAGCTTGGTATCATCGACAAACTTGCTGAGGGTGCACTTGATCCCACTATCCATGTCTCCGACACAGATGTTGAACAGCACAGATCCCAGTACCGGCCCCTGAGGAACGCCACTCGTCATTGGTCTCTACTCGGACATCGAGCCATTGACCGCAACTCTTTGAGGGTGACTGTCCAGCCAGTTCTTTATCCACCAAGTGGTCCATCTGTTGAATCCATGTCTCTCCAATTTAGAGACCAGGATATCATGCAGGACAGTGTCAAATGCCTTGCACAGCTACAGCAGAGCAAATCACTGTCATGTAAGATAAACCACAAAAGTGGAGGTGAAGTGAACCTTCCACTGAACTAAAGACTTAGTATCAAGCACGATTTGAACATGAGAAATGTTACTACTCTGGGTGACTTTCTGAAGAAAAGTTATGTATCCTGGAAGATGGAAATCTCAAAAGATGATTTTCTTTAAAAAATAGTACCATAGTTGTAATCACTGTTGCTGTACAATCACTTGTTAAATTTACTTTTAATTTACTGTTAAATTTAATATCTGCAGTGCACATGCCTTTCAGAACAAGAAAGCAATCAAATCTTACAAAAATATTTAGGATTAGATTGTGCCTTTAGGTATAGCAATGCTATATAGTTAGATACCAGCATACTTCTATTGCATCCTTTAACCCTGAGAAGTTTTGATGGGAGTAATTTCCAGTCAAAACTATGAAACTTAACCTGAATGACACTAAAATGAACTACTATTGGAACAGCTAGGTTTCCAAAAAGTCACCAATGACTGGAAACTCCTGGATTGTTGCCAGCTGCTTCTTCCCTTTTCCCACCAGGGATGGGGCATTATTTGCTTTGAGCTTTAAACAAGTGAACTGCAGTACAAGAGAGCTGCACCTAAATCTTCTCAGATATTGTTAATAATTGAAAGGAAAGAAAGCTGAGGACATTTAAACCTCATCTGAATTCCTAGCTTTTTCTTTTCATTTTAACCAGCAGTAATATCTGTCACTTTTTCAATGAATATAGGGTAGGGAAGTTTATCTATATATTTACAAGTCAAACAATCCTGAATCTGTTGCTTGAGCCACAGCCAGACTGAGCCCACACTTAGTGGTTCATGGAAGATCGCTTCCAATCTGAGCAGGCAGTGGTGTTTTATAGGAGAGGTGGAATGAGGTAAATTCAGGAAACACAAACCAAGTAATTACTACAAGCAGTCAGGTCCCTGGGAAAAGAGCTCTTGACATAGCTGTCGGACTGCAGAAGAGAGGAGATTGAATATAAGGTGGGATAACCCAATTCAGAACTAAGCATAGAGTGACAAGCTTGTTTGTGTAATGACACAGGGTAAAAAATCTCAGCTAATGTATCAGAATTCTGGACAAGGATTTATGAAGAAAGCAAAAGTGTTACCATTTAAATAAATCAAGAAAAGTCTAGTAATGAAAATGACTTTGTTGCTTGTACCACAAATTGGAGCTTTAAAGATTACTGAGAAATCATGATGAGAATCATAGTAGGGTGTTAGTCCTGAGCAGAGCGCAGAGCAGAGGGGAAAGATCACCCTCTGGACCTGCAGGCTGCACTTGTTGATGCAGTCCCCAATGCTGTTGACTCTTTCTGCTGCCAGGGCTCACTGCTGGTTCGGGCTCACCTTACTGCCCACCAGGACCGCCGATCCTTCCCCAGAGAGCTGGTTCCCAGCCTGCTGTTGTGGGGGGGGAGTTATTCCTACCCAGCTGCAGGATGTTCAGGAGGTTCCTGTGGACTCATTTCTCCAGCCTCCACATACTGACCATTCCCTCTAACTTGGGGTTGTCCGCAAACTTGACAAGACGATGACCCTTCCATTCATCTAGGGCATTAATGAAGGCATTAAACAAGTATTGGTGCCAGTATTGTGTTTATTTCTGAACTGGAACAATCAAACTTATCCTCAATTTTCTTTCTTCTGCAATCTGACAACTATGTCTACAGCCTTCTTCCAGTGTCTTGACTGTATAGTAATTACTTGCTTTGTGTTTCCTGAATTGATCTCACACCTCTCCTATAAACCACTACCACCTGTTCACATTGGGATTGAGAGATATTTTTCACAGCTTGACTTTAGCCATCATTTTTGCTGCTTGGAAAAGATACAAGTATGATTGAAAACATAGATAACCAGCAACCACTGCAGAAAATGTACATTAGCCAGGAATCGTATCCTCGATAAGATATTAGATGTGGAAGAAATATTATCAAATATGACTCCTGAGAAATATTCATGTCAATGAACTCACCAGTGTACCCATAGAAGCATTCAGAATTTATCTGGGAATCATTTTCAGTTACACAGGCTTATAAAAAGGGTTGCTTTACAAATGAACAAGCTGAGACACAAAAAGACAAGGTCAAGTTCAACCTGTGAGGCTATGATGGCATGAGACATGTCTGAAAGCATCAAAGATCCCATTAGATATTGGCCAACATTGCTTTCCCACACAATAGCAACCACTGAATCTAATAATACCCTAATGTAAGGTTTCTATTTTTCAAACATGTTAAAAAGAAATATCTGCAATACACTTTCTTATTACACATTACAAAGCATGTATTTGAGGTGCTTGACAGGCAATGAATTTTCTTTTCCAAAGTTGTAAGTCAATACAGATCGGTCTTGTGGTATAAAGAACAGTATGTAGCAAAGGTAATAAACTAATTTTGTTATTCAGAAAAATATGAAAAGCAGACACCTGTTGAGCCATTGATAGCTATGCTAAAAAACTAGACAAAATTTATTATTTCCAGACAAAACAATACAGGTCCCTGTCAAAAACCCTCCCAAAATTGTGCTACATTAAAAACAAATGAATTCTTCCACTTCTTTTTTGAAATGCTCCCATCTTTTCACATAAGCTACCATGGTTCAAGAGCACGTCTAGTGAGTAACAGCTGACAGAGAGATCCACTGGGCAGCAACTAAAATGAAAATGCAGTGTAAAGATTGTGTTCATGGCACCAGAGCACAATAACCAAGGTGTGAGCTGGTTTGACATCCTCCCTCTGCCTCCTCACACCAAGGTTTAGTGCTTCAAATCAGTAGCCTAAAACAAGATATGGAGGAGCAGAACCACCCATTCAAAAGTGTTAAAAAAAACCCAAACTATTAAACTGGTACTTGTTGAAACAGATAAACTAGTGTCTATATCTACTCTTGAAAAAGGATGGGTGGCCTTTGCCTGGCAATGCATTGTCCACAACCTATGTCTAGCGGTGCATCTGAAAGTATATTTTGCCTGTGAGGCATCAAAATCTGCTAAACAGCTTAAAATCAGAGATTTGTGTTGCTGAAGGGATTTTAAATAACTGCACCAATCAATTTGAATCGGGAGAATATATTTTCTGACCAGCAGTACCAGGTGTTTAACTGTGCTACTCTTAAATAGAAACAATTAGTCCACTGCAGGTCTCCACTGCACTGTCCTTATAAAACATCTCCTAGCATTTAACTGAAGTTATGCCAAAGAGCAGTGTTTTAGCCTGAGTCCTGCTTGCGCTACCTATGGTTGACATGACACCATGTCCTTTTTAATATCATTGCTCTATGTGGATGTTTCTGAAATATTGCTATTTTTTATCACTTTTCTAACACTATTAAGTGCACAAAATCTGTTTTTACTCCTATAAAGGTGTACTGGATGTAGGTGCCCAGGCGCTGGCGGGGAGGGCTGCATGGTGGCCTCTGTGAGGAGAGGCCGGGGCTGCCCCGGGCCGTACACTGCTGGTTCCAGCCAGCTCCGACCAACCCACTACAGGGCACGGCTGAGGGAAAAGGTGTTTTAGTGTTTGTCTTTTAATTTCTAACTACCCCAATCTATTAAATTAGTAATAAATTAAATTAATTTTCACCAAGAGCTGTCTGTTTTGCCTGCGATAATTACTGGTGAGCAATGTCCCTGTCTTTATCTTGACAATAAAGCTCTTATGAGCTTTCTCATCCTATTCACCTGCTGTGTGCTGAGGAGGAGGAGCGAGAGAGCGGCTATGTGGGAATTTGGCTGTTACAGAACCAGAGAACCACAGAATGGTCAGGGTTGGAAGGGACCTCTGGAGATCATCTAGTCCAACCCCTCTGCCAGAGCAGGGTCACCTACAGCAGGTTGCACAGGACGGTGTCCAGGCGGGTTTGGAATGTCTCCAGAGTCAGAGACTCCACAACCTCTCTGGGCAGCCTGTTCCAGTGCTCTGCCACCCTCAAAGTAAAGACGTTTCTCCTCATGTTAAGATGGAACTTCCTATGTTCAAGTTTGTGCCCATTACCTCTTGTTCTATCAGTGGGCACCACTGAAAAAAGACTGCTCCCATCTACCTGGCACCCTCCCTTTAAGTATTTATAAACACTGATAAGATTCCCCCCTCAGTCTTCTTTTCTCTAGACTAAAAAGACCCAAGTGCCTCAGCCTTTCCTTATAAGAAAGATGCTCCAACCCCCTAATCATCTATGCAGCCCTAGCCTAGCCAAGGCTAACCCGCCACAAAAGTTTTTCACAAATAAGAGTTTCTGAAGGTACTTCATTTCAGGGAAAAAAAACCCTATAAATTCTGCATCAGAAGCATATATATTTATTTCTTGTCTTTATATTAATTATTATTGAAATACTTCATGGCATGTAAGCATTATTGCTGTATAAGGTGACATCTCCTAATACATTAAGTTTCATGAAGTGGCGTTTTACCAGCAGCAGTATAACTCAATACATCCTAGACTCAATACAGCTAGAATACACCACGGCATAATATAATTATTCAGATTTTTTTCCTAATTTTTCTTAATGGCTTTGGGTACCCATTTGTAAATATTACCTGAAGATACTGAGTATTTACACTTAATGCCCACATTAAGCATTTCAGTTTAGGTCTCTAAATTGACAGCCTGATTGTTCTAAGATCTCTTTTCAGTGAGTAGTGAGCTAGGAGGAGTTTAGAGAATTTCAAGCTTCTGCTCTTCCTGACTCTCTAAAGTTATGTGTCTCTGTCCATAAACTATATTGACAGGAAAAGAGACTCATAACTCTAGGCTTTTAATGCTATATGGCATGAGTACTCCGGTTATCCTGAAGGAAGTGAGATAGATGCTGAACTGTTCTCACTATAAAAATAAAAAATATCTCCCAAGAAAAGGTACTGAAAGTTGCTGTTCACATAATTAGTATATTTAGAGTTTATCTTCTTTTGTGTTTGAAAAGCCAGAGTGTTTTATTACAGTAAACATGGGAGACATTCACGTCTAGAAAATCAGTAGTTTCAATCAGTAGTAACAGCTGCCCTTTAAAGTCTGAGACATGTAATAAAGTCTAGCAATATTTTTATATTATTGTGAATTACTGCTGATTGATGCACTATTCAGTACCGTCACGAAAAACCAGACAAATAACATAACAGAAATAAAGTGATTTGAAAGGATAATCCCACTTAAAAATGACATTCTTTAAAATAAAACAATAAGCATTTTTATCTCAAAGTATTCCTCTAAATACAATTTAATTTACAAAAGAAAAATGAAATCAATATACCTTTCTGAAGAATGATTGAATTGATGATAAAAGGTTTAATGAAAAAATTACTACAAGGTTTTGTACAGATCATCAGTCAGGCTGACATCTCAAATATATAATCCAGTTATATTTAAGAACGTGAGATCACAGTCTTTGGAATGACCTACAAGGTTTTTTCTAGCATCATGACATTAAAAGTATGTTACACTTTTTGTTTGCATTCAATTTATTTTTCTTTTCATTTCTTGATTGTCAGAATGTTAATTCTGTGCAAATTTGGTTTTGGATATTGTTTCACCTGCTAAAAATATTATTGTTTATCTTTCCACGCTTGTCTGGTTTTATAAGTAAACTAAATGGAAAATAAAATGAACCCACAAGCCTGCTTTGGTTTGACATATGTCTTTCTATAGAGCAACCAGACACACTTAAGGGTCTGGGTTTTCTTTTATATATTGCTGTAAAATGCAGTGGCTTATTGCAGGCCCAGGAGCACAAAGCAGAGCAATATACAGAAGCTGCATCAGGAAACAGATATTGGCTTTCCAGTACTGTGCGATTGAACCAATGCGGATAAAATAGTCTGTAGGATTTCCAGGTCACCCGTCATCAAATAATATTCAATAGGTCCTGGGCTATTTAAGAATCTGATATCACTGTTTTTTTCTGCTTGTAATCTCATTCATTTATTGTTATCTATCTCCAAAAGAATGTGCTTATTGTATGAGAACATCCTATAACCTTTCCAAGTATTTGTTACATCTTTATCTAACCTTTTTCTTTTTTCACCGCCAGGTGGTTTCTTAATTTTTAAAAAGTCTGATTTTTAAAAGTATTACTAAAAATAATAATACTCTCACTTTTCTTATAACACTATCTTTGGATTGCTCCAGAAACTACAGCATCTTTTTTTTGATTCTTGGTTTTTCTCTTCTGCTCTGCTTCTACTTTTGTCCTCTTTCCTTCCTGACTTTCCTTAAAGGAAAACAGAAATCCCAAGCATTTGTACCCAAATGATTAGTAAATCATAGCACATTTAGACCATAAATCATGTTCATTGCTCCTGCACAAGTACTTACCAAGCACATCTTAGAAAGCCACAGAATATTATCCCTTTTTTGTAAGAAAAACGTAGTTACGAAATCAGACTTACAAGGTAGTATCTATTTCCCTGAAAAACTGAAATATCTTTGTTCCTCGGATATTCATTATTAGCTTACTCTTTCAAGACATACCTTTTCTCTTCTCTAGGGTAACAAAAGAGGGTACAAAGTTACTGATTCTAATATCAAGGTACTTGATGGCAGATACAAGTTTGGTGGTAATCAGAGGGACTAGAAGTTTGTCAGCATAATACAATGTTCCAGGTGTGTCCTGTTGTCGTGATTTAGGCTGAATCAGCTAGTGGGGATGTGGGGCAGCCCAGATACTGGGGTATCCAATGTAGGGTAACCGACAGATGCTCCCCCTACTCCTCTTCAAAGAGAGAGGCAGAGGAGGGAAAAAGAGACTTATGAGTTTAGAAGGAACTAAACTACTTTAATGAAATATTAATAGTAAAATCAAAAGAAAATAATGAAATATATATAAAACCATATCAGGCTCCCAGGATGACGATCACGTCACTCGCTGGCACTGAGGAAGTCCCATGCTGGACTCAGTGACAGATGGGAACTGGATTCCGGACCTGAATTCTGGATCAGGATCAGGATCAGGATCAGGATCAAAGACAGACAAACAGACAGAGTCCTCCTCAGACACCAGCCACTGAAGAAAGAGGCCTGACCCTTTGATCCTTAAGCTTTTATACTGAGCATGATGCAGATGGGATGGAATACCCTGTTGGTCAGTTTTGGGTCACCTGTCCTGTCCGCTCCTCCCCGCAGGTGGGACCCCACTGCGCTTTTCTATTTCCAACCCTCCAGGGGGACAAGTAACAAAGTTATCTGCCCTTGGGTGTTACAGCAGTACGTGTAAGCAAGAGCCTCTCAGCATACCATGCTTTGGCATCAACTTTAAACATTGGTCTTATCACTCTGAGGGCAAACATTGTCTGCAACATATGCTGTTAATTTCAGTAGTTAGAAGAGGCCTAGCTGAGAAGCAAAGTTACTGAACACAATTGGTCCTCTTTTACCTCAAAGCAGGACACCTATAGACATACAGTACAAAAATGTAGACCAATTAGCTTTAATTAATTTTAGACAAATGGTAAATCTTGAATTTCGGATAAATACTTCAGGTAAAAATATAGAAAGGGGATACGATAAGACTGAGAACAGTGAAGAAAGTTTTAAAAGTGGTCATTGCACCCTTGATTGCAGATTAACGCTAAAATGTTAAAATACTCTTAATGAGATGCCACAATTGACTAAGCAGCCAACCACATGTAAGAATGACTTTCAGGACATGGTGGCTGCTTCATTTTGCCTCGAAATTGTTAATAAAGGCTTTTAAAAATAAGCAAGGTATTTCAGAGAAAACCACACCAATTTCCCTATCGTATATTATTTTGATAGCTCTTGCTGTTAGTCATAAGAACACAATGACATTTCAATTCTTAAAATTCTCACTGAGTTAAAAATGTGTCCTGTTTGCAAAGTACAGGCGTTTGTCTCTAAAGTATGTTTAAGCAATGCAACCTGCAATCACTGCTTAGTGTGCTGTTCGGGAGCGTATTCATGCTCCTGCATGTGCCCTCCTATCTCTCCTTCATGTGCTGTGCACAGCTATTGCATGGGTCTGGCAGGCATAAATAATTCCCACCAGCTGTGCAACCGTGCCCGGCTTTATTCCAAGTGAAAAGCCAGCATTCATAGCCCTTTTTCTCCGCTCAGTCCCCTGTTTGGTGTTCTGATTTTTTGATATGCTTACCAGTCTGCCATGGGAATTTCAGAAAATATCTCATCTTGCAGCCTACATGCCACTGAAAACAAACAGAAATTGAAAACATAGATTACTTTGACCTCCCTTCCACTTCTGCAGCTGGAAAGGTGGATTTGTAAGTGGTAGTACAATCTTCTTTCAGGATAAGTTGCCTCTGTTTCCTGCGGTTCTGTGCTTTTTGGCAGAGACACGGTGTCAGTCAGCACTGCTGCCTATCAGCTAACCTCTCCCTAATGGGTGAGACAGATACCAGTGGCAAATTATCTGCATGTTGTAATGATTTATTTGTTTTTTAATGTGAGATTTCACCTTAAAATAGTAACTCTTTGTCATCATTCTTAAGTGAGTTGGGCAGAGTTGTAAATGTGTCATACTGTATGAACCCATGGCCTAGGGCTGTACGAGCTGTGTATCAAGGCACAATTTGGCCTTTAAATGTATAAACATCTGAAATGCAATGTACATGAGGAAAAGGGCAACTGTAAGGGATTCATTTTTTTAAGGCAACAATGACTGTCAGATCCCTGTGCTCATTGCATTGCTTAAATATCTACCAGATTATACTTGAATGTTCTCACTGACAAGGATGGGGAGCCTTGGAAGTCCAGTTAAGAAATGGATTTTTATAGAACTGGAGTTGCTTTCCACATATAACTAAAGAGAAGAGATGAAATAAGACAAAGTCTTGAAAAGAAAGAATATAAAAGACAAAAAGGAAACAGAGAAGTTGGGTTAGTAGTAGCCAACCCCAAAAATTCAGGTTTCTGATGAGACAAATATTTACATTTTGGATACTCATTCAAATCTTGTACACTTTGTACAAACCTGTGAAGTCTGCAGAATATCATGCTCGGATTTTGTGTGCAATATAGTTTACAAATATCTGATGTAGGTTGCATGAACTGGTTCCTAAGGGTTAAAAGACCAAATCCCTAAGACACAATATATTCTACCTCGAGATCCTACCTGGCAGAAAGATAGAGGAAAACAGGAGTCTGAAAATGAAGCTTCCAGCTGTTTCCAGAGCCTAAAGCAATATTTGATTCCATTCTGCTGTTCAACATGGATAAAAGTTGAAGATGGCATTTATAATTTTAGGCAGATTCAACCAACCTACAAAGGCTTTGATATTAATAACTTTTCACCTCAAATGTAAAAACAGTGACTTCCATTAAAAATTCATCCAAAGATTATATCAGAAAAAAAAATGAAGCTAACAGTGTTATATATTCAGTGGTATCAGTTACAGTACAATTACCAGCATATATCATCAACATTAAAAAAGGACTGTACTAACATTTTAACCTAGAAAAGACAAAAGGTAACAAGCACTTTCCCTAGGCTTCAAGGATATTTGAGCCCTCCTCAGTAAGTGACAGTTGTCTCCACATTTAGATAACACATTTATGTGAAAGCAAAATGAACCCCTAATAATGGCCCAGATTGTGGGTCACTTTATTCCTGTGAAAATGGCTAAAATAGTAAACAAACAACCAAAACCCCCAGAACAACATCAAAAAGGTGTTGCGTCAGTTCAGAGGGTACAGTCACTTAGAGGGCAAATCACAGAATCTCCTAGATTGGAAAAGACCTTTAAGATTATCCAGTCCAATCATTAACCTGACACTGACAAGCCCACCACTAAACCATGTCCCTGAGCACTAGATCTACACGACCCTTAAATACCTCCAGGGACGGGGACTCCACCACTGCCCTGGGTAAAACATTCCAATGCCTGATGACTCTTTCAGTAAAGAAATTCTTCCTAATATCCAATCTAAACCTCCCTTGGTGCAACTTGAAGCCATTTCCTCTTGTTCCGTCCCCCGTTACTTGACAGAACAGGTCGACTTCCACCTCTCTCCCAACCTCCTTTCAGATAGTTGTAGAGAGCGAAGTTTCATTCTTTGCAGAAGAGGATAAAAGAATAGATCATTAAAAAAAAGAGAGATTAAGTGATTAGATAAAATTAAGATTAATGGTTTCATTCAGAGCTGCATGAAGTTTACACAGTTTTCCATTCACTTTAGGCCCTGTGATGGTGCAATCTAATCTTACAGAAGTTTTATCTTTATACTTACTTATGCAATAAACATTACAACTTTATTTAAAAATATGTGCTGAATGAACGTAGTTATATCAGAAATGTGTTCAATGTGCTGCAAAACTAAAAGGAAAAGAATGTAGAGCTACAAAAAGTCATTAAAGCAAGATAAAAGTGAGCAGGTTTCAGTGGAACTATTACATAGAAAAAGGATTAAAAGCAAATAATTTAAATCATTAAAAAGGAAGCAGAACATATTAAATTTGAGAGGAATACACACAAGCTGACTCTGCCTTACAGAGTGATGCAATAATTGTCAAAAGTCTGAAAGCACCAGCAGAGAAAGGCAATTAAAAAAAGATACCTCTATGTGAGTAAAATGTTATAATTCTGGTGTATGTAACTGAAAATGCGTTAAACTTTAAAAACTGGATACTGAATAAAACAGAGTACAGCCACCATCCTACTTAGATTCTTACTTATTGTTATATCGGGGGCCCTTCCATTTCCTATTAGAAAGCATGAGTAGAAAAAACAGAGGTTACAGGGGGGAAAGGAAGGTTAATAGGAACACTGAATGAAGGATGTGTGTCTGCTTTCTCATTTTATATCACGTGTGACAAGGCATTCAAATAGAGAGAAATTAAGAGGTCATCATGTACGCTTAGCTTCTTTCAGTGCCAAATAATGTCTGGCCGCAATAGGGTCGAACACCGAGGAGGCTTGGAGCAAGGACGGGCACTGCACAGGTTCCCTACGAACTTGTTTTATGGCTTTGAACAGACCAGTTTCTATTTTTAACAAGCCTAGACCCCCCCTCGAGTACTGTGTTCAGTTCTGGGCCCCTCGCTACAAGAAAGACATTAAGGTGCTGGAGCGTGTCCAGAGAAGGGCAACAAAGCTGGTGAGGGGTCTGGGGGACAAGTCTTATCAGGAACGACTGAGGGAACTGGGGCTGTTTAGCCTGGAGAAGAGGAGGCTGAGGGGAGACCTTATCACTCTCTACAACTACCTGAAAGGAGGTTGTAGAGAGATGGGGACTGGCCTCTTCTCCCTAGTGACAGGTGATAGGATGAGAGGAAATGGCCTCAAGTTAAGCCAGGGGAGGCTTAGGATGGATATTAGGAAAAATATTTTCACTGAAAGGGTTATCCAGCATTGGAATAGGCTGCCCAGGGAGGTGGTGGATTTGCCATCCCTGGAGGTGTTTAAACAAAGGGTAGACGTGGTACCTGGGGCTATGGTTTAGAAGTGGTTTTGTCAGGTTAGGTTAATGGTTGGACTCAATGATCTTAAAGGTCCCTTCCAACCTTAACGATTCTATGATTCTATGAATGTCAAAGACCTTTTAATATCTCAGTTAAAAACTGCTGAATGCCTTCTTGGTAATGATATTAATATATTTAGATAACACCATGATAAATGATGGAGAGGACATCAGATTAAGGAAATAATTTCAAGGTGTCCTTTCCAAAAAGAAACATGCCTTCTGTACCTTAGACAGAAATAAAGGAGACTATTGGCACTTATGTGCCCACTGAACACATATGTAACTTGTGAATGCAAAAGAAATTTTGCATGTGATTCCAGATGAAGGCCTAGGTAAAATGGAGAGAAAGTTTAGTTTTATTCTATTTGTCTTAACCACTTGTAGTTTGTTTTTTCTCTCTTTCTTTTGGTGAATTTACAACTTTGATAGGTCTGTTGAAATAATTTTAAAATGAAATCTTGTCACTGTTTTCAGTTTGCAGTTGATATTGCAGAAAGCTATTGTGTGCAATGATACAGGCATGGACTAATGAACTGAGGCAGTTGCTAACAGCCACAATACAGTCCTAAAAACAGAAAAGCACTGAAAAGAGAAATAGTGAAGACTAGTCACTAAAAGAACACTGTTTCCACTAGAATAGTTCTTTTATCAACCTGTTGGAGCAGGTCCAGAGGAGGGCCACAAAAATGATCAGAGGGCTGGAGCACCTCTCCTATGAGGACAGGCTGAGAGAGTTGGGGTTGTTCAGCCTGGAGAAGGGACGGCTTCAGGGACACCTTATAGTGGCCTTCCAGTACTTAAAGGGGGCTTATAAGAAAGATGGGGGCAGACCTTTTAGCAGGGCCTGTTGTGATAGGATGAGGGGTAATGGCTTTAAACTAAAAGAGAGAAGATTTAGACTGGATATAAGGAAGAAATTTTTAACAATGAGGGTGATGAAACACTGGAATGGGTTTCCCGGAGAGGTGGTAGGTCCCCCATCCCTGGAAACATTCAAGGTCAGGTCAGACAGGGCTCTGAGCAACCTGATCTAGGTGAAGGTGGACTAGATGACCTTTAAATGTCCCTTCCAACTCAGACTTGGTTCTCTTTTTGCTTTTTAAGTATTTGCTTAAAACTTGCATGCACTGAGCTTGATACATATCAAGCACAGTAGAAGAATGATAAAAAAAAGTGGGAGATAGCACAGAGAATTTTGTTTCAACCAGTTCAGGCCTGGTCTGAGAGTGCATGAGGGAGGCCCGCTCTTGCTGCATCAGGCATTAAGGGAATGAGTGCCAAATCCTTAATTTCCAAAAGACCACTTCCACCTCTCATTTATCAGAGGAGAGATCCCACATTAAATTAGCACCTGAATTGGATAGTTGCTACCAGCAAGGTAATTAGAAATGGATATTTTATAAAATGCTAATTTTTATTCTCATAACATTAGGTATTATAATTAGCTGCTCCTTTACTGAACTTCAGATGTCATCTATTACTGTTTGTACCCATGATGCTGAGGAGTGTTCTGGGAAAGAATAGCTGGTGGTGATATTACTGGGATTTATTTATTTTATTTTATGAAATTACATAGGACAATTATATTGCCTGGCTTATGATATTTCTTACTCCCATTTTAAGTTTCAAAGAAGTTAACATTCTTGGCCATAAATATTCACAAATGCATTTATTAAGACTCAGGAAAACAGGTTTTGTAGTTCTCATTTTGCCTTAATTTTATTTTACTGTTTTAGAGTATTTAGCTGGCTATTCAAATGAATATGTAATATATGTCACTGCAAATTGCAGTGCATGGCAAATGGTTATTTGTACAGTTAGGGACTATTTTGTCAGTTGTCAACCAAACAGCAAGGACGTCTCCCAAAACACAGAGACAATGCCACAGTGGACATATGTGAGAGATCTAGCTCAAGAGATGGTGGTAAGATAAAGTTATAAAGCTCTGCCAAATGATGTAAATTACTTTTTTTTTCTTATAGAGATGTTACTGGCTTATTCAGGGTTTGGGGTTGTTTTGGTTTGGGTTGGGTTTTTTTTGTAAGGGTAAGAGATAACAAAGTGATAAATTTTGGTCATGTCTTAAGTGACAAGTAAGATTTATAAAAAACATGGTTCATCTGACATTACTTTATAGCTCCAGAATATTCTAGAATAAAAATAGCCTTATTAATAATGGCTTAAGGTGCTAAATCATATTTTCTTTCGATGACTTATTTTAGAAAAGGATGCACAGACTGATTTCTGGTACTCTGAAATAGAGGAATTTAATCAGATTTTCATTTCTTGATGTGAATGTCTTGCCTATTCCTGAACAATCTCAATAATGGGGGTTTTGTAAATAATGGATTTTTAAAACTTGTTTTGATGTCATAGATTCAGGTAAGATCAGTATGCTTCTCCCCTTTATAAATTTTCTTAAATCTTCCATAAATATTCTAAGCAGAATTTCCCAATCCTTACATGAAATTATACAGCCCAAATTTCCCTATCTGTAATACAGTAAGATAACACTCACCGTTAATTTATGAAATGAGTAACTTTAATCCTATTTCAGAAGGAAGCCATCCTAAAGTAATATTCTCCATCAAAGTTCTTAAAGCAGAAGTACCAAAATGAGACTGTAGCCAAATACATCATTTTTATTTTCTCCTCTTTTGGTTTGGCTCTTCATTAGCGTTTTCTTTCTTAAACAGTAAAGTTACTATGGTTGGTAGCTTTAATTACTGAATTACTGCAGTAGAGGTGTTCTTAATAATTTGATAAGGTACTCCCAGAGTTAAAAGGGGGGGACCTCCTTTAGCAAGTGGATTATATCAATTCACGTTTGCAAGGTTAATTTAATGTGGAAAATATCCCCAAAAAAGGACTTTGCTCACTAAGTCTTTAGATAAGTCATAACGATTCTTTTCCCTCCCCTCCTGGCTTATGGATTTCCATACAATTTAAAGCCAGACACTCTGAACTAAATCAAAGCTGAATCCGTTATATAATAAACCTGCTATTACTGGCTCACTGGGCTCCAGCATCTGGTCCAAGGTCTTTAGGTAAAATCCCAGTGCTAGTGCTTTCTTTGTAGAATGATACATGGCAGAAACAAACATTAGAGCACCCAATTTGGACAAACATCTCAGTTGCTAAGTGCGAGTAAAACAAAGATAAAGTCGTCATCTTTTGTTCTTCATCTGACACAATGAAACAAATCCAGCAAGAACGGAAAGAGAAAATTGTTTGTGAGTTGCTATTCCGTAGCTGAGATCACTGATTAAGGTGACTGACACACTATTGTGTGGCCTCAGCAATCTTTTCTGAATTAGAGTTTTTAAAAATATGGATTTTTTTAATGAGAAAGTTTGGGGTTTGTTTTTTTTTCTCTGATTTTTTTGTTTGGTTGGTTTGGTTTGGGTTTTTTTTTTTGGGTTCATGTTGCTCTGGCTTTTAACAGGGTGAATTTATTAACATAATAGTGATCTGGAGACAACCAATAACATATTGTGATATGGTGCCCTTTGAAGTAAAAGATATGAATTCATGTGCCATTAACTGCCTCTGTAAAAGCCAGCAGACATGAAGACCACTGTGAAGAAAACCCATACCTCTTAGATACATAATTTGCAATATATTGCAATTGGGGATTTGTTACTTCAACTCGGTTGATTTCTTAGGAGAGAAACGTTTATATGAGTAGAGGAATCAGCAATAAAGAGAGGAGAATCTCACTAATTTTCAGATAAACTGAAGAGCAATCCATTAAAATTTTCATAAGTGCCAGATACCTAAACGAAGGCAACTACAGATATCCCCTAGCTAGCAGATTAATAAGGATTTCTGCAGATGTGATGTAAGGAGCAGTATGTTTGAGCTGGGCCCTCACAGCCAGGAAAGGCATCAGAGAAATCCCTTACCACAGTGAGAACAGGAGGCTGAGATCTGATGCGTTTTGAGTTTGCAACCTCTTGTGTGTTCATAGGGTCAAAAGATAATTCAGGTTAGAAGAGGCCTCTGGTCACCTACTCCAACCCCCTGCTCCTGTCTTCTTCTTTCTTCCTAACTTTCTTTCTATCTTTGTAATTAAGGGATTGACTTTTTGCTTGCCTCAGGTAAATTTCTTTTCTCTTTAAACTCCTGCCACACTGCAAAGATGGGACAGAAAGTGGCAGGGCACAGAGTGCCATTCCTGTCCGCATGCAGATACATCAGGTTACTCAGTGTATATATAGACCCTTGCGCCTACTGCTGGGGCATGTAACGCACACACTAATTTCACAACATTATCCCTTTGTTCACGTTTATTTTCAACAGAACCTATGGAATCTCCTCTGTGTAGTGTAACTCTCTTCCTTTAACTAAGATGGCAAATAGAGATGAGAAAGTATTGCAATAATTGTCGCTTCCCTAGCTTTCAGAAGTGTGTGATTGCAACTAAGTGTTTTGCCAAATCTCATCATTTTATTTTAATCTTTTATTGATACATAGACATTTATATGCTTTTTTCCTGCTACATATCTCCACGCTTACCCCTTGTAATCCAAGCCCACTTTTATTCAGCAGCTAACGTTAACTATGTCTAAGCCCTTTGCTCAGAGATGTGAAGATTGTGCCACAGTGTTCCAGAAGTAACTGTGCACAGGATAAAAACAGTTCCCTTTCATCAGCTTTAGATTTTCAACTTTCCGTTTCCCGGGATGACCCTCTTTCTTGTATTATAAAAGCCCAGCTCATACAGTGCATGATTCACAGTCTGTGATTTGTGATCACTTTATATATCCATATCCTACATCCTCTTATTCATCAGCTTCACAAAACAAGGCAGTGAAATCCTGACCTGATTGAACTTGGTGGGAGTTTTGACATTGCTTTCAATAACACTGGGACTTCACCTAAAATCTTTGTAGTCTTTGAATGAAAGAGGCTTTGGTCTTTTCTTTTTGGAGGGGGAGGAAGAGCACTGAGACACAGGGTGATGGTATTTAGGTTTTCATTAAATGTATCTCTTCCATTTGTGAGATATAACAGTCAATACGATCAGAGAGGATATAAAAGTGAAGTAATCGGAATTTTACAGCGTGGGAATACGTTAGCTGAAATCTGCATAAGCATTTATTTTGTTAGTATGTAGAAAGACCTGGACTGAAGAAACCACATTGACTCATTTGGCTTGCCAGCAATAAGCATAAATAAGTTAGAAAGAAAATGTAATTCTGGACTCTATTAAAGAAAAGACAGGCCTGGTTAATCAAAGTTTTAAATGAATCAGAGGTGAAACAAAATTATCCAGAGGTTTAATTTTAGCTTGAAATGAATGTCATTTCCATTCCCCATTCATTCCTTTATGTCCCATGACTGATGGATGATTTTCTTCCCTCCCAGTGAGTGTGAACACAAGGAGTGGGAGCCCCTGTCATGCTGGGTTGCTGTTAGAGAGCTTTCTAATATCCCTTCCCTACCCTTTGAGCACTGGACAGGCAGTGAAATGTATATAGGGTTTCAGAGACAGAAAAAAATGCACAGCTTTATACTTCAAATGTAGGAAGTGCAAGCCTGACAGGAGACAGTAGTGTTGGCTGCACGTTCAGCACGTGAGACTTGGCCAGTGCAACCGTATTCCTAAAACTGATGTCGTCACTGGGATCACACTCTAAAATGCCTTGCTGGAATGTGCTAACAGGGGGACCGTTACTGCTGCGTTGCCTGTTTGCTGATGGAAAATTGCTGCTTGGCCCATCCTGTGACTGATTCCCTATTTCCACTCTCTTTTGCAATTTCCCTTTTCAGTTTGTAAGCCTGTTGAGGAATACACTGAGCCTAAATAACAGTGTTCTATTGTTGAGCTAACAAATAAGTCACATATGACGGTAGTAAAAAGGTGTGAAATTTGAGCCTTGGAATGAATCCAGAGAAATGTTTTTTCAATATTTCTTCCCTCAATTCCCCAGACACAGTCTGGGAAGTTTTATCTTGACTGATTGAGCAAAAAGCAGCACTCAGCATGAGGTAAGCAAGCTGCCAGCAGCTCCCTGAGCTGAGCAGGTTGTCTGTATTCCTCCACCTATTTTGTTAAATTACATTTCTCTATGGCTCTTCCACTCATCCTGTGCTCTCACCCCACTCTATTCCATTCTGCTCAGATTACTTTTGACAGTTATAGTCTCTCAAACCACAGACATATGTATATAAACACCTCACCAACTTTATTAAACTTAGCTACATACTATGCCTCTGAAATATGAGGGTTTTCCTTATATTGTAGAAAGGAGTGGAAGTTCACAGATATCAAACAGATTTTGCAAGCCTCCCTTGAGAGCTAGGACAATAATATGCTTCACAAAGCATCCTCTCATTGTGCCTTGCAGAAGCCAGGAAACCCTGAAGAGGCAGCAAGGTTGCTCCTCCTCTTTAAGACCTGGTGCCAGCAAAGGTTCAGCAGGACTCTCCGCTCTGCCTTCAAAATAGGGGGCAACATGGAAGGAACAACCCTTGAAAATGCCTGTCCTCCAGCTTACTGCAATCATATCAAAAAAGAATTGTTCCTGCTTTACAGAGGAAATGTTATGCATGCAAGATTTCCGACATCTTTTGAAGGTCACACAGCAGCCTAGTGAATACCATCCAGGTTGCCAGACTCCTGTGCTTCTGGCAATAGGTCATCAGATAACATTTGGGTTTGTGCTATTATTTACTGCTTAGATACCAACATGAGCGACACAACTTAGGACAGAAAATCAAGCAATTATTTTTTAGTGCAATATAGTCTCCTCAGACTTCTTAGACAAGAAAATGCCATTAAGGATGCAATAAAAAATAGAAAACTGTTTATCAGAAAGGGATGAGAGTTTGGGTTTTTTGGACAACAAAAATAGCAACCAGATAATCAGCTCCTCTTAGCAATTTAGAAGTATTTTCTGCCAGGTCCTAAAAATTACAAATGTTTTTTAATTTCTCTTTAGGTGCTTGATATAGAATGCTGAATGGGGACATAAGATCTCTATTCAGTGAGTGGGAAAAGAAAGGTACCTCCAGACAGAAGACAGGCTGAATTAAAAGTAGAAAGCAAAAGCCCAAAAGAAATACTGAAGACTTAGTTAAGTCCATTAAGGAAGATATTTCCTGTACTCAGGTGCAGAATTCTCATGCTACGATAAATGCCTCTCTCAAAAAAATAAAAAAGAAGACAAGAAGAAGGGACCAGCTCCCTCCCACATTTACTTAGATTGTATATTCTTGGAACTTATGAAGGATGCAGGAAACTTACAATCTACGTACTCGAAACGGAACTAGCCACTATTTTCCATCTCTTTTGTCATCAGGCTTTAGCAGAAGATGGACGCTATACTTCTCTGCTCCTCTTGAAACTTTTCCACTGGCCAGTGACTGAAAAAGACACCAGATAAGAGAAGTAAAATTGTGTCAATGGGGACAGGGGTTTGGGGCTGCTTGTTTCTTGAATGACTGTCCAAACTGTTAGGACAGAAAGTCATACCTTTCTCATAAAACCAGGCCAACTTCCCCTCCCCAGGTGGAGATACCACTCAATAGCTTGTGAATGCCAGTCCTATGCATGTGTGCAACAGGATAGGCTCTGGCAACATCTCAGAGACTGATGACCTGTTGGGCCATGGTGGAAAGCCCCTTCTGTGCAGCTCCAGAGCAGGATGAGGCATGGGATCTGGGCACCTGACCCCTCAGTCCTGTCAGCAAAGGTGATACCACAAGTGACCAGAAACTGGCTGGTTAAAGAGTTTGTCACTTTGGTTTGACCATAGAAGTCAAAGTGTCTGTCTTATCTAGTTACCTTCTGTGTTCAGTTGCAGCTGAAAAAGACATTTTCAGGATCAGTTTTGGAGTCTAACTCCAAATTCAACTGAAATTCTGTATTAGTCTCGGTTCCTTGTGTATGTTACTACTTGCTTCCTTTATTCTTCTTTATGATATCAGAGAGGTCCTCCCTGTGCCTCTGCATTTTCAGAAGGCACAAAGTATTTGCAACAGCTTGTAACTATTATAAGGGCTTCTGTCAAAGCCCTATGGTTAGTTAGAGGTCTTTTTATTGATTGCAGCAAACCAAATTCAATTGCTTATCTTTCAGTGATTTTTAATAACAATTCAGCCCTTTCCCCTAACAGTTTCCTGATTAACATTTCTTGTAAAATTGAGGTTACCTTTAGAGCTTATAACAAACCAAAGCTTTTCAACTACCTGCAGAGCTTGGACAGCTTCTGTACTGATATATTTCCCTCCTTATTAAATTCAGGATTCAGGCACAAACACTTTGCAATATCTAACTTCGTGCTGCCTGGCTTTTTACAAGAAGATGTGCATATTTCATCCTTCTTGTTGGAGTCCCTGGATGAAGAGGGGTGAGAGTGCTCAGTGGCCTATGGAGAGTCTCAAGAAGTTACTGCAGTCAGACATCTCTGCTTCCAACTGCAGATCCTGTCCTGGAGAGCTTTCAGTTAAAAGTGGGTGGCAATGATACCAGGGAGAGGGAGCAGGAAGAAAGGACCCCTGATCTTCTCCCTGGGATACATTTCACATTAGCAGTGGCTGAGAAACAAGGAATAGTAATAACTATGGGAGCTTGACCTGTATGCAAGACTCAACCTGACCCTCTAAGAGCTCTAACGACTAATTCACTGATTCATATTCCTTGCTTGTTTTTCCTCTAAGTCCTAAGTATGCTTTTGAGTCTGGCTTTTAGATATCTAAGACGTACTTTGTAACATAACAGCTATCTGAGGGGCTCAAAATGATAATTGCTTTGACCTATATCCCAGTGATGGTAGTAGTTATTCAGAAACCACTACAATAAGAGGCTGCAGTAATTTGTACATTTGATGTATGCCTGCTGAGCATAGCCCTTATCTTTGACCTTGGCACTAATGAAAGCATGACAGACCCCAGAGGTTTTCAGGCATGTGTTAGCTTGTTTGAAATTATTACTGCAGTGACCTCTATTTACAATAATGAAGCATATTTTCTGCATGCTATAATATCAGTGAAGATTTTACATTGTATTCTTCATCTGTTGCAACCAGCTCTTGTTGATTCTGCCTTTCCCTTGACTATATTCTGTGTTAAATCAGTTATTGCATTAAAAATGATAACCAAACCTGCTGTGTATATTGTGCTCTTTTTTCACAATGAGGAGTTGAATATGGCAAGACCACAGGTTCTGTTACGTTTTGTTTTCATTGTTTTTTTCTCAAAAGCAAAATTTACTTTACTTACTTTAATGCAGTAATCCGTACTGTTGTAATAAACCATTTATCAGCCCTCCAATATGAAATTTTATTGTTTGTATTATTTAAAATTATAGAGAAGTCCTAAAGGTATTTCCCATAAGTTTAGAGACTAAAGCACCCTTTGGAAAACAAAATTAAAATAAATTGTATTTGTTTATAGGTGTTCTCTTTGGGGGAGTTTTAATACAAATTAACTCAGTAAGGCTTCTTACAGTTTGAAAAGAAAACAAAGTAATGATATACTCTGTAAAGAGATGTTGTCTCCTATGCCATGAAGTTATAACAGATAAAGAAGATCAGTTTTCTAGCTGATAGTCAATCATGGCTTACAGCTGTCTCTTGCAGTTATTAAACATTTGTTGGTTATTCTCATCATTTGAATATTATATATTTCCAGAAATTAATTCTTATGCTTTGGGATTTGAACTATTTTCTAGATCGGTGTTTCCCACACTATTTGGTCGTAAAATAATTTAACCACATCAGTGGAAATGGATTTATAGTTTCCTCAGAAAAAAAAGATTCTCCCCCCTCAGCCCCATATGCTATACAGTCTTTGACCATATCACATCACAGTGTGGCTCATGATGTTACACATTTCCATCTGAATGCTAATCTAGGTGGTCCTCAATTCCTTTGTAGTAATTGAGAGAATAAACATTTAAATTCTTCCGCGTACTGATCCCACAACAATAACATTTGAAGCAATTATTCAAGTTTGCAAAGGCTCTGGGAGGAAAAAGCAAATTGGCTGGGTACTGCTGTATTCTCAAAATGCCTTCTGTCTGTCAGAGTGAAAATCCTCAGACTGTATCCTGGGCCAGGTTTCCACACAATGTGTCTTCCACTTTCCTGCCAAGAAAAAATGTCAGGAAGATCACCTGCTGTGAGAGGTGTCTCCTCTCAGACTAATCAAGTGGGAGAGCTTGGATGATTGAATCAGGTTAATGAGTTTCAAGGAGGACCAGGAGGTTATCAACATAATGCACATACAGCTCGCTGGTTGAGGGGGAACTGGTTAGGTAGGGAAAGATGCAGCAGTATCAGGAAAATAAACCTGCTATTCAACATGCCACTTGCTTCCCATCCAGCATCCACACCACACCAACAAAGAAGGATTATTTACAATGATGGACCAGGAGGAAAAGTCATTTGCCCCTGAAGAGGTTTACGACTACTGTGCAAAGTGGCAATAAAGTAATGGTAAAGGTTGGCTATTCTCCCTTTAAATGGATAGATACATCAAGGTGCTCCCTGCAAGGAGCTCGTACCCATGACAGTATGAAGAATTGCCAAGGCTCAGCAAGGCTCACCCAGGCTCACCCTGACTGCCATGTTGTGACGTGGATAGCACCCGAGTGCACGTGACAACAGGCTTTGAGCCTGAGGGAAAGGGAGTCAAGAATCTAGGTATGACAACAATCTTCTGTCCCTCTAGCCCAGCACAACAGCCACATAGGGACAGAGCCATAAAAACATAAGTAGCGGCTGCGTGGGAAGGTTTGTTGTTTTTTTTTTTTCCTTCATCATATGCCAGTGTCCAAAGAAGGAAACTGTTCAGTAGGAATTAAGTCTTTCTCACACAGAAGGGAGAAGAAAAAATCTCAGGATTGACTTGGTCAATCTTGGATGATCTCTGAAGGTCCCGTCCAACCCCTACCATTCTGTGATTCTGTGATTCTGTGATCTCTGCAACAACACTAAAATTTTGTAATGTTCACAACATGGAGGCTACTGCTTTCATATAATGCAATTAATAAACTCTAATGTTTTATCATGTTGCCTGTGGAATAATTTTATAATCACATTTGAATTTTCCTTTGTTTTTAAACTTATTAATATGTTGCAATAGAAATTCAGGGTGCAAATCAGAGGTCACAGTCTGTAGTTCAGCATAATCTGTGTCAATAATATCATGACGATGAACTTAAAATCTTCTGAAATTCTGTTCCATTATTTTTTCTTGTTTACACAGCTTAAAAACATGACTCTAGTAGTTGTACTGCATAAACCTGCAAATCTGCATGTGTTCCTCAAACCTGCATAAGATATAGCACTTCTTGTTGCAAAAGCAGACATTTATCGTCTTCCCTGTT
The DNA here is from genome assembly GCA_013398815.1 of Ibidorhyncha struthersii. NCBI lineage: Eukaryota > Metazoa > Chordata > Aves > Charadriiformes > Charadriidae > Ibidorhyncha > Ibidorhyncha struthersii. The sequence goes on from VZSZ01010845.1 coordinate 226,153, forward strand.
TTAAGATACAGGTTTTGAAAGTTTTTATCCTCTAGAGGTACGTAAAGAAGGAAAGTGAAGGCAACAGATAGTATTTTAATTTTCGGGGTTTTTTTTCTTCTTTTTTTTCCTTTTTTTTCCTGAACTGTGAGTTAGAGGAATGCTGCTAGCTCTTCTGTGCATCCACAGCACCAAGGATCAAGTAACTCTGTTGAGGGCTATGGGTACAGCAGATGTAAAATTCTGTTTCCTCAGAAGTGCAAGTATCCAGTGAAAAAAACCCAGTGCCTATTATGGCTCACTGACATTCCCAGGAGACCATGGGAGACTATTTCATGTAAAATAAACCACTGCATGATCCATTTCATCGTTTCATTTCAAGTAGAGGAAAAGGTGCGTTCTGATTTCTCAGAAAACCATGCCCTTACATTCAGGTAGTGACAAAGTGACTTTACATTCAGGTAGTGACAAAGCTTGGACTTTCTCACCAGATGAGAAGAGCTAGAATGAGGACTGATGGCAACGCACATCAAATTCAGAGGTAGGTAACATAGACAAAACCCTGAAAAACTGATGAAGTATGGTAAAAGGAGCAGACAGGTCAATCAATCTACTGAACATTTTAGATGCTCTTACACTGGAAAAAGAGGTATGGTAAAGAAGAAGAAAGGAAAATGTGTATATGTAGTCAACATTATTGCCGCACTAAAGTTACTACTCAGTTGATCATTTCTCTAACATGAAAGCTGATGAAGAATAATGACACCTATTAAGGAATATAAAGAAGAGATAAAGTTTTGTATATCGAGGGCATATGCACTTTCCCTGAGTCCAAACTATAATGATAATTAGACTCATTAGACATCTGTGCAATGACAGAAAGAAAATAAACAATAGTATTGCTGTCAGGTATGGTCTATTGCTGGCCTCTAAAATAGCAACATCAAGTGGAAGACTTTAGAAAAGAAAAAAAAGAAAAAAATGTTAGCACAATCATCTGGCACATAGGCTTTAATGCAAATGACAGGTTTCTAACTCCCAATCCACTGAACATAGAGAACAAGACTATACAACAGGCAAACGGGACATGGCTAAACATCTTTAGATCCAGGAAGTTAAGACAGTACCCAATGAATAAAAGCTTCTTCAGTTCTGAACAGTTTTCAAAAACTGGCAGTACGGGAGACAGTATCATAACATCATGCAGTGTTTCATAGGCCTAAAAGCCACTGAAATTGATGTAACTTCAATTCTCAAAGAAATATTAGAGAAAAAATCTTGGCAAAGTCTACTTATTATCTAGAAGATACAAAAATGGTAAACAATAGTCAGTATGAGTTTGTCAAAAAGAAATCCTGTTGAATCAATTCCATTTCTATGACATGACAACAAACCTGGTAGTTACATAAAAGCAGATATTTTGAATTGAATAAGACTTTTGACCCTGTCCAACAAGATATTCACTTGACTTCCTCCAAAAGTACAGTCATGATTAGCTTACCACAAAATGGATTGGCTATTGGAGAAAAATTTTTCAAGAGGTCAAAAGTTAAAGCATGAATTAAATACTGTAGGAGGATTTTGTGTGTTCCATAATCTTAAATATTTCCATTAGGGACCTGAACAAAAGACTGCATTAAAGGTGCAAGAAGTGGTGAGGGGGTGTAAGCTTACAGTAAGAGGAAGATGAGAATGAACAGATCGTCCTCAGTGCCATTATGCAGCACATGCAGGAGAACAGGGTGATCAGGCCCAGTCAGCGTGGGTTTGTGAAAGGCAGGTCATGCCTGACAAAGCTGATCTCCTTCTACGATAAGGTGACCCACTTAGTGGATGAGGGAAAAGCTGTGGATGTTGTCTACCTGGATTTTAGCAAAGCTTTTGACACAGTTTCCCACAGCATTCTCCTAGAGAAAGTGGCTGCTTACGGCCTGGACAGGTGTACTCTTCGCTGGGTAAAAAAATGGCTGGATGGCCATGCCCAGAGCGTGGTGGTGAATGGAGCTAAATCCCTTTGGCATCCAGTCACAAGTGGTGTTCCCCAGGGCTCAGTGCTTGGGCCAGTTCTCTTTAACATCTTTATCAATGACCTGGACGAGGGGATCGAGTGTACCCTCAGTAAATCCGCAGATGACAGTAAGCTAGGTGGGCGTGTTGGTCTGCTTGAGGGTAGGATGGGTCTACAGAGAGATCTGCACAGGCTGGACCAATGGGCTGAGGCCAACAGTATGAGGTTCAACAAGGCCAAGTGCTGGGTCCTGCACTTGGGTCACACCAACCCCATG
>VZSZ01010845.1:230935-256663 GCA_013398815.1 Ibidorhyncha struthersii
TAAAAGATGCCCTGATGAAAACACATCTTTTATATTACTCATTACTGGAAAGGGGAGGAATATCATCTGCACCAAAGCCATATTCCCCAGTGTAAGAGCAGAGAGAGGAAAAGTTTCTTTTTATTGTGCTTTTAATACAATGAGGGGTGTTCAAGCCCTAGCCCTCTGGTCAAATCCCAACCAGCACAGCATTTAATGGTGTTGCTGGCTGGCTGGGCACCTCTCAGAGGACAGCCCTTTGCTCTTTCTGAAGGTGGGCAGAGCAGGGCTGCCCATCCTGGGCGGCCATGCAGAGCATGCCTTCAAAGCAAGCAGCAGCCTACCTTCTCCCTTCCCCAGGAACCAGAGCCACCAGCTGAGTGGAAGAAGGAAGTGCTGCCATCTCCCACGCACTCCTGGCAGCCACCTGTATTTAATTTTTGCAACTACGTCCTTTATACTTGCCATAAACTGGCTTGCAGGACGCTGGTTTTGAGATAATCAAAAGGGAAAGGTTCTCACGTTGCCCAGTAGTACTCTCCAGGGCAGCCAAGGTGTGCCAGGATGCTCAGGTTAGTTTAGGAGCTCTTTGCAGTAGAGTGCTTTGTAAAAGAAGAGTATTCTGCTCACTGCCACTAGCCTGGGGAGTTCCTTGGCACACAGCAAGAGGGGGATGGACACTTGATTATTTGGGATCCCTAGGGAATTTGCAACAGCTTCAACAGCATGAGTCAGACTTCACTGAACAAGAAAGAAGGAAATGCAGTGACTAAAAATGTCACTTGGTCATGTCTGTGAGAAAATCCAAACACTTTGGAAACACCTGCAAAGCTTCTTCCAGATATAGACTGGAAGAGTGACACCTGTACTTTCGCAGTCCTGCGGTACAGCTCTAACTACTGTTCAGATGCCAGATACACTACAAAGAACTAAATGCAAATAATTTTCACAGACCTGAGGCAACTGTTTAGGAAGAAGCAACAGCATTGTTGATGCACACTAGTAAGTCCACCAGCCGGTGCATTGACCAGTGACCACACAGAAACACACATCTGTCTTACACCATTTGGAAACCTCACATCTACACACCTGAACAATCTTTATCAACACTTCCTCGTAGAATAAGGCTGGATAAAGAGTTTATGGCATGAGCAGCCCATGATATTGCCCATCTAGAAACTGCCTCACTAGAGTAATGACTGTAACACAGAAATGAACTTCAATAAATACTTTTGCTCACAGTGCAATCAGCAGTTCAATTCACTGGTGCACTTTTTTACTGCACAATTCGACTTTATTAGCTGAGAGTGATCAGCAGCTACATGGTGAGTTCTGTATTAAGGAAAGCTGGGGAAAAAACCCAGCAAGAAAAGTAAGTATATGTAAATGGATTAACAGAGCTTTCAAACAGGACACTGTGACTGAAGCTGTGCATGGCTTGAAAATGCAATGACATTTAAGAGAAGTCTATTGAACGTAACTTTGCTCAGGTTACTAAAAAGGCTCTGGGACTGTTCTGCAAATGCCTGACTGGTAGGATGAGAAGTGATTGAAACAGTATAATGACAGAGGACAAGGCAGCTGACTGGGCTTAAGCCAGCAACAGGATTCTGTCCACAGAATTACTACACTGTGCTTTATTATTTACATGCAAGTGCTACCACGCCAGGTAACACCTCAGTGAACTGAGTCTTAGCCACCTGCTCTTTCTTCAGAAACTCACAAAAATATCTGTGCAGGTGGACTGGGTGTGAACAATAGAATTAAAGACATTTAATTCCTTTGGATTTTCTTTTTTCGGCAGGGGAGGACTTAAATTCCTTGTTTTTAAAGCATGTGTGAGGTCTAGCAAATTCTCAGTGAAAGATCTTGTGGCATTTTCAGTAGTTTCTCCCTGGTGTGGCTTATCCATTCTGCAATAAGGGGCTCTTCAACCCTAGCAGGGAGACAAATGAGGTCTGCCTGTGCCTGCACCTCCGGATTAAGTTCCTACATTTTTCATAAAAATATCTGTGCGTCTTATACCATTGAATTAGGCTGCAGGTGCCAATAAGTTAATACAGAAAGAGTCAAACTCACTCCTTAGGAAACTAGGGTAAAAATCAGCAACAAGAGAAGAGTGTTTTAGTGAAGTAAGAACCTTTTAAGAAAGCACAACACTAATAATGGTAAAGCTCAAATGTCCACAATAAGGTCTGACTATCTTCCTTCTGACTGTCAGATCAATTCCAGGGGCGTTCTGCTGACAGTGTACTCTCCTGTAACAGTACAACAGAATAATCTACTTTCTACTGAACTTCTGCATGACAGGACAAGTCACTTTTCTTCATTTTTTTCTCCATTTTAAAAATAACATTCATGTTTCTGTACCAGATGAAGATCAATTCATCGATAATTTTAAATATCTTCAAGATATTATGAAGGTTATATAATTGACATTTGGTACTTCGGTATATCTAATTAGCCAGAATGAATAAATCCACTTCTGATTATTGAACACTTAGATAGTCAACTCTATACCCAAAAATATCAGTCATTAAATTCTCAAAAATATATATACCTAAAAATATATATACCTATACATCCCTCCCAGGGCTCATAATATTGCCATTATCGGAGACAAAATCCATCTGACGCAGTACTGCTGTTGTCATGAAACATGTTGTCATGATTCAGGACTTTCAATTTATGTTCTTAACTAAGAATTTTGAAAGTTAAGGGTTATAAATCTTAATCAGTCACTTAGTGACTTTTTGGCAATCCCTTGTTTCATTAATTATGTTGAAGATTATGTTGCAGACTGGACCCACTTCTCAGGGCAGTCTGCTGCCTTCCTGGGGCGCAGATTAAAGGAGTAAAGAGAAAGCTTCCTTCCCTGGTATGTCCTTCAGATTAGTACCCATTATTGATTTTTTAGACAGGCAGTGATGAACTGGCAACAAGGAACACGAGGGCGACGAAAAGAGACTTCTGGGCCTTGGGATGACTGGTTAAGGGATCAGGAGCACAAGTAGTATTCTCCTCCATCATTCCAGCTGCAGGGAAGGATGAGAGAAGAAACAAGAAGAGCCATCAGGTCAGTACTTGGCTCCAAGCCTGGTGTCAGCAGCAGGACTTTGTTTTTTTTGGTCACAGGTCGGTTTACACAACACCACGCCTGCTAGTGACTGATGGGGTACACCCATCTCAAAGGGGGAAAAGGTTCTTGGCACAGGAGTTGCCAGGGCTCACTGAACTAGGTTTGAAGGGGGAAGCGGATAAAGTCAGGCTTTTTAGAGATAAGTCTGGCAGTGGCACACCAATGTGTGTGGGATGGGATACTAGTGATGTCCCTAGGTCTGCTGACTCAGTGAAGGTAGGGGATGGAGATTCACACAGCAGTAGAGATATGAGGATCCTTGATGGGTTAGAAATTTCAGCCATGCCGGGGAATGGTTAGGTAGGAATTAGGGCTTCTCCCAGTAAAAAGATGGCAGGACCAATAGCCCAACTGAAGTGCTTCTACACTAATGCACACAGCATGGGCGACAAAGAGGAGGAGGTGGAAGCCATTGTGCAGCAGGAAAACCATGATGTAGTCACCATCACAGAAACATGGTGGGATGATTCACACAACTTGAGTGCTGCAATGGGTGGCTATAAACTCTTCAGATGGGACAGGCAAGGAAGGAGAGGTGGTGGGGTGGCCAAGTATGTTAGGGAGTGTTATGAATGTCTAGAACTAAATGATGGTGACAATAGGGTTGAGTGTTTATGGGTAAGAATCAGGAGGGCCAGCAAGGCAGCTATCATGGCAGAAGTTTGTTACAGACCACCCAACCAGGATGAAGAAGCAGATGAAATATTCTATAAATAGCTGGGAGAAGTCTCAAGATCGCTAGCCCTTGTCCTCATGGGGGACTTGAACTTACCAGATATCTGCTGGGAATACGATACAGCAGAGAGGGAACAGTCTAGGAGGTTCCTGGAGTGTGTTCCTGACAGAGCTGGTGAGGGAGCCAACTAGGGAAGGTGCCTGCTGGACCTGTTGTTTGTAAACAGAGAAGGACCTGTGGGGGATGTGAAGGCTGGAGGCCATCTTGGGCATAGCAATCATAAAATGACAGGGTTTTCGGTTCTTGGAGAAGTAAGGAGGGGGGTTAGCAGAACTGCCACCTTGGACTTGCAGAGGGCGGACTTTGGTCTCTTCAGGAGCCTGGTTGACAGAGTCCCTTGGGATGCAGTCCTGAAGGGCAAAGGAGTCCAGGAAGGCTGGACATATTTCAAGAAGGTAGTCTTAGAGGCACAGGAGTAGGCAGTCCCTTTGTGCCAAAAAAATGAGCCTTCAGGGAAAAAGACTGGCTTGACTGGACAGAAAACTACAGTTGAAACTCAGGGAAAAAAGAATTTATGGCCTTTAGAAGACAGGGCAAGCCACTCATGAGGACTACAGAGATGTTGTGAGGCTATGTAGGGAGAAAATTAGAAAGGCCAAAACCCACCTAGAATTTAACTTGGCTTCTGATGTTAAGGACAATAAAAAAAGTTTCTAGAAATACATTGGCAATAAAAAGAGGAATAAGGATAATCTCCACCCTTCAGTAGACAGGGGCGGAAACATCATGACAAAGGATGAGGAAAAGGCTGAGGTACTTAATGCATTCTTTACTTCAGCCTTTAACAGTAAGACCAGTTGTGCCCTGAGCTAGTAGACAGGGGTGGGGAGCAGAATGAAGCCCCCATAATCCACGGGCAAATGGTGAGTGACCTGCTCCAGCATTTAGACATACACAAGTCTATGGGGCCAGATGGGATCCACCCAAGGGTACTGAGGGAGCTGGTGGATGTGCTTACCAAGCCACTTTCCATCATTTATCAGCAGTCCTGGCTAACTGGGGAGGTCCCAGTTGACTGAAAGTGAGCAAATGTGTCACCCATCCCCAAGAAGGTCCGGAAGGAGGATCCAGGGAACTACAGGCCTGTCAGTCTGACCTTGATGCTGGGGAAGGTTATGGAGAAGATCATCCTGAGTGCCATCACGTGGCATGTACAAGACTACCAGGTGATCAGGCCCAGTCAGCATGGGTTCATGAAAGGCAGGTTGTGCTTGACTACCCTGATCTCCTTCTATGGCAATGTGACCCGCTTAGTGGATGAGGGAAAGGCTGTGGATGTTGTTTACTTGGATTTCAGTAAAGCCTTCAACACTCTTTCCCACAGCATTCTCCTGGAGAAACTGGCTGCTCATGGCTTGGATGGGTGTACTCTTTGCTAGGTAAAAAAACTGCCTGGATGGCCAGGCCAAAAGGGTGGTGGTGAATGGAGCTAAATCCAGTTGGGCGCCAGTCACAAGTGGTGTTCCTCAGGGCTCAGTAGTGGGGACCTGTTCTGTTTAATATCTTTATCAACAACCTGGACGAGGGGATCGAGTGCACCCTTAGTAAGCTTACAGACAATACTAAGTTAGGCGGGAGTGTCGACCTGCTTCAGGGTAGGATGGCTCTCCAGAGGGATCTGGACAGGCTGGATCGATGGGCTGAGGCCAATGGTATGAGATTCAGCAAGGCGAAGTGCCAAATCCTGCACTTGGGTCATAACAACCCCATGTGGTATTACAGGCTTGGGGCAGAGTGGCTTGAAGCTGCCCAGCAGAAAAAGACCTGGGTGTGTTGGTGGACAGCCAGCTGAAGGTGAGCAAGCAGTGTGCCCAGGTGGCCAAGAAGGCCAACGGCACCCTGGACTGTATCAGGAATAGTGTGGTGAGCAGGACTCAGGAAGTAATTGTCCCCCTGTACTTGGCACTGGTGAGACCCCACCTTGAGTAATGTGTTCAGTTCTGGGCCCCTCGCTACAGGAAGACATTGAGGTGCTGGAACATGTCCAGAGAAGGGCAACAAAACTGGTGAGGGGTCTGGAGGACAAGTCTTATGAGGAACGACTGAGGGAAGCGGGCTTGTTTAACCTGGAGAAGAGGAGGCTGAGGGGAGACCTTATCACTCTCTACAACTACCTGAAAGGAGGTTGTAGAGAGATGGGGACTGACCTCTTCTCCCTAGTGACAGGTGAGAGGACAAGAGGAAATGGCCTCAAGTTATGCCAAGGGAAGTTTAGATTGGATATTAGGAAAAAGTTCTTCACTGAAAGGGTTATCAAACATTGGAACAGGCTGCCCAGGGAAGCAGTGGAATTGCCATTCTTGGAGGTGTTGAAAAGTGGGTAGACGTGGTGCTTAGAGACATGGTTTAGTGGTGGTTTTGGCAATGTTAGGTTGATGGTTGAACTTGCTGATCTTAAAGGTCCCTTCCAACCTAGACAATTTTATGATTCTATGATTCTATATTTCATAAGTACGAATGATAAGAGCTTGATGTAAGATAAAAATCAAGTTTCAAATGTTTAATACTGAAGTGTATATTAAACAAGAAACACCTGTCTTTACTAGATGTCAGATCTGTTGGTTTTATACAGGTGACTGTTCAAAGTAAGAATAGTAAGAAAAATTATGCTCAGTTGGATGGCAGCAGGATCATTCAGGCCTATATTACTGCTATCAGATAAACCAGGACTATTATTGTGAGCAAGGATTATAACCCGGGATGTATTTGTGCACCTTGAGGCAGAAGAATAACAATTTCCTTCTATACATGGGAAAACAAAGTGCAGAAGAATGCAGAAACTTCCCCAGGGTAATACAAACAGCATTGACAGAGAACTCCAAGATTTTCAGGCTTATAACTGGACTATATATTTGGCTTCTAAATTAAAACTCAACTTGCCATCTGAAGTCAGCTGTCACAGGATAATTTTATTACAATGAGGTGGAAAAGAAACTCCCAACTCTAAATGATTCTTATATTTTTATAGGAAAGTGTGAACCAGCTATGATCATGGTGATCAAAAAAGACCTTTTCTATATCAGTCAGAAGTCTTCCACTAGGTACAAGCGTATAAGAACTCCTAATAGCGGTGTGTCACCTTTAATCAGTCTTAGAGAAAGGGTGATGTGACACCACTCAAAATAGGGAAGCACATAAAAAATAAATTTCTGTTTATTCAGTCTTTTAATACTAGAACAAGTGAAAATGCCAATAACTATTGATAGCAGTCAACTTAAAACTGCCACAGAATACTGCAGTGTTTCCTAACGAACACACCAAAATCACTAACAATCAGAATGCCATCATCTTTACTGAATCTAACAAATAAATATGCATATAATAAATGCACTTATCGTTATTAGATACAGAATGATATATTTTGTTTAAAATTTTAAATTTCACATCCTGGAGACTTTGCAAGTATTTTATGTTCCTGATGTCAAGTGAGCATTGGAGAATTTTGGATTAGTATTACCATTTTTAAAGCAATTGCAAAGCTTACATAGCTACAGAGAAAGCAAAGCAAGACACTTCTGTTACAGAATGCAGTGGGTGAATGTTGCTTTTACTTTGAAACATGACATTGATTATTGTCTTCTCATTGCAACCAGGTTGAGTGCAAACTGCAGTCAAGCTAAATAAAGCCCAGCAAACCAGTACCATTTTAAAGTGATGCACATCTAAACAAACTAATGAATGAGATGACTTCATTCTTTCAGTTCCATTCAGCTCAGACAGAATTACAGCCAGCCTGGAGAAACTACTAATGAAACTTAGTGCCATTTTAAAAATAGAAATTCCATCTTGAATCTAATGCCTGTGCCCCTCTGGAGTCTAAAGAGAATGGAAATGTAGCTATAAGTAATTTTTGGAAAGACATCCCTGCATTACAGTGTTTGCTGATATTCAATAAGCCTATATTAGCCCTTTTGAAGGACTCTCTATACCTCTCTATGGTAAGGAGCTTTATCTGTTGACAAAAGAAAAAGGAAGTTAAATCCCTGTGTCTTGTTACCATTATGGGAATTGCGTGTGTGGGATTTAACATAAGAAACTGCAAAGGGAACAAAGTGTTACACCAGGCTCAGAAAACATTACTTTTTTTTTTTTTTTAACTTGTTCCATACTATTCATTCTGTGGAAAGTTTCACTTCAACTGGAAAAGGAAATCCTGCATGAAAAGATTGTTTCTAAATGGTTATAATCTTAAACAATTTATTTTTGTTTCAGGCTCATATAATGAATGATTCCACCCTCATAGTGGAGGAAAGGGTGGAATCCTCTCAATTCATAAGGTTTGAATTATGAATTGCTATTGAATTGCTTATGAATTGCTATGGATTCTGCATACACATTCACCTTCTTTCCCAACCTCTCACTGCTTGGATGAACGTACACTATCCCTACATTGTGTGTTGAAATCAATCTGAGTCCTTCAGAGGACAAGAATATGTAAACACAGGCACCATCATGGTTTTAAGAAGTATGTATCTGTTAAGTAAAGAGCACTAGTAAAGAGGTGGAGGAACCTAAGACGCACTGATTAACTATGCCTACAAAAGTCAAAGTGGGAATAAACAGAGTGTGTGCTCTGTGTGCGCTGGTAAACAGGGACAACACATAATCCACGTAGGGCCGTGTAATGCCTCCATGTATGTCAGTGCATAATACTGTTCAAAGAGTAGGTCACATTTCCTTGACTATCCTTCATTTCGACCAGTCATACATACACCTCTGCATGTGAACACACAACACGTTACCTGACATCTTCTGCAGCAGAATACCCTTGCTCTGGTGGATTACAGGAAATCTGAGAGATGAACTCATCTGGCTGACCTTGGAGCAACCCTGTGTAAGTTTCCACCATTAATACAAGAACCCGTATGTAAATTCATACGCAAAATTGTGTACCTCTAACCTTAAATCAAGTTCTTAATTATGAGCTCGAAATCATGTATCAATCTGTTCGTACCAAAAGAAAGCACAGTGTAAAGTGCAAAGTGAAGAAAAAGTGTGGTATCACATGGTAATTCTAGTGGATGAAAGATTGCATGACCTTATCAGGCAGAATCTCCTACTTCCTTATTGTAGGCACTATTTTTGTGCCTTTTAGAAAGCAAAGGCTCTCTTTAAGAGAAATGAAATATTGATTTTAGGTTCCATCTAGACTCCATTAAGATGCTCTTTTAAGTCACATTGTGTCTGCAAAGAGTGGAGTTTTATGGACATAAATCAGTTTTCTAATACCTGTAAGTGGGCTTTTCATAAGCACCCAGAAATAATTCACCCAACTTCTCTGTGCGTCAATAGAACTTGACTCGCAGCTTTCTTAAGAACTTTCAAAAAACCTTACCTGCATGTCTGGTATTGAATGTATCAATGATGACTAAGTTATAATACAGACAGCCCGTTGGTTTCTAAATACAGCTGCAACAGAAACAACACTGTGAAGAAAAGACAATCAATAACTCACAGAGCATTTCTCTGTGTGTTGATAGTAGAATGTATGAAAGCGTATTTGAATAAAGAAAGAATTTCTGACCAGTGAGATGTATGGTTTGGGATGCTTCTGGGTCTGTTAGCTCTGTCTACGCTGCCAGATGCACCAACCCTTGAACTCCAAAATGTGCTTTAACACAACAGGCCAGGAGTCTAGGTTGGTGCAAAACATGTGAAATGGGGGGCCGGCACTTACACCTCAAAGGGCCACTCCAGCCAAGGCTAGGTTGTCCTGGTTCGGGCCCTGAGCAAAGACAGTGCTCCACCCTACTCTGAGTGAAGGTCAGCCCTGGAAACCAAATTAACAGAAAGAAACTGCTGATTCCTTGCTTACCTCCCTCTTTCAATGGTCCAAAGTTTTACTGCGTCTCAGGGAATTCTGTCCAGTTGCCTAATTCTGGGAGGGGGGAAGTGGATTGCAGGTGGGCAGGTCAGCCTGAGGGAGGCAGACCAATACCCAGAGGAGTCCACTTAAAGAAGGGGAAAAAAACATGTGCACTGCAGTGGGACAGAATTTATTTGGGAAGGGAGGATTTCTTTAAAAGTAATTTAACAGACAACTTATCCAGGTCTTCAGGCTTTTTCCGTGGCCAAAAGTAATACTCTTTACAATATTTTTTACCTACTACCAGTAAGAAACACATTCAATAATGACCTTATGCAAAGATCATAGATTTCTTACATACAAATAACCGCTGATCAGCAAAACCACAAGACACTAAAGGACAGTTGTTCAGTGAGAGTCAGGAACAGTTTTATTTTTCAGCAATTAGAATTTGACAGTACTTGTGCCATACTGCTGTAGTGGTACTGTATTTTCTTAGGAATTGCATCATAATTGAAAAATACTGCATACGTATAGAACTTTGCTATATTCTGCTCTATTGGAAATAAAATACAAAGGTGAAGAAATGATTTTTTTCCCCCCAAAAAAACCATAAACAAAGGCATTAACTTCCTTGATCATATGAACACCTAACCACATCTTTATAGCAGTTCCCTGGAGATAGCTTTCACATGTGTAGATGTACAGAGGCCTACAGAGATTGTTACACCTCGTTCTGATACAGAGTTTGACCCCACTGAATAAACTACTGTCGCCCAGACTGGCACTGCTCTAATGAAGCATCCTGGATGCTTCTGTGGGCAATACAGCTGAATCCCTTCAGAACAACATGAGCACCGAGCGGCACGGAGCAAAAGGGTTTCAAGGGCTTGAAGAAAGAAGGGAGACTTTCAAAATAAATAAAAAGCAACACTTTTCCTCAGCTCAGCTAGATCTGCAGTCAGACCATCCGTCTCGTTAAAACCAGGGCAGAGAATAACCTTTGTGCACACTCAGTATGCAAACACTGCTCCTCTGGGTTTCTGCACGCCTTTGCAGAGGGGGAAGGAAGCTTGTGAATAAACAAAACAGTGCAAACCTCTCTTGTTATGACACCACAAGGGTTCACATCTTTGTATTCAAGAACTCACACACACTGAGTGATTTCTTTCCCCTTTCGCTCCTACTCCCCTCCTGTGTGAAAGTGAGCATCACCGCTGATACTGAAGGGTGTGATACGTTTGCAGAGATGTCCCTGTGGTAAGAAAAGGTAAAAGTTCTTGGCCTCTGGCTACAGATGAATTCATGCATAATGAGTCCTCTTTTTAAAAAAAAGATATTACAGGAAGAAGTGATTATACAGTCCTATCTTGTCTAGTCAGTGTTCTCAGCAAAGCAAATTCACCTGTTCTCTACAGATACCTTCATGGTCTTTAGACTAACTGAGCAACCTGCCTTTAGAATGAAAATTTTATTCTCTTCCCTGAGATTTATCCAGTTCTCAACACACTGACTACCTGCATGACCTGTCATTGGGATTTAGCTATCCTTCAGAACAACTCTAGACCCAAGACGGTGCTATGGAGAAAAAATTCTTGCTGTGTTTACCCAGACACACAGGTCGATGAATCCACAGATGCGCACATGCACTGTAGCTATTGTCATGCTAATTAGCATGATCTCTGTTTGTTCTCTGCAGGACACATACCCCAAACAGCCTTTAGCTCTCCCTGGAGCTGCATGTGAAAACTCAGGGTATCTCATGCAGAGGAAACTGTAAGTAGCCTTAAAAGCCACTCATGCACCATACTGTCCTGTGGCATCAATCTGAACTATTCGAGCATCTTGCTTTCCCAACATCAGCATGCACTTTCAGGCTTAAACCGAAGACTTCTCTTCACATCTTCACCTAAGCAAAGGTACTTAAGTAAAGGTACCTAAGTAAAGGTACGAGGACTGAGCATGCATTGCCATGCGTGGAAGTGAAGCTGGCAGAGGCTCAGGCTGAAAGAAGAGTGGAACAGAATCAGACTGATAGATGATATCAAAACTGCTGTTACGCCCATTTACATTCTTCCCCTTTCTGCTGCAGTTCACAAACTTCATCAATTCAACTTCTATTGAGTTCGCACACTTTTAATACAGTTTTCCACAGGCTGTGGATCATGCCAGCTAGGAGTACAGAGTACTTTTTAAAAACTGCTTGTGTAGAGTAAAAAAGATGTATGAAGATTCTAAAATCTTGATTGTCCAGCTTCCCTGCTTGCAAGTTTCTTGATGAACAGAAGCCCTATTGGCTAATTTATGCCCTCTCAGTGAGAACAGCATTACTGTTACATTCAATAGCAATACTGCCAATGAATTTGGACCATCAGCTGAGTCCTTCACACTATGACAGCACAGCACACAAGGGCTAAATATTTGTCTTTTATACCTAAGTTTCCAGGAAATTTTTCTTTGCTAAAACATTGTGCTGTGTATCATGATTTGATAGATGTAGTGCATTAAATCGGTGCTTTTATTCTGGTTTTGCTGCAGAAAAAAAAAAAAAAAAGAGAAGAGTTTTGCAATTGAAATGTGGTTGTGTTTAGATTAAGGCAGTAGTTCAAATTCATGTGTTCCTATCTCTGTGTTTATGTGGCTGTCACTGTTGGCACACCTGAGTGAAACCTCCAGATAAACCTAAATATTTTCATACACAGCCTGAGGAAGTCCATGGCTTCAAGTGCCCCCAAAAACTTTAAAGCACTGAGGATTTCAGTGGTAAGCAGAATCTGACCTTCTGCCTCAGGCTTCTCCCTCAGCTGTCTTCTTCGGGAACAGCTCTGCATGGTGCTGCTCCATGATCGAGATTTACAGATACACCGATAAAGTGTTATAGATGAAGTAATAACATTGACTGATGTAAGTAATATGGCATGCGCATTTGGCAGCTACACTGTTGTAAAGAAAAGTGAAAAATGATTCCTTTCATTGAATTCATTCTGCCTTTAATATGCCCTAAGAACAAGTTGCTGCTATACGAAGCAGAGGTTCCTGCTATAAAGCCCTCACTCACTGACCTCTGCCATCCTCCTTGGCTCTGAGTGACTGCTGAACAACACATGGGACCAGGAGTTAACGACCAGGGAAATTTCAGCAGCTGGGAGTCCCCACATTGAATCTGTGTGGAAGTAAACAAGGTAACTGGATATGGGTATATCTTGGCTGAAGGGACGTAGGAGTGCTTCAGAATAAAGCAGCGTTACTCACACTTTGCTGTTAACTCAGGCAAAGACACAGTCTCCATCCTGCTAAAGGCTTAATCCTTGTGGCGAGGAATGCGTGTGCAAGGATGTAAGCCGGTTGTTCCCATAGGAAACAGGTACCAAATGGTAGGTGCAGCATTAAGTGCCCAGGTGCAAGCTCCTGTCACGTCTCTAGCAAAACATTAAGGTGCAAATATTTACAAGCAAATCTCCCTCTATCTCTGGTTCACAGAACCTTTTCTTCAGGCTTGCCCTCAGTCTAGCAGCTTTCCTTAATCCCTGGAACTACAAGAAAATAGCCTCCTTGTCATTCCTCTCAGGGCTTGTCTAGTCCCTGCTCCAGATACAAGTTCCTTATTTTCCTTGGATTTCCCTTTCAGCTTGCTTTGGGTTGCAATCCCCCAAAACACATCATTTGTCGTACTAAGCTACACATAAAGGTGCACAGCTTTGAGTCCCAGTGCTGGCTGCTAGCTTGAAGCCCAGAAGCCTCCCTAAGCTCAGCTTGCCCAGGGGAAGCTCTACTAGAGGGACCTCACTCTGGGCATCCATGACAAAACAACCACCCTAAAAAAAAAACCTTCTTTTTTGCCTAACCACAGCCTCTTAAGGGAAAGGTACAGGCAGTAAACAGCAAACAGGCAAAATCCAAACTACAGAGTACATCCCTCAGCTAAAGGCAGTGTAGCAACAACACCATGCTGGTACAGGGGTAGAGGGGTGTCTCAGTTCTCTGAAGATGACATTCGGGAGGTTGTCCATATGTCCTACTTCTCCCATAATTTGAAGTGTTTAAACACCACACTGGCAAAACCTTTCCCTCTGCTCCAACCTTATGTTGCAGCCTGGCTGCCTTCAGCTTTTTGTTCTCAAGCAATTGTGCTCATTAGGTGAGATGTTCAAACACTTCTCTTTTCTCAATTTTAGCAGGAGTATGCACATACTGTGCTTTAATGCTACTGTATGGCTGTGTAAAGGCATTTTTATCATTCACGGTTCTGAAATAGTAACATGAAATGAACGTCCCTATTATGGCGTGTCATCAATTTTTCAGACTTCCTAATGACGATGAACGAATTCCAGAGCTGGGGAAACCTGCTCTTGCCAAGTTGTGTGCAGTGATTGTTAGTGAGGTACGATAGGAGCTTTCTCTGCCTCTCAGCCCCATCAAAATCTCAGACTGAAGACAGGTGTAGAGGCACCTCCCTGTGACTCACATGTCTGTGTCTGGCTCAGACCCTTCAGCAGAACAATTGCCTTCAGAGATTCAATGCTTGGGGCACCCCCATGCAAACAAAATGGTTCACTCGTAAAATATTACCAGGCTTGATAGCACTTTCCATGGAATAGGAAGCCAATTTTCAGGGTGTGATTTCCTATAATTTAGCAGATGGGTGATGTTTCTATAACAATAGGATGGGAAAAAAGGTAACAATAACATGAAAATAGCTGAGTTACTTTATTGGCTTGTTAGATGTTTTAATTTCAAAATGAATGCCCACTTAAAGCTGTCTGAAAGGGCATTAACAGTGTTCATCTATTAGATACTGCCAGTAACACTTAGGATCTGTGGGAAAGCCCTGAAGAATGAGCAATATAAATTTCAAAAGGAGCCAGTTCTGCTTAGTTAATACTGGGAAGATTTTAACTCTCCCAAAGTTCATAGGTATTTCTGTTCAAAGTTCTACTGGAAACTGTTTCTAAATACACAGGAATTTAGACAGGGAGTTTTCTATTAGTTATGAATACTGTCAGGTACCAGGTCCCAAGACATATATTTTTCTAGCTATTTCTTTACCCAGTTTTAAAGTTTCATGGTTAGACTGACAACTAATCAAAACTTCATATAGCACATTGTTAACAAGAAATACTATAATGTTTAATGTGAGTGTGGATTAATCTTTCTGCTTGCCATAAAAATGTTACATTCTTGCTTTTATGGACCCTTTACTTGTGCTCTGAATAGCAGCAGAAGAGCTGCCTCAGCGTCAAGGTTGTTTTCAAAGAGTAACTTGGCTTCCAGGTGCAGATATATTTGCATGCCCGTTAAATTCCAGGTACTGTGTCATTTCCACAGACAGCAGATTTATGATACTGAGGGAGTATGGAGAGGGTGCTGAGCACATACATCACTCAGAGCGCCAAAGGTTAATTACAGAAGACAGCTAGAACAGTATCTCTTTGCAAACCATTAGATTTCTTTGACATGGTTGGATTTGTTTCACTTGGATATGGTGTTTCATTCAAGCCAAGATGACTATTTGATCAGGTAAAGATCTAGGAAAGTAGTTTCAAGCTTTCTCATCACTGAAGAAACTTAACATGACAGCCCAGATCCCAGAAAGATCTTGCAAGTAAATCAGGAGTAGCAACAACCACTGACAAAAGTAAGAGCTGCAGCAGTGCAAACCCACCTGAAGTTGAACGAAACAAAAACCCCCTAAGTTGACTGTATATGTTTTTATGGTGTCATTCGCTGCAGAGCTAAATTCTACTCTTTTGAAATCTTGACATTTATGGAATCAATACATTCCAAGAGGTTGGGAAGTAGCTGTGTAGATGGCTCAGTACACTTATCTCTCAAGTACTGGTTTAGCTCACTAGACCTAGAAAAAATTGCTTCTCTCAGAACACTTACCTCTTCTAAAATTGCTTGTGTTACAATTTGCTATAAATTTCAAGTGATAAAGTTTTTTGTGTCTGAAGTCAGTTTATTGTATGACATTAGAGGCCACAGAAGAGCTTGTTGTGCAGCAGTATGATACTAACATTTTAATAATAGCTCTTTCAGTAGTGATGCGACATAAATTGCGACCCAAGTTTAGTTTAAGAGACATTATTCCAGTAGCAAGGACATCTGTTGTACACCACAGCCACGAAAATTTCTTAAAGGAAAAGCTATTACTCCTTTGCTAATGACATTAGAAGTCAAGTTCTTAATTTTCTAGAAAGAATGAAGCATAGTCTATTAAAGACACTGAAGGTGTCACCGGAAATTCTTTGTTCACTGGAATTTCATGGCAGCTTTTTCCCTTCACCTATATAACATGCCAGGGTTGGGTTTTTTTCACAGAAAATATTATGACTGATGATTTATGTTGGCAATTTTCCTTTGAATTAATTGAAACTAAAAGGAGTAGAAAGTAGTTAATTCCTCCTTATATTGATCATTACAATATCAGTATTTTAATTAACAAACATGCAAAACAGTCCTGAAACCAGTCAAGATTTGTAGCAATGCTGATAGGAGGGGACGCGTGCCAGTGGGCTTTTTCTTTGGACAGAAACAGCTATGGGAGCATCAGGAGTGAAGGGTCCCTGGGTGTCTTGTCTGCACTAACAATCCTGCTGGCCAACACTGGGAACTGTGCCTGGACAACAGTGGAGTCAAACAACAGAACGTTTTTTCCATCTTTTGGGAATGGTGGCACATGCCTGTTCCCAGGCTAAACAGTGAGTGGAAGGCAAGCAGTTCAGGAATTAGTCTGGTCTAGACTTAATTGAGGAGAAATTACATTTTCTTCTGTATTTTCCTTTAATTAAGCAAATTATTAAAATTGTACATTTTTAATTGTGGTTGCGGGAACAGGAATATGCTGTTTCACTGCAAATAATTTTTGTATTACTCTAAATGCATCGACTTTGTGGAATCTACTAGTAAAAAGTTAATTTCCTGGAAGAGATAATGATGCATATAGACAACTTACTTAAGCCAGGGTAGGAAATAATTATGCTGCAACAGGATCAGAACTCTATTTACATTTCTTTGGAACTTTTTATCTAGTATGACCATGAGCTGTCTGAGCCAATTCTACGTGGAGGAGCGCATAATATTTCTAAAGTGATTTGTGACCAGTGTATGTATTGTAAAGAGATTAATACTAACAGTGTAACTCCATTTATTTCAGGCGCTGTTGAATCAACAATAAGTAATATAACAAAATAGGGTTGAGATGTAAATAACAGAGAAGGGAACCTCCTGCTCTGTGAGGCACCAAGGTTTTCAGTAGTCCTGGATACAACTTGCTATTAGTATAAAGGAGTGTTTGTACCAAGTGAGACCTGAGGGTGCTGTGACGGCTGCAGTGTGTTCGAGTCAGGAAGGACAAATGAGCCATAATAGAAAGAAAGGTAACTTACAGAGAAGATATTTTTATTTCACTGAAAAGACTCAGTATGCAACAATGGAAAGAATAGGTACATAAAGCAGACTACAGTACAACACAATTAGCATAGAAGACTATGGCTAACCCAAAGTAGCTAAAATCAGCTTCTCAATATCACACTCATTTTGTCCACGTAGGATCCTAAAATAACCATTTTCTCCCCAAGATTTGCCCCATGAATTTGCAGCAATCTAAAGAAAAACAAAGAGGAAAAAAAAATCAATTTTAATTTTAAAGTAGTATTTAAAAATGCAAGGTGTAAAATGGAAAATGAATCTTTTGTGTTAGTTTCCTTTTTAAGAAACGGTTTCTCAGATTTGGTGCACTGAGAATCAGAATGCACCTTTTTCTGATTTCTAATCATTTGTTGCTTTTTGTTTTGATCAGAATTTCAGTTTCAAACCCAGGGTCAATAAACATGGAATACCATTTCTATAAAGCAGTTCGAGAAATTGAAGCAGAAATCATTAGATAATTCAACTACTGGCTGGAGAAAGCGGTCATCAAAACAACAATGGTCAAATTTCCAATTACAACTAATCTGTTAAAGAGACATCCAAGATACAAAAAAGCTGACTTTTAATAAATTAGGTTTCATTTGGGTAGCTGTTGATATATTGAGCAATTAAGTTTCTAATGAAGTCAGCAGAAGTTTTGCCCTAGATGTCAGTGAAGCTACCTTCCATAAGCCCTGCCATCAGCTATGTAAACTCCAAATTGCCTTCTGCTGAACACAGGAATAATGAGATGAGCTGTTAATCATAATCAAAGTGATACAATCTGACTTACTCTAAATGGCTGGAAGCCAATGTTTTGGTTTTTTTTCTGATAGCTGGATAGCATTTGCCAACACTGTTTAAATAGGTAGTTTGTCTTTTCCAAATGTTCTGACAAATAATATTGATTACTTTTATTGATTCTTATTTGCAGGTATCAAAAAGAACTGAGTCTTCATGGGAAATTTGAATAACATTTGAGAATTTGAATAAGATTTGAGACAGAAAAGACAGTGTAGGAAAAAAAAACAGATATAGGTGGGAGATCAGATGAAACAGGTTTTGAAATTGAGGTAGGTGATGTTACAGTTCAAGGGTCAGCATGATAAAAGTTGCCAGAAAGAAAGTAGGATTATGCAGGAGTTTTTAAGGTGAAGGAAAAAAATAGACACAGAGAAAGTGAATGAAAGCAGAGAAGTTGTTTTTACACAATCTGTGTTGTAGAGTTTCTTTTTCTTCTGCCTCAAAACACAGTGCTAAGAATTCACTTACCCAGAACTTCTGTTTCTGTCCATTTTTGTCAGCTAGTGCTCCCCACCTGTTACAAGAGATGGTACTAGTGAGACTTTTGATGCATATGTTCACATTTTGTAGCTTTAAACTAGCAACCAGAAAAGAAAAGCTTGTCTTAGTTGTCCTAATACCAGTATTAGAACAAATCATGACTGGTAGACATCTCCATGTCCAAATAACAAACTCTGATAATGATGAAAACAAAGATAAGTATCTTGCTAGCCACAAGCCAAATTTCCATTAGGAACTACAAAAACTTAACAGAAGTGCAGTTTTAGTTTGTCATTGCAAAACCCTCTTTTCATTGACAGAATCTCTCCTCTGGAGAGCTTGCCAGCTGAACTGAACTGAACTGTGTAGGAGTATTGATATTTATGTGAACACATTTCTTCAATTCAGCTGAAAATCCCTAGGAACATTTTTGTTAAAGATCTCATCCAACACCTTTACAAAAATAGCTGGTGAGTTGGGACTGAAAATGTTCCCAGCTTTTCTTAGTTCAAATTAAATTGCTGACAACCTAATTTGTTTGACTGCACAGTGTGGGGGATGACCTGTAAACTTACTTGATATTTCTTTGACATCTTTGAGAACACGCTAAATGTTGTGGCAATATCCATGAAACCACATAAGAGATTGTCCCCAGCTGCCAGGTGATAGGACTTTTATAATTGTGTTACTGTAGCTGAGCTACACAGTGCTCTGAGTTGTTAAGCCTCATGCTATACGTATGAGGCAGAAGTTCCAAGGCCATCATCTGAACGTAGTCCAATGAGCAAAAGCTGCCCTGCACACCTTAGGTAGCTAGGTATACATGGTATGTCTACTGAT
The DNA here is from genome assembly GCA_013398815.1 of Ibidorhyncha struthersii. Taxonomy (NCBI): domain Eukaryota; kingdom Metazoa; phylum Chordata; class Aves; order Charadriiformes; family Charadriidae; genus Ibidorhyncha; species Ibidorhyncha struthersii. The sequence continues at coordinate 250,130 of VZSZ01010845.1, forward strand.
TGCTTAAAGGGCTCTGTCTTGTTCTGCATTTATGCAATGAATGCCTGTCTAGTTACTATTCACAGGTCATGATGCTTGGGTGCCTATAAAAGGGCTCACATAAAAAGAAAACGAAAGATGTGAACTTTTATGTGTTTTTCTACAATATGAAGTTAATCCTGGAATATACTGAAGGCCATTGGTGGGGTGTTTATTGATGCATATCCCACCAACGCCAAGTGTTTGAGCTGCATTTTCAGTGCTCCGTGCACTTTGAAAGGCAAGCAGAAAAAATATGATGAGAAATCCCACACTGTGAATGGGGAAATTAGGATTTTTGTGTCATCTTTGTGAAAAGATTTGAATAGCCACAGTGGCATCAGCTCTCCTTGGTTAACAGTGAACCCTAATGTATGTGGAATACCTGCACTTCAAGCCAAAGGGGAAAAAAGGCAAGACAAATTGGTGACTTAGCAGAGAGAGGATGTCTGGATTACAGTTGCAAGAACAAATTGTAGCTACTGCTCATTAAATGAAAGGAAACATAAAACTAATGTTGGTCACAACGGCCATTGAATGTAATTGTTTTTTAAAAAGGCCTCATGATGCTTCTTCTTTGAATTATCACAAAAAAGTTCAGGGATTATTAATAATCTTTGCCATTTCTTTGCCAAATATATTTCAGATGCAGTGTGTCATGGTCATAAATTAAAACAAAAAAAACATATAGTAGGCTATCTGATTTCATATCAGATTCAGATTTACTTCTTTCCTCGTGATGATTTTACTAAAGAAAATTACATCAGCTGCAGTGTGAGAGTCCAATATTTACATCAGACTTAAAGACAGAGGAAAATTGCCTTGGGTTTACACTGATGTGTGCCCGCATTTGGTACTACACATTCTCTCTCCCACTTGTTTCAGCAGGATGATGACCAATTCCAGTAGACTTACATTTCTGTGATTAAATATTTTTCTAACATTCGTTACATTCTAAAAAAAAAAAAAAAGTCAATTTGTAGTTTCATACACTGATAAGAATTTACTGATTCTCAGGAATGTGTCTAAATGGAAGAAAACTTCGAAACCAAAATGGAAAAGCATCCTATTTTATCCTTGACTACAACATATACATGAATTTAATTTCTTAGGTTTTGTTCCATTATAGTCAGATATAAACAGACCTACTTGACATATTTGCATTTTATCTTACAGTTTAGAAAGAGCTGTTTACTCAGTAATCCATGCCCGTGGGCATTCATCCAAATACTCTAAATTAAAATACATTAAATTAAAGTTTACAGGAGTGCAGCCAGGGGGTCAAAAAAAATGACTTGACCCTTTATTCAGGACCTGCCATTCTGCGTCCAGAGCACTGTGCCCAGTTTTGGGATTCCCTGCACAGGAAAGACATTAACAGGCTGGAACAAGACCAGCAGGAGTCCACTGAGATGTTTGCGGTCTGGACTACATGATGTACAAGGAGAGGCTGAGGGAGGCGGCTTTGTTCAGCCCTCAGGAGAAGTGGCTCAGGGGAGATCTATTTGTTGTCTTCTGCTTTATAAAGGGTGAGTATAGAGAAGATAGAGCAGGCTCTCCTCATAAGTGCACAGCCAATGGTCAGAAGGTGACAGTCACATTTTTCAGAAAGTGAAATTGCAATTGGACATAAGGAAAAAAGTATTTTACAAGAGTGGTTAGGCACTATTGAAGTGAGAGGTTGTGGAATATCTATCCTCAGAGATATGCAAAACTCAACCTGAGAAGCCCCATGAACCTTAACTGTGAAGGTGGCTCTGCTACAAGCTGGGGGATTAAACTAGATGACCTTCAGAGATCCGTGCTAATCTAATGTATAGAATGATGTAAGCAACTTGATCTAAGATGGCACTGCCAATTTAGGGTGCAGAGAGTTGGACCAAACAACTCCCGGCCTCAGTCTACAGCTCTATGAATTATCAAATTTTGTATTCGGTGTATAGATTTTGTGTAACAGTTAAATAAGTATACTAATAGATTGTGATGGCACAAGTGGTTTTGCCATTTTTTTTCCACAGCTGCAGTCTAAAGAGCAGACAGTAAGGTTGATTTACTGTTTACTGATCAAAACCAGTCTTGGGGTTAGTGCGTGAACCAGGAGCAGGACTTAGCAGGAAGTGTGGAACTGAGTATCATCTCCATAGATGCTGACCTGTACCGGTAGCAGCTGTGGAGTGAGGTCCCAGGTCTGTTTACCAAGTCTTTCCTAAAACTTGTCATGGTTTGTTCAGGGTTATTCCAAAAACTGGATGAGATTCACCATTTCTCATTTCTCGCGGGCTAATGCGCTTCTCTTAGTCTGAAAAAGCACTCAGTTGTAATGGAAACAGCTGTTGTTTTGTGAAACACGTTCTATACGTATTGTTCAATGATGCAGTGTTTGTAGCCACATGCCAGTTTGATTTGACATCTTGCCTCTGGGAATGAATGCCAGCTCCATCAAGAGCACTTCTGGGGATTTCTTGTCTCATTCATACTAATATAACTTCTAAAGAGGAAGCAATTCTTTCAAAAAACTCCTAGGTGGAAAGTGTTTCTGCATTAGTATCTTTAGGAAATGAGGACGTATTTTCTAAAACAGATTTCTCAATTTTCTAAAATAGATTTCTCAGCATAAGTATTGCATTTGATTTTCACAATTTCTCTTTTTCCCTTTTCCTGCCTATAAAGTGATACTTCAGTAGTTTTCATTATTTCAGCCTTACTGATGGAATAAATTCATTCTGCATTGTATCTCTTAGTTGCACCTATCAAACGTACTATGGCATCCAAGCACAGCTTCCACTTTAAGCTTAATTTAAGTTTAGATTCCTCAGAGAAAACAAATCTCTGAATATCCTTTCTGTTGCTAAGCCAGGCATCTCATGGTGAATTTTCTGAGTTATAAATAAATATATGATATAAACGAATAATATTAAATTCAGCTTGAATTTCAATGGCTGTTTTACTTGCTGCTGTAAGTACTACTCCTTGAAATACGAACAAAGACTGACTGAGAGGAATTTGTTAAAATGATTAGATAATACTTAGCAATCAGAAAATAAATTAGCAGGAAATGCTAACCTTCTAAAACTTAGCCATCCACTAGGCTGATGACATCTGGATAGACTGGATGGCATCTTATTTTAACAATTCAGAAAACAGTCTTTTTTCAATAAAGTTCATGTCCCGTGTGTTTTCCCACATAGACAGGACTCTGTACAAATATATTTTCCTGATAATCTTTGAGATTTGACTTCTTTATTTATTTCTTATTTTAAAATAGACATTGGCTGCAAAGTTTATTCATTAATAAATTAAAAAGGAGCCCTCATGGAAGGCTCTATGGAAGTAAAAAAGTAACCTGGTTTATTATTGATAGCAACTATGGAAAGTGATAACATTCCCGACCATTTTCCCTGGAGAGAAAGTGTTGATTGGTCTCTCAAAATACTTCCATACCAAAATTTTAAAAAGATTTGAGTAACTAGAAATATAATCCCAAAGGAGCTAAATAAACCAATGGGGTTTTAAAGTGAAACCCATACCACCCCATTCTGTCCCAGAAAAGTGAAAGATCTGTACAGATTATGAAAGGCACCAGTAGTACAGGGATGTTATTAATCAGTGCAAATTTTTGCTTTGGGTATACCATGGAAAAATAGAATACATAATAGTTCCTTTACAATATTTTCAAAAACATGGTTAATACAGTGTACTACTGTTTTACTGGTATCTTCTGAGATTTAAACAGTACATTGGCATTATTATCCTTAATGTAAACGTTAATGTCAGAACTGGAATTAGAATTTGTCTTTTTCCTGGCAGTAAAACACTGTGGGATTTGGTTCAAGATTAAGATTTCTAAAGGTATGTGTCCCACAGTAGCAAGCAGAGTATATTGGGATCCATTCACTTGCCTAAATGCAGATATCTAGGGCTATTTGAGATGCCTTAGGGCACCTGGGACACCCACACGTTTCTGGCAGATGTGACCTATGAGACATCCATGTCCTTTTGGAGACACAGCCAGGTGGGAAGCCTGGCTTCCCACTTCTGGTTGCACCAAATATTTGTGTGGGGCAACTAATGGATCCACAAGCAGTTGTAGATGAGTTGCCTTCCAGTCTCCACTGACTGTTGACTGTATCATCATCTCTGTGATGAGAATTTGGATAAATAGCACATCACACCTGCCTGGATCTTAAATTGAATCCTGACATAATTAATTGCCTACTGAAGCGCGAGATGAGTAAAGGAGAAGCCTGGAAATTATTAGGAAATATACAGTCAATAAAGTGTTAGAATGGGAATCAACAGACAATAGAATGAATCAGCTTCTAGAGCTACACAACTGTAACACATTATTTCAGAATAAATGAGGAGGAGAATTAAGACATTACAGACTGAAAGACTTGGATTCTGTCCATCTTAAACCATCAGGGATAAAATCAAAGAATTTAGAGAAGCAGGTAAAATTATCATAATAAATGACATGGAGATTACAGTTCTGATATATATCAGTTTTTCCCAACATAGCGCAAAGTCAGAGTTGTTACAGTTTGGTTGAACAAAATTAAATCAGGAATGTATTGTGCTAAAAAGGTTGTTAAACTAATCTGGGATGCATTTTATGTTCCCTCGTGGCTTGGAGCAAGAGTTGGTTTAGGGACCAACAGACTGGAAGGGAAAATGACACTTTAGTTATTTTTTCTTGTAAAACAGCTGTGCCTCGGAGTCTTAGTCATGGAACAGAACCCCATTGCGCTGGGCATTGTAAGTGAAAATGATTTAGTTGAAGAGCAAGTCCTGTTGCATTACCTTTAAGGAAAAGAAATGGGAATCTATTTATGAATCTGAGAGGTATCAATAATTTGACTATAAGTTGAAATCAATGGGATTTAATAAATGATTGTCTCTACTTCATAAAAAAACCATGAAACTTTAAGAGTTGTTGTTAATATAATTCCTTTTATACAGTCAATATTGTATCTTCTGTTACAGTTCTTTTTCTTTCTCTGACAGATCTTGGTCCTGAGAGCTTGTAGTTCATGTAGCCAATGTAGTCATTAACAATTTTTCCTAAAGTGGACTTGTCCAAACTACATGTTTCTAAATAATATCATTCCAACCTGGTTGAAGGTAATCAGAGATTCCCAGTGTCTCCAGGGAAGCCAAGGCTTTGAAAGCTAACAGATGTGATAGTGAGCAGCAAACTAGACATGGAGGATGCTCTAGGTATATCAACAACATCGGAAAGAAAACCTAAGAAGCTGGGATTAAAAGTAGGCAAGGTTATGCATGTCTGGAGCAGTACACTAAATCTGATAAATCACCACTAGAAATAAAAAGAGCAACAGTAACAGGTATTTGTGTGACAAAGTGAGAAAAGAATAAGTCCAAATATATAGACGCTTACAACCTAGATGTGTGTAGGGCTCAAATGCCAAGCAGAAAGAGAAAATTAAGTGTCATATATTAGTCTATAGATAGAACAGGGAGAAGAAGTCCAGGAAAGAAAACATCAAGAAAAATTATCCTAACAATGAAGTAATTTAACTCCCAGTGGAATTAGTTCCCAAGTGGAAATGACAGAGACTTAAAAGTGAGTTGACACATTCTTGGACAACTTCCATTAGAGAACAATATTACATTTTCTGGAAGATGGCCAAAAAGAACTAATAGCATTTTTTGTTTCTTGCTTTTGTGATTATTCCAGCTTGATGTTTACTCCAAATGAATGGCATTTCAAAAGCAAACAGATGCTGGACCTCATTACTCACAGAGACAGGGAATTTATTAGGGTTATTTTTACAAAGCTTTAGACCACTAATGTCCCCCACATTTGGTATTTTTAGGAAAAGCTTTCAACCTTACCTCCTCCAAAATTTCCATTTTTATTAAGAAGAAAAAGAAGAGATTTTAAGGAATCATTAAGGAGAAGTTCTGCCTATCAATTACTGAAAATTACTTTAAAAAGGGAGATTTCTTCTGTCTGAAAAAATATTCTGTAAGAAATATACCACTTAGCTTTTCCAGAAGAAACCCTTATGATCTTCAATCAAAAATAACCTTGAATAAAAGGAAGTAAATACAATAAAAAGAAGTCATTTCACCAAACTGTATTCAGTCCCTTTCAGGAGAAAAAGTAAGCAAGGTATTTCCATTTACTGAAGGGAAACCATCTCCAACTGATAAATGTACAAGTACTTGTATGCTTCCATAAAAAGATTTTCATAATTTTGTGTCCAGTTTTATATAGTAGAGGCACCTTAGATGTTCTTTTCAGTAATGACTTTCCCTTGATATTGACTGTAGGAGTAGTCCCTGAATGCACAACACTTCCTGACAATTGAAAAACTAGAATATGGAGGCTGTTTCAGTATTCTTCCACAGAATGGAAACTGGTTTTGTTGAACATTTCCTAATTTCCTTTTCAAAAAAAACTACAATGAAAGTGGACTTCACAAGAGAAGTATGAAGAAAATTTTCAGAAAAAAACATCACAGAATCACAGAATAGTCAGGGTTGGAAGGG
>VZSZ01010847.1:4686-87205 GCA_013398815.1 Ibidorhyncha struthersii
AGTCGCGGCGGGCCTCGAGGGACGAGCCCGACGTGAGTACCGGCATCCCCCGGGGAGCAGCGCGGTGGGTTTCGGGGCGGCCGCCTGGCAGGAGGCACTCGAGCTCCCGGGCTGGAGCGCCGGAGGCTTACAGGCCTTCACCCGTTCACCCCGGCCTCGGCTGTTGAGGTGCAGAGTTGTCTACCTGTTGATAAACTGTCGGTATCAAAGCCAGAGGTTTAAACGCCGAGGTCAAAGGGGAGAGTTTAAGGAGAAAGCTCGAGGTGCTGTGCCAAGGAAAAGCTGTCTTGTCACTGACCTAATGAAGGTAAACTTCCCCCGCAAGGCAGTNTCCCCTGCAAGGCAGTGGTGGCAGGAGAGTATGTTTCTGGGTTACGTACAAGGAGAACTGTGGAGAAGTATGGGTACGTTACATCTGTGTCCACCAATGCTGTGCTTTATCGCCTTGCCTATAATATGGCTTCTTGTTTTCTTGTCCATTTTTTGGATTTTCTCCTAAACCCTTTTTTTTCACAGCCTTATGCATTAATCCCTGTGTTTTTCACTGTCTGATCATACATATTGCTTTTTCCATCCTGGGGCGTGTGCCTCATGGATTCTCCACTCTCTTCTTTCCCCTGCCTCCTCTCTCCTCACTGTGTCCTAACCCACCTCCAGCGCAACCCCTGGGTTATCCAAACACAAACCTCAGGTACTAAGAGAATGCCTACAGGTCTTGTAGAGCCAGGTGCCGGAGAAGACTTGGGAACCCTGCATTGTACAAGGGCAGGGTATCGCCCATCAGCTGGTCAGCATTAATTACCCGTGTGGAGGCTCTTGCTGCACAGCTCAGACTGTGCTGATGGGTCATTCTTCCTATAAATATGCTCTGATGAGCTTTTTCTTTATCCTAGCCGGCATATACTAATTTCTGCACAGTCTGCAGACTTTCTGAGCCTCCCTTTATGAGGCAAGTTGAGAACGTAAAGAGAGGTGTGTTTGCAGGATAATTTTTAGCAGGAAAATCTCTGCTATATATTTGTATAAGTTTGGTATGTAATATTTATGTTTTTCATACAAGTGCTTATAAAAGTGTTCCATGTGAATAGGGAACTGAGACTTACAATTGCTTCAGTGGAAAAAATGGAGCAAAAACTGATCACTGTTTTAAAGGTTGTGCAGTAAATAATATACACGAAGTGATTTTAGTCTCCTTTTTTCTGTTGGAAAAGGAAATTGGTGTCCCTGGCTTCAGAAGATGATGTCAGTTTATGCAAGCATAGGGAAGCCTAATACATACTGTTCTTCAGATCTTGAGCAAATCAGTGCTTGTGTGTCTCTTCCTGCTGGTAAACTGACACTGATGCTGCTTTTATAAATAAAGTGCTTTGAGATGTGATGATGGAAGAGGATTAAGTTAATTTTCCAATTAAAAGGAAGGGGTGGATCCCAGCAAATTGCTAAAACTTGTATTTTATATAAGGTGGTTCAGTGAGTGGACTTAGAACTTTCACTTCACAAATTACTGATCACAGTAAGGTAATTAATGGTGGTCTTAAACTGGTATGCTCGTTTCCTACAGCTCTAAGCTTTAAAACAAGCTTTGTCTTGTGTATTCTAGTTGAGAGTTGCCCCCTTAAGGGCTTTTATCTCTGCTGCCTTAAGGCAACTGAAGTGATAGTTTTGTTTTGTTTTCCAGAGCTGTAAGAATGTGAACATAATTCACAATGGTATTTTCAAGTTATACTGTCTTTTTGTATTGTTTCTTTTTCTGAACTGTCATTTCAGGAAAATGATCTCTATAACTTTAATTTTGATTTGGATTTAATGTCTTGGGACTCGGATCTTTGGAATCTTACAGGCCATGCTTATGCAGGTAATCTGCCTTTTGTATTTTGCAGGTGTGACTATTCCCCCACACCCCACACGGGTGAGCTGTTATAACTTTAGGATAGTGGTAACTTATGTGAAACTCTGATGTCCTGCAGCATTTAGTTCTGTGATGAGATGTCATGCTGCATTTCTGTAGAATGGGTACAGCTGGTGAGGGCTGCCCTGCAAACTAAGATGTTTAGTGTCTTTAATCTTGCTATGTTTTCTGCTGTGCCTTGTTTCAGGAATTAAATAGCTAGTGCAGGACAGTATGTTCTTTACTGATCTCCCATTGTTAAACGCTTGTACAGTAAAATTTCTTTATCTGTCTCTTGCAGATGCAAACGTGAAGACAGAACCCTTATCACCAGCCACGTCAAATTGTTCGGTTCCTTCTCCGTCGTCTGTGGACTCTCCAGTGCAGAATGTGCCTGTATGCAGAAACCTCCATGTAACACACATAGGAGCAGTCATTCAGAACTGGCTGGGTCAAACAAAAGGCCCAGTGATTTACTTGTCTGACCAACTTCATGGCATAAGAAGAAACAGCTTATTTTTCCAACCCGTGAAAAAACAGCTTCCCTTCAGTGATGTTTCCCTTCCTCTCCTGCTATGACCCATTCTAAAAAGAGCATGTTCAATTCTGTTCCCCCAGTTGTGTGTATTGGCCTGTTTGCCAAACAAAATGCCTTCTAAAATCTAGCAGTTGCTGGCCTCTGGCCCCCTTTACTCTCCTGATAAGGAGAGGTACTACTTTGGTTTTCAGTGGTACTTGGCATTTACCAGAATAAAACTGCAGAGCAAAACCTTTCTCCTGTTTGCCAAAGCAGCAGCACAGATGTGATGAAAGGCTGTTATACTCTGAACTGCTAGTAGACGCTTTTACTTGTTTCTGAACCGTTAATCTCGTGTACTTTCTGTCTGCAGGATGATATGGATTTCAGCTGTAGCTCCCAGATGTCTCCCATCTCTCTCTACAGCAAGAGTTGCAGAAGCCCTGCATCCCCTGAAGGAGACGGAGGGAAGAAGCCTGCTGTCAGCATCACTTCTCGGTCTAGTATGAAAGATTTGGTTACTTTGATTTTGCAGATACTGCATATTGTCTTGCATGCGAGTATTTAAGTAACAGACGCTAGTATATCCTGTCATTTCTGACTTGAATTTGTGATTAGATATGTCTATTTTTAGCAGATATTATAGATGGGTAAAAAAGACCCCATACCGAAAGCCATGTTATTACTGCTTGAATTATTTTTTCTATATCTTCTGTCTAACTCTGACTCTTTTTCCTTTCCTAGCAAATAATTCTGCAAGGACCCTGAAGAGGTGTGGTCAGACAGCATCCAGGCCTTTGATACAACCCAAACCCCTTTTGCCTGCTGTACCTGATGCCCAGGCTAACATTGGCATCCCAGCTAAAACCATCATTATTCAGACTCTTCCCACACTTGTTCCACTGCCAAAGCATCAGCCAGTTGTTAACATCCAACCAGCACCTGCTAAAGGTAGGAGAATTGTCTTGACCGAGCCAGGTCTTGTGAGTAAACACTATGTCTGTTTGGGATGGTCGCTAGAATGAAGTTAGCTTTGGGGCTGGAACAGGAGGGGCGGGAGAAGAAAGAGGGTTCCTACATGCGTTGCTGTAAAAGCTTTAGGCTGAGAAGATGGCCCTAGTCGTCTCTCATATAGACCAATGAGAAACAGCACTCACCTGGTATTATGTGGAATGGAAGACAGTATAGCAAAAGAGACTATGCTGAGCACTGGCAGCTGTGGAGGTGAAACTGCTGATTTGGAAGGATCTCTAGGGTCCCTTTGCTCTGCTGTGCTTGTGATGGCAAGTGATGCATAAGGTGATTACAGTGCTATTCTGTCGTAACCAAAGGCAGATCCAGCAGGATCAGTTAGGGTGGCTTGAATGAAGCTTGAAAGCTTGGTAGGAGTGATAAAAGCTTTTCTTACCCACGTGAAACTCTGCCACAGGGTAGTGGAAATGTGAGTTTATGGCTTTTTATCTCACTTAACAGCATTAAATAGGATGTTGTGAAATCAGCTGAAAGGTGAGAGCCATGTTAGAGGTTAGAAAAGTTGCTTACAGCTGCAAGCTGGTGTTAACAAGAGGCAAGTGATTTCCTGTCCGCTGATAATTCTTCATTCCTCCTATTGCCCTGTAACATATTTTTGAAGTAGATTGAGCCTTCATTTCTGAATCCAAAGCATTATTTTACTCTTCAGCTAAGGCAGTACGGACACTACTTGCATTGCTGAAATTGCCAGATGCAGTTGCTGGTTTTCACCAGCTGATGGCTGCAGTCTCTCGCAGTTGACCGTACAGGCACAGACGCGTGGAACAAATACTTAAGGGCATGTGTCTAGAAATTATTGCAATAGTGAAAAATTTGCTTTCATTACTGGTTGCTCTTCCATCAGGAGTTAAGACAAAACTGGATATGCTGACATTTGTTACAACATGCCTAAGATTGTTAGACTGCCTAAAACACAGTCAGCGTGACCTAATTCTTATTCCTTCTGATGTTCCAGCTGATAAAATACCATCTGGAATAAGGAATGTTGGGGATATGGATTTTTTTGGATATAAGTATAGTACTGTGAAGATCAGCTGCTTCTTTTCCCTGAAGAAAAGTCAGGAGAGTAGTTTCTGTGAGGCGCTATAGAGGAAAGACTTTGGGGAAAGTATTTCCATGCCATGTACTTACTTTAACTGATGATGCATTTAAAAATTCTGTTGTGCTGCTTCCATAACAAAAACCGTAAGGATTTTTTTCATTAATCAAAATCCCCTGCACATGACAAGTTGGAGCTACCAGTTTGAAACATGCCGTTATCTTCAAAGGAGCATGAGGCATGATATTTTTACAGTCCCTTTCATAAAAGCTTAAAGAGGAAAGCATGATCTTAGAGCATCACATACTTTACGCATATAAAAATTTGTTGAAATAATCTCAAATACACCATTTGAGGCTCTTAAATAGGGTAGTACAAACTTATGATGTCTTCAAGATTATCTCTGCAAAAAATGAGATCTAATCCTACAGCTCATGCATAAAAGATGGCGAATTGCTTCATTTTTCATCTTCCAGAAGGTTGGGTAAATGCTGTAATACATAGTTGTGCATTTTGGTTGGAATGCTCAGCTGGAACATGCTGTTTCTGAAAGCTGGCGAGGTCATCCTGTTACAAAGGATTAGAGAGACGTTTGCGTGTTTTCAGACAACAAAATATTACTCAAGCACCTGCTGGAGTTAAATGTAGTTGTTGGACTGAAATTTCTTGGAAGTGACTGTTTTTAATTCCATTTCAAATTCTGTCAGTATTACCCCATTTTTTCTGCTTGCTTTTCTTTAAGCTCTGGTCAGCTTGTGCATAAAATTTCTTACCTAAGGTATTTTTTTAAAAAATAAATGGTCTTGTGTTAGTGTGAACTGGGGCTTTAACTTGCATTTTGAAAGTGTAAATTGCATTGTTCTTTCTCATTCATCTTCTTTCTCTGTGTTGTTTCTGAATCGGTTTGTATAGTATGAGTCATTTATGTGTAAGTTTTCCATTGAATACAGCAATAAAGTAGGAACGGACAAAAGGGAGGAGGAGGATTGAGGTAAGCGGGCTAAGTTCATTGAAGAAGTTGCTCAAAGTACATCAAGTGTTAGCAATACTGAAATTAGTAATGATTCTAATAAGTTTTAACTTTTATTAACTTTGAAGAGCTTTTGGGAGAGAGCTTGATTTATTGGATCCCTTTAATATGTGTAGTTTTCGTTTGCAGGATGGATTAAGAGCCCTGCAAACTTCTGAGTTTGTTTTTTTTCTTTTCCATTCCTATCCTGTGAAATATACTAATGCTGTAGAATTAGACTTGAAATAAATCATGCGGGGCAGGGGATGAAGCAAGGCTTTCTACCTCCTTTATCAGTATTTCTGTACAAACTGGTCATGTACAAATCCATTTCATATCGTACGCTGAGCACTCCTGTCTGTTCTTGTGTTCTAGGTCAATCAGTGGTGCTCCCCCAGCCCACTCTGGTACAGCTCCAGGCTTCTGGGGTGCTTCCTGCCTCCCAGCCAGTCATTGCTGTCACTGGAGGGACCACACCACTTCACAATCATACTGTGAATGCATTGCCTCCAGCTGCTGGAAATGGCTCAACAAACAGCAAAATCCCAGTGACTAAGCCCTTGCTTCAGAGCACCACACCAGCAATGGGACTGGATGTAAGTTCTGACTGTGTGATGATAACTAGTAACTGCAGCCTGGAAACAGTTTTCAGTTACCTGTATGTGGGATATAATGTGAGAACCAGGTCACTTTTGAGTCTCAGGAAGACAGAGCTGTAGTTGGGCTCGTGTAATAGGATTTCAAACAGCAAACGGGGAATTCAGCAGCTTGGCAAAGAATGGGGAGGAACAGCTTGATATCTGCTGGCCTGCCTGGAGTTGCCGACCAGGTATGTTTTCTCAACTGCAAGCTGTCAATGGCTGGAGCTATCTTACATACATGAAGATTTGATATATCTGATTTTTGATTAGTGCTAAACCATTTTTCTAATCCATATAATAAAAACACTTCTTTGGAAGTAGATGAATTGGAAGTGTCAGCAGTAGGCCTGATTCTTTTTTCATCCCCTTTATCTCCCCAGATTTTACTCATGATTTTTAGAAACTTCAGGTATTGAGTTTCAAATGATCCTAATCTCTTCAGGCTTCCTTTTGATCGTATACTGAATGAGTAGCAAAGGGGTAAGCTCTCAACAGTCACTGTGCAAATAAATTTTTCCACAGTAGCTGTCAGTAAGCAGTAGGTGTAAACAGAAATAGCTTTTGAGATGTCTGCGTTTTTTTTCCCCTTTCAGCTTTGACATCTTAACTAGCTAGCTAGCTGGGTGCTAACTTGATTTAGTTCCAAGTAGTTTGGAGCTGCTTTGGTTGCGTTTTGTTGTCCAAAGGAAGGCATGGTTGGGGAAAGAACTGAAGCTTCTTTGTGGCTTTTAAACTCTCAGGGTGTCATTCTCCAGTGTGGTATTCCAAGCGCAGTTGTGTATCTCTCAGTGTGAGGGAGAAAACACTGGTGTTCATTTACGTGAAATTTTGCAGCACAGTCACCTGTTTATTAGCAGTGCAGGACACTTTCTCAAAGGTGTGTGCCTTCTGGCTTCTTTGGAGGGATGTTGTATGGTTTCCTAGTGTCTGAGAATTGCCGTTCGTGCTTAAGGTTAAATTTTCCTCGCTATTCATGTTTGCATAGGGGCTGCATTTTCAAATGAGAAAGTATTTGCTACAAATAATTCTGCACCCAGACTGCAGTGGAAACCTAATCTTGAATTTACAAGATAGGTCCATCAGTAGACAGACCAGTTAAGTGCTACATTTTTAAATGATAATTGCCTACCGTGCAAAACCAAACCGAAGAGATCTGTCAGCAGTCATTAGATTTGTGACTCCCTGTAATCAGGACTAGTATGGCACCTTGCCATTGTCTGAATATAAGGTTTAATTAGGCAAAACACCCTTATTGTCATCATGCATCATATTTGCATCTGTCGCAGTCAATAGTCCAATGTGTAGCTGGGGTAATGAATAGCTGTTTGTTTTGAATGATGTTTGTGTGGGTATTTCCACCTGAAGCTGTTCTAGGGAGGCAGTTTTAAGACTTGGTATCAGCCTAAGTGCTGCACATCTTACCTGTGTTTATTGAAACACGAAAAAAACACTTGCAACTGCTCTTTGGCACATACTGTGAAATAGCGCTTTGAAAAACAACAAATGTTTCAGGATACAGCTGGCACCAGCAGGGTTAAAACATCTTGCAACTGCTGTAGACACCATATGTGGCGCTCAGAGCTGCGCAGATGTAGCTGTCATTTGAGCTCTGTAACACGTGTTTTTGTTTGCTAATCTAAGCAGATGTTGCAGGATAAAAAGAAACACTGCAGGACTTTCTTTTGGGCTTAGGAGGGATAAACTGTTAGCTTAACACTCAGCCCTTCCAACGGATTAGACTGAGATTGGCTGATAGCAAGCTGTATGTGTGAGGCCGTACCTTGTGCTTGTCCTGATGGCACACGTTTACGCAGCTTGCCAGCCGCCAGGAAGTGCCAGGCTTTCAGTGTGGTCACTCTTCACTAGGAAACCGGTGAAGAACTTTCCACTAGGAAATGAGACAAAAGAAATGCTGGCTAACAAGCCACTTTTCCGGTTGAAGGAAAGAGGCTCTTAACTAAAATAGCAGATCGCCTTTCCTCTTGCAGTTAAATGATATGAGGACATAGACAATAGGTGTGTGAGGGAATCCAGTTTAGTTGTGTCCTTATAGGGCCTTTCTCTCATGTTTCTGCTCTGTAGTGAGAAAGGATTTAATTCTGCCTCCCAGTTCTGTTGATTAAAAAAAAAAATTTGAAAATTTAGAAAAAATTAAATTACGCAAAATTACTTCAATATAAATCCACACTTATGTTGAAGAATCCTGTTTTCTGTGCTGTAGTCAAGTTGTGTTCTGTTGAGTTAGAGACAAGAAACCCCAGATCTTCCATAAGAACAGAGAAAACACTTGCATAGGTTTTGTATTCCTGCATTTGAAATGCGTCTTCAAAGACAGCAGCTTTCATACACTGAGGTAAGAAGCCAGCCAATGTAAAGTTGAAACAGTTTGTACTTTCAGCTCTTTGTTAACTTTCCCAGTGTGTGTACCAAAAACTGTGGAGTGTGAAAGACATTCTTACTGCCTTGTGCTAGAAATACAGCTTACGTTGGAACGGAGGTTAAATTTTGCTCAGAACTGAGTTTTCTTTGGAGAACTGAATTGAGGTAGCAGTGTTTATTTGTAAAGTGCATGACTCTGTCTAAAGACTCTGAAGATAGAGGACAATCTGCATCTAGTTAGTACTGTTTGAAGCAAGGTCTTGCAGTGAACCGTTTGCTTCTCCGTATTTACAACTTTTGTGTGTGTGGTAGTGTAGTTTTTAAAGCTAGGAGGCAAAAGCTACATCACTGATTAATGTGGTAAATTAATACAATACAACCTACAAAAAGGGAGGCTTCAAAAGAGGTTAGAAGAGGTGTTTTCTACGTTTAATCTTTGTTCAGCACTTGTGCAAAGCAACGTTGCTCAAGCAGCCTGACATTATAACTCTGTTCTACTTATCAAGATGCTCAAGCAAGGGGCGTGTTTATCTTGATGCCAAGCCAGCTATGTAATGCTTAGTGCCATACTGCTTCCAGGTTCAAGCATTGTTGCAGTTTCACACGCATAACTCTTCCAGTTTCCTACATCAGATTTAGATAGGATCAAGTGTGCAGTTGTAGCTTATTCCCCAAGAAAAGCCAGGCAAACTCTAGAGGCTTCACCAAGGACCTTAAACTTTTTTAGGGATTGTCAATTAAAACAAAATCACTCAAGGACACAAATAGTTTGGTTTCATTTAAGCAAGCTTAAGAAATGAGTGGAAGTGAAACTGGTGTGGCATAGACTGAAACACAGTTATTGCACAGAGTACCTTGAATCAGACTGGGGAGAACTGCTGTTCCTGACAGCATTTGGAGAACACTGAGTAAAGGATGGCAGTCTAGCTAAGTACCATCTGAAACATAGCTGGTAGTGTCTGAAACAGCAATAGGTGTACATTAGGATGTACTCTTAGTGTACAAGCGCTGCGCTGGTGCTTTAAATCCATGTTTTCTCCAGGGAAGCAGGTAGATTTGCAAGAGGTTCCAGACACTTCGTCAAAAGCTATCCAGTAGTGAATAATCCTGAGCAGGTCTGCAAACAAGAATGGATGTAAACAATTTGGTCTTCTGTGTTTGACTTCATGATGCAAAACCTCTTTTAAAAAGAGGAATGTAACTACTTGCTTGGAATATCACACAACTCAAGCCAAAGCTGCTGCATGAACTCATTCCTTATTATTTCATCTCTGGACAGTTGAAGTGATCCTGGCCCCAAATTGGTGTGTTCTATACACTGCAGTCCTTGGCTAGCCTGAATCTTTTTTTTTCCAGAGTTTTTATATGTCTGCAGAAGTTTTCTTATGTTAAGTATTGTAGTACTTAAAAAATTCAAGACAAAGCTTAGTGTTAATGAAAATATGTTAAAATCTTTTCCTTCTCCACTCTCTGCTAGAGAAAGAAACTGGAGTAAGTACAAACAGCTTCACTTTCACAGACTTTTGTTGGTGGCAGCAGACTAGACATATAATAAATGATCTTTACAGAAAGCAATTAGATCAACGTGGAGACAGTCCAAAACGTTAATGCACTGTAACGTGTTTTTTTTTTAGTCTTTGTCACCAGACTGCAGTATCATGAAGAAGAATGACTTCTTCAAACAGCCTGTAGCCAATTTTTCTTGCAGACACCAGAGCCCTAGACATATTGTCTGTGTGTGGGTATATACAGGGAGGGAGCAAGAAAGCTATGGTTAAGGTTCTTTAAGCAGCCAGACCTTAACTGGAGCACACTGTTTGAGTTCGTTAATGTTACTGTTCTGTGACTTGTTTATTTTTTCCTAGACTGATACTTCTAGAATAGTTTTCATCTTTTTTCTTTGGCATTTGTGCTCAAATAGATACAGGTTACTCCAGTGGATGTGTTCATAGCTACTGAAGGATATTCAGGTCTGTGTAAGATACAGCATTCAGTTCTCTTTCAACGTAAACATCATTAAGGCACATCCTGTTGTAGCTTAACAACCTGATGGAAGTCTTCTGTTTTTAATAAAAACAGAGTTGCTGTTGCTAATCTGTGAGGGAAAGGAAATCAACAGAGTGGTGTTTAAATTCAGGATTTCAAGTCATTTTGTATAGCTCTGCAGTATCGATCATCGTTATCCTTGTCAGCAGCAAGATGCTTTCAGTCTAGGTCGTCCCACTCAGTGCAAACCACCAAATGAGTAAGTGGTAAGAGATGATAGACTGTTCCTGCTTGGGGGAAAAAAAACAGTCATCAAGACTGTTGGAGGATGGGGAGGGGTTACTTTGAACTGTCCTGGTCTGGGCTTCCAGACAAAATGCCTGCTAGTGGTTGGAGTGAATTATGTGCCCTCCTGGAGTATATTTGCTGGTTTAGCTTCATCCAGTTTGTGTGCTGTAGCGGAGACTGTTCTGTGATGTGAACCAAAGCGTATTAAGTGGGACAATCATGAAATGTGCATCAAGGCCACACTCCTGATCTGAATTAAAATGGTAGTGTAGATGCACTTAGTGGCTGCATTTAAACTGCCATGTAAGTGCTTGATACACACAGAATGTGCAATCTGAGGTCAGCAACAGTATTCAAAATCTCAAAAACTATATATCAGAGCTGAAAAAGATACAAAAACAAGTGTAATCAGCCTGGAAATGGTTTCCATGCAGGACAGACTAAAAAACTGTAGGACTTTCCAGTTAAGAAAACAGGTGACTGATTGTAGCCTATAAAATAGTGTATGGTAAAGTGAAGGTGAAAGACATTCTTGCTACCTTGCAGACCTGTAGATATGTATTTTCTGTCTTTGTGATTTGATTGATCCAATTAAACTGCTGCTCGAGTGTACATTTTGTGTCCCCTACACAGAGACAGCACGGTACCTGTTTTTTCATTACCTGTGAGCTACAGCTCTTGGATTCCTAGTTGCCTCTGTGCTGAACATTTCAGCTCTTTCGAAGCAGAGTGCAGACTTTTGACAAAATAGAGGAGCAGAAATTATCCATGAAATAGAGGCACTTTTAACCTGCGGGTCATCAGCAGGCCTTTGTATTGTCTATCCAGGTCAATGTCTTGAGAAGGCAGCAGCGCATGATCAAAAACCGGGAGTCAGCCTTTCAGTCACGGAAGAAAAAGAAGGAATACATGTTGGGACTGGAAGCGAGGCTGGAGGCAGCCTTATTGGAGAACGAGAAACTCAAGAAAGAAAACAGCACACTGAAGAGGCAGCTGGACGAAGTAGTGTTAGAGGTAAGATATTGTGAGGAAGATCTGGCTTTTTATATAAAAGACAGTTGCTCAGGTGGAAGGCACTTGAACAGAATCATGGAAATGTTGACTGGAAGACCTTTGGGGGTTTCTGGCCCAGCTTCCCACTCCAAGCAGGACTTTCACCAGCGCTAGGTCAGGACTGCTCTTGCATTATCTAGTTGACTTTTAATTCTTTATTTTGTGGTGCTTCTGAAGATTTCACTGAGAAGATAGACTGGATAGAAGCTGAATATAATGTACAAACAAAAGAGTTTTATTTTTAAGTAGTCCTGGCATGTATTCATGCATAATTAGGCAAATATAAATCTAAAAAGCAAGTGTAATTTAGTGTATTTAGCTTCTGACATACCTTTACGTGCCTCTGCCCCTTTTTTATTGCGCATCTTCTGTTTTTTCCTGTCTAGAACCAGAAGCTCAAAGTATCATCTCCAAAAAGAAGGACCCTGTGTGTGATGGTGATACTGGTTTTCATAATGTTGAATTATGGTCCATTAAGGTAAGCTGCCTGGGAATTCCTCTTTGCATAGCAAGTTTGCTGTCCTGCGATTTTTGTTTGAATCTTTAATACACGCAGTGTTGTGTTTTAAAGCCTTGAGCTTGAAACATGCCTTCAGTCCTTTGCTCTCCTCCTGTGTAGAGGAAGACTCATCTGTATAATGGTTCCTCTTTTGGAATCCTTCTGGCAACAAGAGCTAGATCTTGTACTTTTAATTTCTCTTGGCTTTGCATTTTGTTAGTCAGTGCAGTGTACAGCAGTTTGTGTGCTCCAGTTATACCTGAAGAGATTAAAAAGCTGTGTTTAGAATCCTTTTAGGGGGAAAAAAAAAAAAAAAGTCACAGACTTGGAGAGCTCACTTGCTTGTTTATAGCTATGGGTTTAAGCTGCTTCTAGTACCCAGAGCAGGGAATCCCACTGTTTGTTCCGGTGCTTTGCAGTCCTGACTAGAAGCAATCTTCCTTATTACAGTGTAAGCCTTATGTTGTCTTCTAGATCTGATGAAGAGGTCCTTCCCTCTCCTTAATTAGTTGAAGTGGTAATCAAAAACCTCTCTTTTTCAAACTGTATCAGTGGTACATATGAACCAGAGAGCCTGAAGGAAATGCTGCATTACTTCCCAGACACTTTAGAAAGAAATCTATGGAAAAGAGGAGACTAAAAAGTGATACTTCTTGCACATATCTGTCTTTTTAACCTGGTTGTGGAACATAAAGACCTTTTTATATGATGCTGTTCACTTTTTCAAAAGGGGAGGATATTTCAGTAGATTCCCAGTCAGCTGTGTCTCCATTTATCCTCAAAACCCCAGTCAAATTAAAGGAATGGGATGGGATAAATCTGGAAGAAGACTTTGTTTCTGACTATGGTGAACTTCTACAATGTTGGTGTTTGTATTTTTAATACTGTTATAAAATTTGCTAAAGATGAAATTACTTTTGAAGTATTTGCACTCATTGCAAATACTGCTTATCTCAGGCAGTGAAATACAGCTGACAATTTTACACCGATATGGGTGATTTTAAGGTAGACCATTCCTTAGTGTATTTAGGGCTTGTATTTGGAATTTTGACCACCAAGCAGAAAAATCAGCTTCCAGATACTAAGTGATTGATTTGTATGTCCCATCTGCATTTGCAAACATTACCACTCACTTGAGCGACACTTTGTGAGAATTAGTAGAACCAGTAATCTTCATAAAGCTGAGAGAAATTTTAGTTGCCTCCACATTAGAGTGAGGAGTTGGAGTGCACGAAGCTCTTGTTAGTTTTGAGAGGCTTGGAAACATACAGAAGATGGGTGGGGAGTCTCTTACCACAGTGCTCTAAAGTTTCTGTGTCAGCTTCTCTACCCCAGGAATGGGTAAGGTGTTGAGCTCGATGGCAAGAAACTGCTGTCAAAGTAGTCTGAAAGGTCAGTTTGTGTTCATATCTCTGCAACAATCGGTAACTATAGAAATGTGACAGGGTTAATTTCTTGACCTGTTTGATGTTTACTAAAGTAGATAAAGCAAAAAGAAATTCCTGGAAGTCTGGCTGTTCCTGGCCAGTATAGTAGCTGAGCATGCCAGTGTAATTGCTGTGCCTTAACTAGGTGGTCTGCATCAGTGCTGGATTTAGGCAGTGAAGAGAAATGTAACTGGAAATTTGCAAGGAATTACTTGTATCTTTCTGCCTTTTTTAATTTTTTTTTTTTAGCAGAAGAAATGCTTGCACTGCAATTAAAATACTAGACTGTATCAAGGTGGTGTGAATGTTGATTGTGCAATACTCTTTGGAAGACCCAGAATGTGGGATACACAAACCATTACTTAAGGTTTCACTCCTCCTATATGCATTTTCTTCCTTTGATAGCGGTGTCCCTGAATGGTAGCTCCACAAAGGTGATAGTTGTGATTGCTGTTCTGCTTAGACCATAACAACAGAAGCTTCCAATACACCTGATGTTTTTCAGTCCCTGCAACTTCTTACAGAAATAAGTAATTACTTTGTTACAATATCCATGCTAGCTTGTAGTTCAGCAAAAGTACTTTATTCCCCCAAGTTAGCTAACTGTGGAGTAGCTAATGTCTATGCAGTGGCCAACTGGAGAGAAACATGATTTGAAACTTTGTGACAGTGTTGCCGTTTCTTCTAGGTAGGAAATCATTTCACTTTGCACAGCTGTACGGAGGTGTGACAGCGTTCAGGCACAGGACATTTTTATTCAAGCGTATTAGCAGTGAATATTTTGTTATTTAAAACCAATGAACCATTGCAAAGTGAGGCATCCAAAAAAGCAGAATCGTGGGAAAGTCACCCCCTAAATTCTGTATCAGGCTTTGAAATTCCCTTAGCTGGCCTTACTGTAAGATGCTTCTCAGATTCTTAATTGGAAGTGATAGGATTCTTTGAAGGCTAGAGTTAAAAAAAAAAAAAAAAAAGGCAGATATATAGGTTTTCTCTTTAGTTGCCTATTTTTGTCAAATCAGAGAAGGCAAGGAAGCAGTCGGGTTGTTTTGGGACAGGGATGTGAAGCTGAAGGAGAGGCAGTCCTGCAAACCCTCTGTGACCTGCAGTGGGTCAGTAGAGGTGCAGTGTTTGGGCACTTGGCATCCCATAAAAAAAACATCTGGATGGTTGGCTGTGTAGTTAGTTCTGTGTTTTCTTCTGCATTAATGGATGTGGGTTGCACTAACACTGGTTCACACATAATTTTCTTTATTGGTCTTAAGTCTTTTTGACTGTGAATGTAAGTGGTGAGATGTTTGTGATGTTGCATGGAGGATTCTGAGGCTGTGCTGTTCTGTTGTTTTAAGATTATGGGAAGCAGTCCAGGATGTGGCAGCCCTTGGCAAACAAGTTTAGCAGATAAAATTATTCTGCTCACGCATTTTTTCCTGCTGACCAGTATACTATGTGTATGGGTAATCTGTAACATTGAACTTGGGAATATGAGAGCGGGACCGAAAGTCTGGTAGGGAAGCTGGCGTATTGACCCAAGAAATCTGTTTGAAAATATTGGAGGGAGAGTCTAGTCCAGTCTGCTTAATTGCCAAGAAGCTTTTCAGAACATCCTTCAGTCTTGGACATGGCACCATGTTATCTCTGAGAAAAGAATGTAAGTCAAATTAAATATAAATTGAATATAAATGTGAATTGAATACTTTCTAGTCGTAAAAGTGGCTTGTATAGAGTTTATGGTAACTCTGCGTTATATTGTACTGTGTTACTAAGCTCTTTTGGGTTTGTTGACATTTTGTATAGAAAACTGAAACTTATGGTTATTAAAAGCAGAAGTAATTTAGCAGGAGTTCTATTAGTGTAAATTTCTATTTTATCTATTTGCTTTATACTAGAAGAAAGGCACCCAGGAATTTCCCATCTGTGTGTCAGTGAACTATTCTCTAATCTTTGTGAATTATTTGGATTTGGATTTAACATCTATAAAACTTCCTTTTATTATTATTTAAGAATGATTGGTGAGGTGTATGAAAGGAAAAGACAACGTTTTGATTGAATGCCATGCAGAGGTCACCCCCTTGCCCCAGTCCTACATACCATGAGGTGTAAGACAGGAATTGGCATCCCACAGTATTTGCACAGAAGGTAGTGAGCACACAAACCTTGCCATGCAGCAGAGTTGGGAGCTGGAACCGTGACATCTGGGGGCAGGTATCTGTAGGAGGGCAGCCTCTCCTGCCTTTGCGCTCGCCTTCTGTGAGAGCTGGTGTCGATCAGCACGGCTGCGTTCTCAGCTAGCGTGGCACCCCTGAAAGATTGCTGACTTCTGGCATTAAGAAACATCTAATTAGCTGTGCGTTTTTTTTTTATCGCTTACAACATGAAATCTGAAAATTTTCAAACTGTTATGGTTCCTAGATGCCTCTTAGTTTTCCTGTTTAATTTCCACATCTGTGTTAGACTGTGCCTGGGTAGTAACCAGATCTGAAAATGTGTTAAAAAAGCACAAACAGTGCTGAAACAAATGGAAACCAAGCACATGTTCTAGTCTAAACAACCCATGTATTTATTTGGGGAATATTTTTCTTTCATTTTTCTTCCCTGTTCCCATTTGAATATAAATTGTCTCATGTGTTTTTTTTTTTTTAATGGAACTCCTACATGTGATAGTGAAATATTTGCAGGAAACTAACCCAACTAATGTATAAAAAGTAGAGAAGGGAGAATGATCACAGAAGATGCAAAATGTAAATTTTCTGCATCTCTGCTTCTTGGGGCAGTAGCAGCAAAGCATGTAAGCCAAGTACTTGATAGTGGCCCTGGCATTATTTTGTTGGCTATGAAAAATGTTCAACCAGTTATTTTTTTCCCCCTAATCAGTCTGCTCAAGCTTACATGGTGGTCGTCATCTAACAACAGAGCATTTGTAAAGATGTCAGCCAACCAGAATATCCTAACTACCATTTCAGATATTTAGTGGACAGAACACAATGAAAAGTATGAAGTTGGAGAGCAGAAAGGCAGGTCTGCGAAGAGATTGGAACAGGGGGTTTGAGACGGTGGTGTGATTTTTTTTTTTTTTATTAATACTGGTTTTTCTTACAAGTTGGCCACCTCTGTATGGCTGGAACCCCTTTCAAACTGGAAAACAGACTTGATGATGTAACCAAAAATTCTTTAAGCTCTATTTGTGGTGGAGGATGACTGAGGTGGTGACTGATGGAGCTAAGTGAAGCTGCTGCTTCAAAATCTCTTGTTGACCTACGGCAGCTGCGCTAGAATTGCTGGCCTTTTGTAGAGACTTCATAGCAGCTCCTCTCTAGAGTGTCCTGATGGGTTTTCCTCTACTTCCCAGGACTGTCCTAGAAACTGAATATTCTATGAAAAACTTAGATCCACAGAGCAATCTGCAAATAAAGACACCAGCCTGCATAGCTGAGAACTGTGATTTGTCTGCTGTTGTCGTAGACTGCAACAAATGAAGAAGCGGTGATTTTTTTGACTCCTGAAAGACTTAGGGGTGTGTCTCATTTCTTAGATTAGTAGCACAAACATTAGGAATAAAAGAAGAAAAAAAAAAAAGGAAGTGGTAAAATTAATCATCTTTTACCAAAAATAAGGAATCCACCCAAGGTTTGTTCAGTGGTGCGCTACCACAATCTGCTGCTTGTAAGGATGAAGTAAGCAAAACCGAAGTCTTTCACCAGCACCCAGATTAGCATCCCACCTACTCTGCAGGCTGCTAGTCAGTACTGATGTAGTCAACTGAGCTGTTGGAGCACGTGTGATTGGGGCTGCTGAAAGCACCATCCGTTGAGCACACCTGTATTGGTGTCAGCATGGTTTAGAGGCCTTACTCAAGCTGAGCAATCTTAAGTTGGTGTGTGGGGCAGCAGGATTATTCTGAGGTTTGGTGTATTTGGCAGCGTTTTTGTGCAAGTTTGCTATTGTTTGAGCCTTAATGCTGGACTCCTTGATTAAAGAAACGGACTTGTCTTAGAGCAAGCAGGAGCCTAGGGATACCTCGGTGGTGGGTTGTCGGAAAGGTAGAGAAATAATTTTGTAGTTCCCTTAAAGGGAGCATTAGCTGTGTGGGCAAAGGAGCTAATCTCGTTACCACAACATCACATGCAGCAAGTGTTTTGTTGCTGCAGAGATGTTTGAGCTGTATGTTGTGTGCTCGAGTTTGTCAGTGCAGATCCCACCCGCAGCAGCCAGTTCTGGACTAAGATCTCAGTATGGTCTGGATCTCACCACTGTGCTGCCCTAGCAGGTGAGCTCAGTTGTGAGATCAAGCAGTGTCATGGCATGTTTGAAAAAACACCAAATTTCCTCCTGAGTAGTATGTTCTAAGTAGACTGAAGCCGTGTTTCTGACACCTGCCTAAAATGAAGGGCGATGACTAGCAACTGAAACACAGTACTTATTTTTTTTTTCCCTGTTGCCTTAACAATTCTTCCTGATTGTGCGTGTGTGCCTGTTCCACACTCCATTCCAGTGTGAAGTCAGGCAGGTTACTTGAAACCACCGATGGCTTGCAGTGTAATGGAGGAGGAACTCCCCAGCCAGGCTCCGTGCTTGGCCGTTGCCATCTTCCAGCTGAGTCTGATCTGGGAGTGGTGCTGAACTGTGAGCATTAAACATTGTACCTGTGGCCCACGATTTCCTTCAGCTGCAGGTTGGGTAGTGTTGTCTAAACTTCCGCTGGCTGCTTGAAGCATCTCTAAAAGATGTTCTGAGAACAGAGAACCACAAATCGTGACCTGTACAACAGGGTCAATTTCTTACTCTCAGTTCATCCAGTCCTGGTCTCTTTTGCAGTCAGTGAAGGATAGAAAAGGATTGTTTCTCTGCTTTTTGCAAGCCTCAGTAACATTCCGTATATATTCAGGAGGTTAACAGACTTAAATGTGATGTATACCTGAAGTATGCTAACAAACATACATACAAATGATGATAGTCAAAGGGCTATTAATTTCTTACACACTAGTAGAGAGGAACTGGTGACGTGAAAAATATTAGACGAGTACAAGAGGTGTACAACAGTGCCATGTTAGCCAGCTCCTTCAGGGTGCCAAGGAAATACGGAGCCCTCCGAGTATTTTAGCAAAAACAGCAGAAACTCTGGAAGGCATTTGTGGCTCTTAACATGGGGAAACTTACTTTAACGTTTGTGACACTGAAAAAATACGTTTCAATGGTGAGCTGAGTGTACATTTGCGTTGGAGGTGGCCCGAGCTAGAAAACTGCTTTTGTAGCACACCTTTGGTCTTATGTTATAGTTTCTTCGTGAAGAGAGGGAGAGAACTCAAGAGGAGAAGAACAGATTGAGTCATTTGTATTTGGGCTCAGATTCCAGACCTCTCTTGATGGGTTGGTGCTTGTAAGAAAATCAAAGGTATTAATTTTTATTCAAATTACAGCTGCAGGAGCAGGAAGTGATTCCTTCCTCCTTCCTTTACTGATCACAGCCACATGTTCATCTGGCAGGGTTGTGCCTTGGTTTGGCTGTCCTTGCTTGCCTTGTCCTGCTGGTGCAGTTGCTGAACCTGCACTGAATGCCAGATGTACTCGCTGATAACTTACCCTTTTCTCCCTGCGTTCATCTGCCAGGCTGAAAGTGAAATACAGAACGTTTTTGCCCTGAATGAACATTGTAGTTGAGACTGCTTGCCTCAGGCCTGCCCAAGCTTTGGCAATAAAGGTCAGCCCACTTCCAAATAACTGTATGTAGTTTTCGAAGCATAATAAATGCTCTGGGTGTCAATACTTAGATTCATAGAATGGTTTAGGTTGGAAGGGACCTTAAAGATCATCTGGTTCCAACCCCTCTGCCGTGGGCAGAGACACCCTCCACTAGACCAGGTTGCTCAAAGCCCCATCCAACCTGGCCTTGAACATCTCCAGGGATGGAGCTTCCACAACTTCTCTGGGTAACCTGTTCCAGTGCTTCACTACCCTCATAGTGAAAAATTTCTTCCTAATACCTAATTTAAATCAACCCTCTTCCAGTTTGAAGCCATTGCCCCTCATCCTATCACTACATTTTCACTTGCTTTCATCTTTTCTTTTCTAACAGCTTTATTAAAAAAAAAAAAAAAGAAAGCAAAACACAAGAAAAACTCCAGTTTGGGTTGCCTTCCTCATCCTCCCCAGCAGAGGGAAGAGGCTGGTCTTCTCTTACCAGCCCAGCACTTGCAGAGGGTAGCTCTGGAACAGCCTGGCAGAAGAAGGTAGTGCCTTGCTGTCGGCAGATGGTGCCCTCATCAGGAATAAGAAACAAGAAATACTTTCCAGAGAGTGTTTGGCACTGCAGCAGCCTTGTCTGGA
Organism: Ibidorhyncha struthersii; assembly: GCA_013398815.1. Taxonomy (NCBI): domain Eukaryota; kingdom Metazoa; phylum Chordata; class Aves; order Charadriiformes; family Charadriidae; genus Ibidorhyncha; species Ibidorhyncha struthersii. The sequence goes on from VZSZ01010847.1 coordinate 24,769, forward strand.
ATCAGTTAGGAAGAGGACAAGGTCCTTGGTTGGTGTCTCCTTGCAATGTCAACTTTAGCCTGTTGGAAACATCCCAGCTCGTATTCAGAGATGGTTCTGTCCCCAGAAAACTCTTTGTTATGATATCACTATTGGCTTTCACCTACAAATTACTATACAACTTAAATGTCAGTATTCAAAACTTGAAGTGCACAGGGTTTGTTCAGCCAGAAGTACAAATGAAATTTAGTTTGGGCTCCTGGCAAGACTTGCTTTCACATTTATCAAACAGACATTCAAACAAAGAAGTAAAAATACAGCTAAAATATCAGGTGCCATTGAATGCCTGGAAGAACCATGACAGGAGTGCTGCTTTTCTTTCCCTCCTATGATCAAATTTATCTACACTTCGGAACAAACAACTGCATGAAGTATTTAGAGGTTCTTTCTTTTTTCCCTTGGATCTGGTTTTGCATCTTAAACAAGCTGATAGCTCAGCCAGCTTGGATAGGGTGTTTGTGCCTGTGTGAAAACCGTTTAATGCTCATGATATCTGAGATGTCCAAACGCAGGTAGGGTAGGCACCTGGGGTGTGTAAGTGTGGCCAAACAGAAAAGGTTCCATCTTCCAACTTCTAACTGGTTGTCTTTTCCAGTAAAGACATTTCTCAGCTTCAGTCTTCCTTGACTTTTAATGTGGGACAGTAACTCAATTCCTGCAAATAGTAGGACTTGCTCAGTGCAGATATGCCAAAGTGCTCTTTCTTTTCCAAATTCTCATCTTGTAGCCCAACAGAATGAAAAAATTGTCCATGGCTTTACCATCTGATGTATTAAAACTTTTTTTTTTCAGCAACTATTCATATCTTAGCTGAAAATACTGTTTTTCAAAAGCTTTTTTCCCTCTGAGTGGGATCATCACAGAATCACAGAATGGTCAGGGTTGGAAGGGACATCTGGAGATCATCTAGTCCAACCCCCCTGCCAGAGCAGGGTCACCTACAGCAGGCTACACAGGATGGCGTCCAGGCGGGTTTTGAATGTCTCCATAGTCAGAGACTCCACCGCCTCTCTGAGCAGCCTGTTCCAGTGCTCTGCCACCCTCAAAGTAAGGAAGTTCCTTCTCATGTTTAGATGGAACTTCCTATGTTCAAGTTTGTGCCTGTGCATGCTTGGGTACCCCCAGCCGTGGTGGATTCAGGAGACAGTGGTTCCAACCGCTGTGCCAGTATGCGCATGGGGACGGAGCGAGGTATCTTCCCTCTTCTCCCTCCACAGCAGGTGCATAGGGTTGATCACTTCTTTTTCACTGTTTCTAGCCTCTTCTCTGTAATGTTTTAAAATGCTCATTATTGACTTCCTCTTCAATGTCAAGGTGTTGGGATCTGCTCTGTAGACACTTCCTGGTCCGACCTGTATTGTTGCTGTTCCGCCTAGCACTTGTAAAGCTCAGTATGCCTCAGGTGGGCAGGTGTTTCCAGGTGTAGCTCTGCAGGAAACATCAGTGCTTCTTCCCAGCTGCTAAAGGAATTCCTTGGTCCGAAGTCATGCTTTTTCCGTGTGCCAATTTGAGATGTCAAAGGAGGAATATTTCTGGTATCCTGTGTCACCCTCCTGTACTCCCTTGGCATGGAAAAGTCTTTGAGAATGGGAAGTCGGGGATATAGACCATTACCTACATGTCCTCGCCTATCTGTTACCTGAAGATGGAGCTCTGTTTACAGACAAACTCCACAAGTGACCTCTTGTGGGAGAAAAGGGGAAGAAATAGTGCGACAGAACAACAACGTCTTCTATGAAGATGGGGGAAAAACTAACAAAACTCCCCAAGTAACTAGAAGGTGGAAACAGGGCTTCAAGTAACTTTCAAGTTGCAGTGTTTTTCCTCATCCAGAATGAAAGTTCTTTTTGTTTTGGGTCATTGCCACAAACCAAAGGAGCAAGGACGGGGAATTTTATTTTTTTTTTTCTACATGTATTTGAGACTTTGAGCAGGAAGCTTTTGATCATCTTCAAGGACCTAAAAAGTGAACGGAAAAGGGGAGGCAAATATATCCCATGTGGCTTAAGGCAGAAATTGCTGCTAGCCCCGCTTCAAAAGAAGGATTTTGTGGAAAATAATAATCCTGATAAAGGAAAGGGATTGGAATAAATGCCATAAATAATACCGTATTTTGTCCTCAAGTTGGTGCCCATGTTCTCAGAAGTGGGAGCCATGGTTTATGCCTGTAACAATGGCAAAATGTACTCTGTTTGCCGCCTCCTTTGCCTTTTGCTGCTGAAGATATCTTCTTTCAAGTTGGAACATCGCATACTTAGCTGCTGCCAAAAGTGAAATTTTAATTTTGATGAAAAGATTAGGGTGTTTTAAGCATAAGAAGAGTAAAAATAAACACTTCCTCTCTGTTAAAGCTGATAGAATAAAATGAGGTGTGGTTCTGATCGGCTGTACAGCTAAAACTAAATTACAAAAACTGAAGATTAGCTGTGATTACAGAACGGCGCTTATCTTTATCCTCAGTGGACTTGGTTTGGATTTCTCTACTTGTGTTCAGAGTTTAGGGTGAACTGGAGTTGCACCGTATTGCATGTGGCACTTTACCTCGAACTTGTCACCTTGCCAAGCTGGAACCTGAAATAACAGGAATCGCCTTTACAGAGCAAGGCAAACAGGAAGGAAGAACCATCGTGGAAAAATGCAGATTTGTTACAGATTAGGTTTTTGCCAGCTTTAACTAAATAATTACATGGAAAGTTTCACTGGTTCAATGTGTCATTTTGAACAGTAAAAGGGAGAAGTAGGATAGGATGAAATGCCAAACCCAGTAGGTCCCTCAACACACTGGATGGCTGATACACTTCAGGCTGTGGAGAAATGGTTTGTGGGACAGTTACAGTTTTCAGATCTTCTGATGGATATTTTTGGTTTCATGAATAAAGTTCCATATACTTTTAGCTGTCCTGGCTCCAAATTAGGTAGAGTAGGGACATTTCACAGATGAGTGACTTTCAGCAGGAATATGTGGCATCCCTTTAAGCATCAGCCTTAGTTTTGAGCTCTGTTTCTGGGCTTGATATGCTGCCAGCTGCACTGATGCTTTCACTGGAAGAGAAGAAACATGATCTCATAAAATATAGTAGATACTGGAGATTGTTTCTGTAAAATTGGATAGCCTGGTGCTGCCTGACCTATGAGGCTGTGAATAAACCATCCAGCTTTCCATGCTATGCTGTAGAAGCAATGAGGCATTTGGATGCTAGTGTACATATACAGTAAGGAAACTGTAAGTACTTTTCTGCTCACTGTCAGTAGTGAAAACAGAGCCCGTAACATTTCTGCTGCGCTCATTCTGTGCTGCTGCCTAGAAACCTGGAGGAGAGGAGACAGTCCAAGCGACGTCAGCCTGGATCTGGGATTGCCCTGGCTCTGGCGGTTCTGCAGAACGTGACACAATTACTCACCGGGAGACCTGGGTTACCGCTAACAGGAGGACAAATGTGTTGGCAAAAGAGAGGGGATTGCTAGGCAACTATGTCTGTGTGCCTTCTGCTTAGTTGTGCAGTAGTTAGTCTGCCCTCCTTGCTAGTTCTTGCCTTTGTCTGTTATTACTATTTGTAAAAGTGATGCCATGTAACAAATAGCAAAATGAGATCTTCACCTGCAGAGTTTGTGCTCTGCTACACAGGAGAGGTGGGACGTGAATTAAAATGTACTCTGTAGGCAGTGATCAACATGCATGGCAAAGATCTCATCGGCATGCTGGGGTCTTGTATTTTTGTGTTTTGGCTGTGTTGCTGCTGGTGATGCTCTGCTGTCGTCTGCTAAGGTTAGGACTTGATTTTGTAAGTATACATATTTCAGGAAGCAACCATGTTTACAGAAGAATAAAGCTAATCTCTGGAGAGGGTATCTTGAAGTGTTGCTTTTTGTGCTTTCAAGATTTCTCAGTTGTAAGTCACCTTTCTGAACTAGGATGCAGTTGATCTCATATAGCGGTTGTCTGGTCATTTTTCCAGTTTGCGTGTGAAATGCTGCTACCTTGCTTTGCGTGCAGAGCAGCGCAGTTCCTATGCTGTGTGGCTGGCTGGCCGACTGAGCAGCCCCCAGGGGAAGGTCCTTCAATCACTGCAAGCACAGACCAGGACGATGGGATATCAAGGACTACGGCCTGCTGCCGCTATGTAGATGGGGTTGTCAGCCCTGCCAATGTTTCTAAATCCAAGTGGAATTGAACATATATAAGTTTGTGTACAGTTTTGTTAGATGTCTGGCCTAATATTCCAGGCTTGCAGCTGCACAGAATTTAGTAGCTGTATTTTCCTTACATATTGTATTCACATAAACTATGTCAATTGTGCTTTGAGGCTGATAAAAGTTAAAGTTCAGGGATACTTTGATTTGAATATAGGTAATTCTGTTATGCCTGCACATCTGGGTTACAAACACATTGATCTCCGTTTCATCAGGTGAAGCTTATTGGGGAACATGAAAACCAGAGCATCAAAATCCTTTGACAATTAAAACGTAAGAGAACAGAATTGCTGTTCTCTCTACTAATGCTTTGAATGACAGTAATACAGTGACACAAGACATCATGTTTTTACATTAGGTATTACGTGAACCTTATCCACATAATATAGCAGCAGCCAGAAACTTATCCACCTGAGTATTTGACACATTACAATAAAGTGTCTTGCAGACCCTTTACATAGATGATATATTTTGCTATGGTTATTGTGTTTTGCAGTGTATTCGAAAAGGATCCCAATGGAGTTGATTCCACTGTGAGTTCCAGCCACCGGACCAGAAATCTTCTGGAGTTCTCAGCTAGCCAAGAGTCTAGCACTGCTGAGAAAATACCTGGGCACATCATTCCTGAGAACAGGTGAGATGAAAACCTTTAACGTATTTTAAGTGGCAGAGAGCGATGGTGCTTTTTAGACCTCACTGCCCTTCCACTTGCTAACCTTTTTGGCCAGTGTTATTGCTGCTCTTATAGAGCAACTGAGTTTATAAACATAGTGTTTTGAAAGTTGATCTCTCGTATTTTTTTATTATTTAGCAAAGTTTACCAGGTTGCATTTCAAATGAATATGATCTTATATCTCCAAGATTACCCAATATGTAGAGCTTCAGAAGTGTATACGTGGCTGTGCTGTATGGTGTTAGGGAAAGCGTGGTGGAAGAGAGCATATAAACAAGTGTATGTCATGGAGATTTTCATGACTTTCTTCAGTTCTTTGTCTGCTTTTTTCCTTGATCTTTATTTTAGCTTGCATAGTTATGGTGTTTGTCATATTATCTATTTCTTCTTACTTTGCAAGCTGGAGTATTTGTTTTCTTAGTTGCTCAAGAGAAGACTGGGGAATTTCACGATTAAGAACATACTCTGAACTTAGCAATGTGCTTTTTTACAAATTTCCAAGTCCATCCTTACACTTACCCATTATTTAATTATATAGTTGCTTTCAAGCTTCCTAGATCTCTAGCATTCAGCGCATAAGTGAACATATAATTGTCTCCAGATTGAAGTCTGGCTAATCCAGCTCATGTTTTCCCCTTACAAGATTTATCCTATCAGATTGTCCCTTTCCAGTAGAGTGTTTTGGCTGGTTGAACAAAGCCAGGCACAGATGTGCAGAAAGCCCTAATGTATTTTGCCATGCAAAAAGAACGCAATAAATCAAGAGCATTTTAAGGCTGTAGCCATGGCGAGGGCTTTGTGTCCTATGTGGCACGTTTCAGACCATGACTTATGAGACATAGTAGTAGAATGCTTCTCTTAGGAGGACACGCTAGTGCCTGTACCTCCTCCTTTTCTCTCACTCTTTCACCCTGTTTTTTGGCAAGTTGTGAGCTCTTTGCTGCATATTCTCCTTTATCAGTTCTAGATGAAGTAAACATGAGAAGCAGACATGAAGATGGAGAGAAAGCTGGGAAAGGGAGGGCAACGTGAGTAAGGCTCTTATGCCTGATTTTTCAGAAAGAAGCTGAGCTTTAGGAGCTACAAGTCTGTCAAAACCAAGAGAACTAAGGCTGGTATATTCATACCCTATCAAGAGAGGAATTTATCATAGGTATTTGATGATAAGTAGTTAAACCCATCAGGAGGTACAGATCACCAGAAGAAAGGAATATTAACCTTTGCTTTGTTGCTGAGAATGCTGTGGATTTTTGTATAGAAATATGTGCTCTTTTTCACTTTTTATCAAAGCCAAGCTAGCTTCTGGAGAGTGTTGGAGATGTAAATCCTCTCCACTTAGCTGTAATACAGTTTGTGGCTGCTCCATTGTTGTATAGCTCATGGTCTTTACATCTGCATGGTTTTAGTGGCTAATAAATTTAGTATTTCTGTAGCAAATCTTGTATGGCTCTGGAATGAAAGAGAAAGTTGTCTCTGCAGAGATCTCATAGTTTACATATTATGAGGAATATTTTACAGGCTACATTTTCTTTCAATATCTGGCCTGTTTGGGAAGAGATCCAACATCTGCTAATGCTCATCTGTCTTCCGCGTGTTGAGAGCTGTCAGACCCCTTTGGGGAATTGACTGAGACCATTGGATGTTTGATAAAAATTGTTATTCACCTGTTTCAAAGGTCCCATGGGAGCAGCTGTAACCTTTGTGGGTTTGCTGATAGTCGTGCTTATTCTCTGGATTTGGTCAAAGGTTTGTGAAAAACTATTTAAAGGGATTTCTTGATGTCTTTTCTTTTTTCCTCAGGTATGATCGTTCTGTGTCCGATAACAAAGCACTGATGATAGTCTCGGAAGAGCCACTGTTATATATTTCACCACCCCCACCCCCTTGTCAGCCCCTGATCAACCGGACAGAGTCGCTGAGGTGAGCAAACAACCTTTTCTGAGCATTTAAGCTTTTATTAGGAGTTTAGATATAAATTGTGTGTTGGGTGAGTGCTACTGGACAGACAGCTGTGAATGCTGTTGTTATCCATTCATAGTGTTCATCCAGTGTGTGACCAGTGCCTCTGTAAGCGTTTGCACTGTGCTGTGTCTACTACCATAGATACAGGAGATCGACTTGGATCCTTGTAATCTTTTTATGTTTTTAGTAATGATTTTCACTCAGTTTTCACGCTGGTCATTTGGCAATAACAATTTTCTGATTGCCTGGAGGTTTTTCATGACTCAAAAGAGAAATCACTTAATATGTAGGAATGTTCATAATATGGAAATCAGGTGCATCTAAAAGCCTGTTCCATCTGAAATACATAAAAGATGGCCGCCTCCTCTTCAGCTTCCAATACAAGAAGACTGAACCTGACGTTGCAGATGTGCTTTATTCACTGTTAGAAAACACCTAGCTCCACTTTTTCCATAGATATGAGTGTGTCACTAAGCTTATCTCTATTCTGCTTTGTCCATTCTTTCTCTCAGATTTATTTGCTGTATTTTAGCCTTCTTAACCAATATTTTGTCTCGAACTGATCAACTTTTGATCAGTCCTCCCAGTAGTTTCAGAATGACTGTTCACTGGGCAAAAGAAAGTACTGTATCTGCTTTATGTTGAAACATCCATGATCCCAATACTTTACAGATATTCCCTTACAAATTCCCTCATAGATTTGATCTTGCTTGATATTTTGATATTGATAATCTTGATATTTTCTTACTCTGGGGTTAAAGATAAGTTATCGTAAGATAAAAGAGTAGTAGTCTGCAGTGTCTTTCTAGCGGCTAGTTAAACTGTTTTCTAAAATTGAAAAATTCTGCCACTGTTCTTTGAAACATCTTTTAATGCTGTGGGTTTTTCTAGGCTGAATCATGAACTTCGAGGATGGGTTCATAGACATGAGGTGGAACGAACAAGGTCTAGAAGGTTGTCAAATAACCAACAGCAGAAAGCACGGGTTATGCAGGTAGGCAGGTTTATACTCATGAGTGAATAGCATGACAAGATAATTTCAGACAACTTAACAAAATACTCTCTTTTACTTGTCTACGCTTGTCATTATAGAAAAAAGTAGCAATGGTCCCTGTAATTAGGGCACCCAACACTTCCCATTTTAAATTGCTGGGTTTGGTTGATTATTATGTTGTTAGAGTTCTTCCATTGCTGCTCTTGGATTCAGGCTAGACATTTTTAATTTTTTTTTTTAGCAGTCAACAAAAGATGTTCAGTGTTTTCTAAAATGAAATCAGTAGTTAACCTTTTTATGGCTTCTCTGTAAGGCTATGGAAGGATAAGGGTAAGCGATTGGTTAATGGAGAGAAATATAACCTGCAGCACATTCATCTGGCTCACTGTTAAGGGGCACGACTGACTGGTTTTGTTGAAATATTTCTATTTCATTTTTTCAGATTTTTGCTAGAGGGATATGTTTTTGATAAGACTACAGAATTATGAGATTTGTGCTCAGATTTCCCATTTTTTAAAATCCCTTTCATCTACATGGCATACCAATGCCATGTAATTAAGGATGTAATTAAGACCATGAATTTTCAAAGTGTTTCATTTGATTAAGAGCTAGTAACAGCTGTAAAAGGAATTGAACTTAACAATGTGAGAAACACTGCACTTTTCTACAGAAAAAGCATTGAATATTAAACTTCAGATTCTTCTTGCTGGTGTCCAAAGAAGAATGGTAGAACATTTAAGTAGCGCAAGTTTGGGTGCTTCTAGTGTTTCAAACACCAAAAGTGTGTTATGGGTGATATATTTTAGCAGAGGTACAAAGTGGACATGACCTCAGAAGAATTCTGCAAATCTGATATCAGTGATAGCAAATTTTGCAGTTGGATGACACAATATGTGCAACTGTTGTGTATGGTGCCAGCCTGCCTTCTTTGTCTCTGAATTTGTGACTTCAAATTTGGCTGTGTTAAAACACTTGCTTTTTTTGTGGTTCCAGCTTGATTGCTGGCCATTTCAGTTAGTCATGTTTCACCAGTGCAAAAAAACACATTTATTGTGCAGGGCACTGATTAACCTCTGCACCCCATTATATATTTGCTTTCTGCTACAGATGTGCTTCATATTTTATGTAGTGCTAAACCAAGAAAATGCTTTGTGTCATCTTTTTATTTTCTCCCTTTTTCAGAGCTCCCTCAGTGAGAAGGCAGATTCCCAGCTAATGGCCATGCCTTACAGAGACACCAGCCTCAGGTGAGGCAGAACAACTCCTTTGTTATTGCTTTCTACTTAATAACCTATTTTTTCACCAACAGGTGGTAAAAAAAAAAAAAAAAAAAGCCAGTTTCCACCTTGTTGGGATTCTTAAGCCAGGTGCTATCTACTTTTATTGGCATAATTTCTGTCCCGTAGCAAATAACTGCTTCTAATGATTTAAACTACACTTAAAGGGACCCCTGTATCACAGCTCTGCTCTTCTGGGGTCTTTCTACCAAGTAGTCCTAAGAAGATCTTTACTTCGTTCTGCAGAGTCCCTTCCTAAACAGATCTGAATCTTCTGGGGAAAAAAGAGAGGGAACTCTCTTGAGACTATTTGGGGGAACATCATTAGTTTATAAGAAGGTTTCAAAGGGACATGAGTCTGGTAAGAGAAAGGTTTCTATTCTTGAAAATAGAGCCATTATAGCTAGTACTGAATTATTATGAAAAAGTTAAAGTATCATTACATCCTATTTGCACAGTTTGTCTCCATCTCCTGATTTTCTCTGGTGATTGTTAGAATACACTAATCCAGAGTTTCCTGATGCCCCCTGCCTGCCCCCTGCCATACCTATCCTGTTCCTCTTCCCTGGCGACAGGAAGAACTGGAGAGAAAAGCTTAAGGAAACGGAACTTCTCTCTCCTGAATTCTCTGTGACACTGTTCTCTGCTTTGAAGTGCCAAAGAGAGCCATATAAGAGCAAAATGTAGTAAAAGGGGACTTCTTGTTGCGAAGAACACCTGAAATGTTGCCATTGAAAGTAACAGCTGTGGCCCTTCTGTTTGCATTGCTGCTTTGAAAGCAGGATCAGCCTGGGAGAAAATAGCAAGCTGCAGGCAAATGTTATGAAAACCAGGCTGCTGAATTTTGTCATGTCTTAACTTATAAGGAAAAAAAAGAAAGCTTTTTTTAGTTCTACAGGCAGATGAAGGATACCTGTTTTAACTGAAGACTGGATGAACAAACCTCATGGCATAAGGCAGTTTAATATACACACTTGCATTGCTCTTAAAAAAATTGATCTGGATTATTAGAAACAGTCTGCAACGTCATGCAGCTCTGCATGGAATAGTCTGCTGTGCTCAGAAGGAAGTGAGACCTTTTTTTTTCAGATGAATGATGTTTAAATGAACAGGACCAGTGAGTCATTGCAGCTGCATGCTGTGACTCTCCTGGAACTGCTAAGAACATAGAACAGACTTCCAGTTCCTCCCAGAACCATCAGCTCTTAGATGCTCCATGGAATCACAGAATCACAGAGTAGCTTAGGTTGTAAAGGACCTCTGGAGATCTCTAGTCCAACCTCCTACTCAAAGGAGGTTTAACTTCAGGTTTACTGTGTCTCTGTTAGAAAAGACTGTCTCCATCTGCATTGTAATCTCCATTAGGAAGCTGAGGATTGCATTTAGACACACACCCTCCCTCAGCCTCCTCTTCTCCAGGCTGAACAAGCCCAGTTCCCTCTGTCTCCTGTTTCTCCTTGTCCATCCTGTGCTCCAGGCCCTGACCGTAATGCAGCCCAGTATGCAGTAGCTCTCCAGATGCCCTGCTGGCTCTCATTCAGGTTGCCTGCCAGGTCCTTTCTGCAGCGCTTGTGCCTCATCGATTGAGCAGACAAGAAAGATGCTGTTAATTCAGTTTTGTCATTGATGCTACCCCTGTGGAGTATGCAGTCAAGGCATTTAATTTTTAGTACCAGTGCTGTGACTGGAAACTGAGTGACCTTTACCTTCTAGAACAGCCTTGTTGGGGACCTGAATTCATGAACAGGAGGACATCAGCAGGATATAGATTTATCTTTGTAGCACTGATTATACCAACATTGTCATAGGATCATAGAATTATCTAGGTTGGAAGGGACCTTTAAGATTATCGAGTCCAACCATTAACCTAACACTGCCAAAACCACCACTAAACTATGTCCATAAACACCACGTCTACCCGTCTTTTAAATACCTCCAGGGATAGTTATGTTGGTCCTGGATTTCAAAAGGACATTGATGAATTGAAAAGTATTGCAGTGAAGTCAAAGCAGAGGAGGAAGACAAAAATTAAGGTCATTTCAAGAAAATTATTAAAACCTCTCCACTCTATGTAGTCTATTTAGCTTTCTTCAGAGGTAATTTTGATGAGGGTTTCTGCAAGTGTGTGTTTAGGGCTCCAGATATCAAACTGGGCCTCTCCAGTTATTTTCCTGTTTCTAAATTTTGAGATATTAAAATTGTGGCTCATGATGCATGAAGTACTGTGTTCACAACCTCATTCCTTCTTAAAACAAGCACGTGTGCAACATCCTAGTGCTTGGTGATGCATAACAGAGTGCCCTTTGAATTTTTAAAACAAAAAAAGACTCATTGATCTCCCAATAAATGGCCAGACTCAGCACCACTGTTTTGGATACACAATTTAATGTGATGCTTTCTTGTAATATGGTAAGGTATTACAAAAACAACTGGTAGCTTTGCAATTGCTTTTGGATCTTAAGTTCCTCCCTTCCTTTCATGGAGCAGTCCAATGTGGTTACCGTTAGATGCTCAAAGGTAGGTACGGTGTAATACCTATAATCTACTGGTATCACTTGGAATGTGGGACTTGTGTTAGAATTGTTCCGTGGACCAGGACAGTTTTGTGAAGGCCTGGTGGTTTCCAAGCGCTTTGGAACAATTTTCTCCCATGGCTGGATTTAGAGTTATAACGGGCTGGTTTTTAGGTCTAGCTGCGTCTCCTGGAGTGTGGGCGAGCAAACGGATCTGTGGGACCTGTTTCAGTTTTCAGGATGTGTCTTACTGAGCAGTGCGTGGGTGTGATGCCTTTTATCACAGTAAAATTTCAATGCTGAATCTCAGGGGTGGTTTGGTGGGCCTACATGTTATTATGAATGAGTAATCAAGCTCAAATTAGCTCCAGTCTTTGTTTCCTGCGTGTGAAGGCTGTGATCAGATTCCTCACTTGCATAGTTTTGCTAAAGAGGATATATAGGGTAGAGCTGCATGCTCTTGATCCCCCAGGGCTTACGCCCCCAATCCTGTTAAAGGGCAACTGGCTTGGCAGCTGTAGTCCTTCTATTGCAACAGGACTGTATTAGCAGTAGAAGAGGAGATAATAATGGTCTACGATTACTACTGCTCAAGTAAATCACTTGATGATAGATTTGTGCCTTGTTTGGGGTGCGCAGTTATGTATATTTTAGAAACATACCAAAATAATCTAAATTAGCCGCCATAGTTTAAAATCTGGGTCAGCAGAAGACAGCTTGGGAGGGGTAGCCTGATCGGTGGTTTTGCCACAAACACTGCAAACAGACAGTATGCTATTAAAGTGGGAAAGAATTAAAATGACTGGTTGATGGTCCAGCTAATGGTTTGTGTAAATACAGCTTTCCAATTCGATTAAATATGTTATTTTTTGAATGGGATTTGGGAATTATACATGATAGCAATATGTGCTAGGAATTTCCCACCTTTCCAAGATAAACAGTGGATAAGTACCGCGCTTGTATGACTTGCCAGTGGTTTTGCTTAGAATAGTTTAGTGTCTTTTCCTCATATCTGATACGCGTAAGATGAGAATTGTGAAAAAGATAAGCCACAATTATGTGAATATTTTATTTTTGCTCGTCTGTCTAAATTGAAAATCAAGAGCAAATCATTAAGTTGACCAAAGAGATTAAAAAAAAAATCCACAAAAAAAAAACCAAAACAAAACCTGTGGGTGCGAGGGAAGGTAGGACTGTCACTTGACAGTAAATGAAAAGCTCTATTTATGCTTAACTTTGCACTTCTTTCCATTTGAGTGATTCGGATCCTTACCAGTAAAAAAAATCTAAAAAAAATATTAAGTGTTTTGATTTTTTTATTTCAGAATGACATTCTAAAATTTGCTAAAATCTATTTTCAGGAGTCATCACAATTTTTCAGATGTTTTAGGTTGACTTGAAACTTTTTTTTTTGCTGTCGAGTTAGCAAGTGGGTTTTTGCCAGCCTCAAAAGCATGAATAAAATCAAGTCTGGAAAAGTTTCCCACAACAAGACCTTTAAAGCACCTTGAACTTTCAAAAAATAACCAGTAGTTTCACTGTCTTCATCTGTGTTTCATGTTCCTCATGCTTCTTTCAATGGATGAAGAGCTGCTATTCTTTTGAAAAGCAGGTCTTTAAAGTGATTGTCTCACTGAAGTTAACTTTCTTGTCTAAAATAATTACCTTCTCCCCTTTATTTCAGCAGGAACTCAGGGAACGAGCTGCAAGTGTATTATGCCTCTCCAAGGAGCTATCAAGATTTTTTTGAAGCTATTCGCAGAAGGGAAGATACATTCTACGTCGTGTCTTTTCGCAGAGTAAGTGTAGTAGTTGCTCAATACTGGCCTTTTATGTGTATCCATAAGACTGTTTCTAACACTGAGTGTCTTTCCTTGTAATACAAAAAATGACCTCGTCAGTGTTGAAGCTAAATTTGTTTCTTCATAAGCGATACTTCTGTACGACCTTTACAATAATATGGCCAGATCATGGCCGTTGCAAAATATTCCCATCACAGTTAGGAATGGGAAGACAGCTTTGTATAAAACATTGTAGTGCCAGGGCAAGACTGCACAAAATTGCATGACCCCTGTGGTTAAACACTTACTCATGGTAGCAGTCGAATAATTGGAGTAGTTAACTGGATATTTATTTAATAGGTGTATAAATCTTTTGTGCTTCTGGTTATAGGAATAAATGTACCCTGTGCACAAATTGTTTCTGCTAGGTTAACACAACTTACTTCTATCTTCACCTAACTTGCATTTGCAGTTTTATGTGTCACATATTGCAACTGTACAGGACTTTGTGCACTGGCACATTTTTTTTGCTGTGTTGTGACTTGTAAGTCGAGACAGATGAGCAATTCTGCTGTCTGCTGGGATACGGCATAGGCTTGTGCTACAGCTTTGTCAGGTACATCCTCACATCTGCAGTGCCATTGGTGACAGTAAAAGCTGTTTTAAAATGTAATTCCAGGTGTTCAATGGCACTTTCTGTACTACAAGCCTGAGTAGTGTTGAAGCCAGGACAGCTGCAGTAGTGAGAAGCTGCTTGGGATCTGGTGATGGAAGTGATCAAGGCAAACAGTGTCTGAGACACTGACTGGGGTTGGGGAGAGTTTATTCCTTCCCTTTTGCAGAGGTCTTGATGAGTCCTTAGACATATCTTTACTGTGTATTTGTCCCTGGCCTGAACCTGGCTTCTTGGCTTGCTAAGCCTCCTGCCTTGCTAATTTGCAGTTCTGGTATTAGATGGGAATTATATGCGTGCACATGCCCAGCCATGTTTTTCCTAGGACCCTGCAACTCTCCATTTGTTTCCTCATCACAGGAGTGTCCTGAGAAGGGGTACCAAGATGGTGGGGGCCTGGTAGTTGTCACTACAACAGCTCATCTAGCTACAACCACTTCTGTGTAAGAGCACACAGATAAGCATAACTAGTCTTAGCAGTTTCTGTGTTGTCATAATTCTATGAATCTGTAGATGCCATATGTACATAGGTAACACAACCTTGTTCGACCTGGTCTGCAGTAACTTTCTTAATTTGTGAGATACATGCCTTTAGAAAAGGTTCAGGCAAAATAAAAATAGCAGCGCTCTTGTTAGGATTAGAGTTTTATGCTGAGTAGAAATATGAGGTTAGTTTCCAGTCTTGGGATTACTGTGTTGTGTCACAAGGCTGGAATTTTGTTATTAAATGCTTGGCATGTTCTGCTGTTCTTTCAGCTAGCAACACAAATATAGCCAGCACCAGGCTCCACATATCCTGAGGATGAGTAGAAGGGAGTGAAGGATTGATTATAAGAGCTTTTCTGGAAACTCAGAACAAAAAGCAGAGTAGTGTTTGTCTAGTTCTTCACTTGCGGCCGTTGCTTTAGTCCACCTGACTGCATAAACTGGTATATATGTTCTGTTTACGCTGTTGGATTAATGACCTTGAAGTTGTCAGCTCTCATTTCGACTTGCAGAGCTGTCCTTGGAAACAGTGTGTGTCTTGTGCCACAGAATCCCTGCAGCTTGCCTCTGCTCTATTGCAAGGAGAGGTGCAGGGACTTTTTTAAACCATCTACGAAGTTTATTTGGTAGTAAATCTGTTGGTATTTCTGTTTTATGAATGAAACGTCCTCAAATCGAAGGCAGTTTTATGCATTACCTCATTTATTATTTTAACAGGGCAAACCTGATCTAGTGACAAGCTCTGCCCTGAGGCGCTTTTAAATGACTTGCTTGGATTCTTTTGTGAGTGCGGAAGAAAGGACTCCGCCACAGCCTGAGGGGTGCCATCAGCAGGGTCCCAGCCAGGGAGATGCCCTTTCACCTTCTCCTGAGGACTGCTGACTTCATTTTCTTCGGACCACAATTCCATTTTCACTGATGATTAGATGTTGAGAGAGGGGACTGATTTCCTCCTCAGTGTTACGGGACAGTTCACTCCTGTTGCTTGTTCACTTGTCCAAGTTAGAAGGCAGGGCCCGGAGGTGATAGGTTTTGTTCTCCTCTCTGGCTGTTTGCCGTGCAGACACTCCCAAGCACTTAATAAGCTGTTAACTGGACGAGTCCCCGTTCTTTTGTATATGGCTGTTAAGAGTCCCAGGGAGTGGATTGTTCTGGTATTGGTGATGGTCTTGCTGCAAGTGGGAGGCAGGACTATGGATCTCCAGAGATCCCTTCCACCTGATGTCTCTGGGATCCTCCTTCCACAGGCTTTCTGCTGTGTGTGCAGTGTCACATAACCCAGCATCTCGCCTGGGTGCATAGGCTGAAGTGTAACACATTTTTTGTGTGTTTACTGCAAGTCCTCACACTACAGGAGTTGTGCCCTGAGTTCCTTGGATTTTCTAGAAAATGGCATTTTCTAGGGCTGCCTGTGCCTCTCTCATATAGTAGGACTTAGCGAGGGCTTCTCAACATGCAAGGTAGGGGAGCAAAGCTCAAATGTACTGTGGCATCATCTGGTGATGCTTGGTACCTGTAAGACCAAATTTCTCATAATCTGTTCAACTTTATTTTCTTTCCTTACCATGGAAGGCTTGCATGTCTGCATATTTACAGTTGGAGTTTGCTTTTTTTTTTTAAAGGAGAAGAAAGGAAAATAAAGTAGTATTTGGATCAGCTGAGTCCATACAAGAAGCTGGACTTTCACTCTGGGAGTCTAGAGAAATTCATTTTTTGCTATTGCCAGGGGAATCTGTAATGTCATTTTTAAACAAGAAGAAATATGTAACTGAGTAAAGAATTCTTGAACTGAGGCAGTGTTGTCTCCCAGCTCTGTGAGGCCTCAGTAGCCAACATCCCTCATAGGCAGGGATCATCACTGTTTATTTCTTTAGATGTTAACTTGTTAATTTTATTTTTTCTTGCTGCTTAACTTTTAGGAAGCTATTGTTTTCATTGATCATTTAGCATTGCAGAAACTGATACCTGGCAATGTAATAAGATATACATTCACAGTAGTATATATTCACACCTGGCCCCCCTCCTGTCCCCAAATGCTTCAGCGCTTGGAAGCTACATCTTTGCAGGCTGCGTCTAAGTTGGGCTGGTTTGGGTTGGTTTGGGAGCGCGTTCAGAGCTGAGAGGTCTGGATAGCGGGTATCGAGAACGAGTTGCCCTGCTTTTGTGAAAAGGGGATGGCAGTTTGAGCTCTGCTGAAGCACATTGGAGTCTCCAGTTGGTGTTGAGCCTTCCTTCCATTTTTCCCAGGACTGAGAGGCAGAATTGAGAGTCTTGCTTTGCCAACACCTTTCATTTCTGCCCTTTAATGTCTGTGATACCCAGTCAGCTTGATCTGTTAGTTGGTATAATGTGCTCTGTCAGCAGGGAGGTAGACATCTGGCTGCTGCTGCAGTTCTCCTGTAAGCCTGGCACTGAAACAGCTCTTTCTCAGAGCTCGCATCTGTTTTGCCATGGAGTATTCAGACCTTGAGATTGTGTCTAGAATTACTTGAATAGCTGGCTTAATTTGAAAGGTAATTAATTAAAACCATTGAAGAAAACAAATCCTTTCCAATTTACTTTGGCCTGTAAATGCCGCTCCAGATCGTACCACTCTCGTGTGGTTAGGATCAGAGTTCCCACCACTTGCAGTGATTAAGCAGTAGATGGCCTCATCCTGGAAGATTCTGTCAATGACCCTTTGATGCCATCTCTGCAGGCTTATTAAGGACAGTGACTTTTTTTTAGGGTAAGAATGTAATTACTATTCTTAAGGAAAGCATGATTTAAAGTTTGATTCACTTGGGAAATTTAGAAGGCCACTAGTACTCCCTCTCACTACTTTCTTTACTTGTTTCAAAGCACAAGTGTCTCCTGATACCAAAGTTTGCCAATTACATTTAATGCTGCGTGCATAGAATATCTTACAGTATAAAAATAGATATTAAAAGGTGATTCTGGTTATTATTTTTTTATAGCAAGAGTGATGCTGGCCCTATGGAAATCAATGGCAAAGCCTTTACCAACTTCAATAGGACCATAATTTCACTTTGTAAATTTCTGCCTCAGTGCGGTGGCACTTAAATCACAGAGCTTCAGGGAAGTGTATTATTATGGATGTGAATTTCTGGTCCTACAAGCCAACATCTGCAATGAGCATTTAAGAATTTCTCAAGTGCTGCAAACAAATTTTCACTGAAGTGATTAGGCCAAATTTAAATCAGAACTTTTGTTCTTTCTTTGTGTGAATGCTCAGTGTGCTAGGAATAAAAATATCTAAGTTGTGTTTTGCTTTTGTTGGTAATAAGCCTGTGATGTGTTAATTGTATTTGGGATGACATATTACTTTCAGGCAGCAAAAGATTATAATGCCTGTCTTTGACATTCTTGTGTAGCAGTAGTTTGCTGTGCTGCACACACAGTTCTGGCAATAGTTTGAATTTATTCAGAGGGCATGAGTGAGGCAGGTTCCAATTCACTGCTCTCTTGATGCCATCTGCATCCTGCAGGCAAAAGTGCATTATAAGAAGTCAGCTTCAGATGGTGTTTCATAGCCAGAAATTCAGTCCTAATGTATGCTTTTCTCCTATTTTGTTACACTTGAAAATGGGTAGTTTTTACTGAACATGGAAGGTTTCTGCTGTTGACTTTGTTTGTGGATTTCTGTGGACTGGGATGTATAATTTGATCTTCCATTCAAATAAAATGCAATGGTTAGACTCACATAATCCTGCTGCTCCTAAAGGCGCAGTAGCTAATTTATATGTTTGAGTCCTGTGGGTTTGCGATTGCTGCAAGTTAACACGCAGATTTTCGAAAGATTTTACAAACTCCCCTTTCTCCTTGGGGAACCTGACCTTAGCTATTGAGAGGAAAAATGACTTTATTCCAGGATCCTAGGATTTTAAAATCTTGTCCTATATTGTATACAGATGCTGAGAGTAATACAGACTGAAAGAACCGAGGGTAAGGGCATAGTATCTGTGATAAAATTGCCTGTTCTTTTCAAAGCAGAGGTCACCCTTTAGCCTGTCTTGTCTGTGACGCCAACCTTTGCCTCCCTGGGAAATTTGAGAAAGCAAACCGTGTGTGCGATTATGCTTCAACGTGCCCTGAAGCTCAGTGAGCCAGCCTCCATCAAATTATGGCTGCATTTGACTTTCAAATTTGAAAATCCATTATGAAAACCTCCTGTTTCCATCTAAGCATCGCTAGTGAAAATGCAGTCTTGCCTGCTGCATTCTTTATTGCAGATTCCCTCTTTTCTGGCTAAACTGTGGATTTTCTCTGTGTCAGAGAGAATTTCTTCCTCCAAAAGTCCTGTTTAGCCTATGAAAACAGTGAAGCAAGCTTTCTTTCTGGTCTTTCTCGAACTGTCATCCTTCCTGGTATGGGATATTTCTGGTTGGTGGGGAGCAGGGAGAGCTGACTATCAAAGGGACTGGGAGGTGATGGGGAGAAGGGGTTCACTGTGGTCTTCTGGATACTCAGCTGGGGAAGATGTTGCTTTTGGTAGCAACTTAGAGGTGTTCTTGCTTAGTCTAAAAACCTGCAGAGATAAATTTAATAATCTAAAATTAAGCCTAAAAATGTGTGTTGGTCTGCAAAGCGCAAATGGCTTTACCTTAATCCTGGGATTATCAGAATACATGCATAGGAGAACAACACAGCTCCAAGTTTAAGTAACAGGAAGCTCAAAAGAAGTTTTTTTAGGTTTGCAGCTAAAGGCCAGCAAGTCTTTAAAAAGCATTTCTATCATAAAAGCGTTAAGAGTATTTTTCAGCAAAGCCCCTGATTGATGCATTATTTCTCACTGTTGTTGCTCTGCAACACCTGGAAGTTTTGTTCCCGTGTGAGAACATACTTTGAAGAACAAAGAGACAGAGGGCTATGTGTGTGCTTCAGAGGCACAGCATCCAGGCAAGCAGGCTGAGCGAAGAAGGAAGAGAAGGAGCCAGGCAATGAGACATCTTGGATGTGTAGTGAGGGGAAGCGAAAGAGGAGCAGCCAGCAAGTACCAGCTGCAGCGTAGCCTCTCCCGGGCAGCAGCTGTTTGGCTCGGCCAGATGCTCTCGCCAGAACAGCGGTTAGGAGGGACTGGAACAAGAATCCAAAACGCGTTTCTGAAAAGGGAGGTAATGGCTGTCGCATCAAGTGGGGTTTTGTTTCCTTTGGAAATGTCTTTTCTGTTCCTTGGTCTCCAAGACATTTTGGAAGCAAAGTCTTAGTAACTCTGATTTTTATCTCCTTGGGTCCCTTTGAAACCCCACTGTCCTCCAAATGAAATTGAGAATGAATGTGGTGTTGAGGACAGATGTATAAGCAGAGACAAAAAAGTCACTCAAATATGTCTGGCATGGAGCAAAAGATACTCTTGAGTTTTGTGTGTATAGTCTTGATACGTTTGTCTGCTGCATGGTCGCTGGAACTTCATGAATCATATTAATGCCGTCACTGAACTTCTTTCAGCCTTATATGTCCCAGGCCTAACTAATACTTTGTTATTTTTAAACTAGTATTTGGAAGGACAACATACACTGTAGATAATTATAGTGAAAATAAAACATACTGCAAAAAATGTCTCCAAAACCCAAACTGGTTGCAGACAGACGTGACCAGTAACAGTATACATGTATTTAAAATGTGCTGCATGCTTGACAGACAAAGACTTGCGGGCAAGAAATAGAGGAAGGTTGGTGGTTTTGGAAAGCCTCTGTAAGAGACCTACTGCTTATAAAATTGGTGTGGACACAGGCTAGAGAAGTATAATTGGGAAATGTGGGAGGAAGATGTGATTATAAAGTGGGAATTGTCTCAGTAAAGGAAGTGACAGCAGTATCTCAGTTATTAAGAACAGAGAACAGGCAATTGCTGACAACAAAGTGAGCAGGAACACAAGTTTATCCACAAACAAGTAATGTGCATTCAATTAGAGCAGGCAGTGGAAATACAGCTCTGAAGCAGTTCCTTTCCTTCAGGAAATAACCCAAGTTTAATAATGCATTAATAATACTTTAATAATGCTAGATAATAATGCGTTTTTCTTTAGTGATAGCATAGTATTCATTGAAGAAAATTTGGGTCAGATTATTCTGAACAGTTCCCAGAAGGGAATGATGGGCTCTTGCTTATGATGTGTAGCAGTATTTAATTATGGAATTGATGCTGACCAAGCCCTAACTGTATAAAGACATAAGTGATACCTTCACCTCTGGAGCTGCAGTAGCCAGTAAAGAATTGGCTTACGTTTGATAGGAATGAGCTTCTGCATGAAAAAATGACCTTCGTGATGTTTCATTTGTCTTGAATGATAGTATGTGCAGAGAGCACTTTGAAATACCCATGCTTATTTTCTTAGTTGGACTTCACATTTTCACATTTTCAGACTACTGATTTTTTTCTGTGCATTTTCAGTTTTTATATGACGGCCCTAGGCAGAGTCTTTATAGAAGTAAAAGGTGCAGAACTGAGATGTTCTTGATTTCATTAAGTAGTGTTTGTGTCCACAGTAGAAATCGTACCTTTTAGTGAATGTTAATTATTACAGTATTACATTTGAGAGCGTTATTTAAAATCTTAGGAACACTTTTAGAGTTAATTCTGGTCAGATTAAGTTATTTGCTTCCAGTTTGAATTGATCCTTTTGCCAGATTTTTAGCTGGACAGCACACAAAGCTTATTTTATGAAGTAAGAGCCCAGGTGCTATTATGAGCGTGTACAGATTATCATCACCTCCCACTGGACCAAACAGAACACTTGCGGCTTCCAGGTTTTATTTTTAAATCGCTTACGCTCCTAGGACAAGAAGTGTGATAAAATTCACTCTACATTTTTATCTTTAAACTGGCTTTGAAACTTGTAACTGGCTTTAAAACTGTTTGAGAGTGAAACATAAAACTTGTTTTCTACTTCTGGGACTCATGGTTCCTTGTGGCCTATCTACCGGGATGGCTAATGGGAAGACAGAGTAGTAGCTGCAGAAATTCACTTGTTTCTCATAAAGGGCTAAGACATGTTAGGAGACTCTTTGGCACTTAAAGCTCCTTTCTATGAATCCTAGAAAGCAGGAGGACCTTTTCACCAGAATGCAGTCTCTGTTTCTTTTCTATGTTTTATCACAGTATCGGGATGGGTCTGTTGCAGAAGTGTATGTCATAAGGCTAAATGCTCTTTTAGAGAGTCCTATATAGTTGTCTTCTGCCTGTGTTCATAGCAGCTTCTCACCACTTAATTCTTTTAAAATATACTTCCATACCAGCTCCCAGTAGGGTGGACCTTTGTTTCTGATAGTTAAAGCAGAGAGATGGGTCTGAGAACGAGATGATTTTGCTTCATGCCATGTCTTTTTCCTCACCATGTAAACTCCAGTTTTGCCAGCATAGTTGATGGAAACTGTCTGGCTTTGGGTTGGTGATTCGGAATTTGGAGTATCCTGGGCAAAGCTGAGAGATCTTTCATGCTGGAAACCACTGTTCGGGGAATCCTCTTTGTATTTTGATCATGAACATTAAAATGTGCCTCTGACTAATTCTGGCACTAGAAAGTACTTCTCATCAAGAGAAGGCAAAACTATGCAGGAGGGGCACAGGAACAGCTCAAACAGCATGTGCACTGTGAGAGTCCTAGGTAGAAACGGCCTATCTGTTAAATCCTATGGGCCACTGCCCTTGGAGTTTGGTTAGCAAAGCTCCACTAAGCATTGCATTGCATAAGGGATAATTATTGTTCCTTGGTTTCATGACTATCCAAAATAAGGTTTGAAGTGTGAGCTATCTCAAAGAGAGGTAATACCCAATATGAGCAAAACAATTGTAAGCGGTGCTCAGACTGAGAGCACGCTTTTTGCGAGGAAGGTACACAGGCTGTCTCCTCTTGATTTCCAGCCAGGCTCCTGTGTATTAAACAATACTCTCCTCTGAGACTCGAGAAGTGGACATTCCCAAGCTGTTCCTCATTGATGGTTCCTTCCCTCAAGCCTTAGCCAGTGTGGAGGTTCCTGAGTTGAGTCACTTGTTAGCATCTGGGAGGCCCTTTTTTAATCTCCTTCTCAGAAAACCAATGCAGCGCTCTCTTCCTTTCTAAGAACAGTCCTGAGTGTTCAAACCTGGGGTTTTTCACCAGGATCAGGAGCTCAGTAGGTAATCACTGGGCAGGTAACTACTGGAAAACGAGGTTGAAAAGGAACCATTTTGCTGTCTTGTGTAGTCTGGGGCCAGTATCTCCAGAAGGGTATCTCCTTGACATCAGGGAAATACACTGTGTGTTTCTCTTTGCTTTTGCTAAACCATCTGTTTGGTATTTGCTTACCAGCTGTGAGCTGTAACTCTCCAGCAGGCAACCGCATACAGTCTAGGTAAGAGGTTTCCTAACTTCTCTAGCTCGGTTTCTCAAGTGCCAACATATAGAAATGCGTACAAAAATGAAATGGGACATAAATACACTGTCATTTGGAGAAAAAGGACAGATGCAGCAGTTTGGTGTAAAATTTTGACAAAAGCGATTAAGTGTGTCTCTAGGAGAATAAGAGAAAGTGTAGAGAACAACATTGACGCAAGCAGACGGAAACTCTCTAGGTTCAGGCTAAACACAGAGGTGATACTACAAATGCT
This sequence comes from Ibidorhyncha struthersii, assembly GCA_013398815.1. Classification (NCBI taxonomy): domain Eukaryota; kingdom Metazoa; phylum Chordata; class Aves; order Charadriiformes; family Charadriidae; genus Ibidorhyncha; species Ibidorhyncha struthersii. The sequence goes on from VZSZ01010847.1 coordinate 47,947, forward strand.
AAAAAAGGAATGTTAAGCCAGCTGGTTAAACTGTTGCAATGTCGTGACAGGGTATTTCCATTTCAGTGTAGAGTTGGTTAATGTCGGTTTGGTATGGCAGTCCAGGATGAGGATTTTACCCACAGCGTGTGACTTGTTAAAAGGCTGTAACAAATGAGTGTAAAAAGTGTGTATGTACTTGAGTCTCATTATCTTGCATACGTGTGTCTGTAAACAGGAGAGTACGGCTGCAGACCTTGTCAGGGAGAACAGCCTGATGTCCTGTATATTTTCCAATAATTAGCATTTAATTCCCTACAGCATTCCTATCTCTCCTATCTCTCCTCTGCTCTTCTGGCAGTTAATAACCATCACTGTCCGTTTGCCTGCAGATTAGGACCTCTTCATGCGGATAAAAACTGACAGCCCTTATGATTTATATAGTCTCTCCGAATCTCAACAGTCGATTTAAGAACTTACCTGTTTGCTTCTAAAAGTCACTTCCAGTAAGTTAATTCTCATAGAAAATAGATGCCTAAGAACAAGACTGGTCTTGATTAAAAGAAGGAAGATAAACCCACAACCCTGTACCTTGGCTATGGCACCTTTTGTGCGATTCTGTTACAAATCATGTTTGCTTGCAGTGCTTTTTCTGTTTGAAAACATCCTGATGAAGACTTGATGCAGCTGCTTTGGCTTGTATGAAATTACAATATTGAATCTGGCCCATCAAACGATGCGTTGCTGCACTCCTTGTCTGCATTTCCCTCCCAGTAATGGCATGTGCAGTTGTTATAGGGCTGTGTGCGCTTTTGGTATGCTTATAAAGAGATTTCTATGTGATCAGAGGGAGAGAGGGAAATGATCTGCAGCTCAGGGACTGCCTGGAGTTCACATTGCCTTTGTGCAGGTCAGGGGTAGCTCCGCAGAGTGAGGAGAGGTTCAGAGGGCAAGAGAGAATGGAAATGAAAGGGAGCAGATCCACCAGGATGAAGTAGCCTCAGGCTCTTGCTTTTCTGTATACCCTCGCGCTGAGGGCCTGATTAGGTATTTTCATTGATCAGCTGGGGTAATAGAATAGAGACTACACATATTAAATTGGTTAATGTCAAGCTGAGTGGCCCTCCAGCTGTGTTGGAGGAGAGGATTAGGAGCTAGTGCCTTCAGGGTACTCAGTACATCTCTGATATTTTGCAGACATTGTGGTGAGTCCAAGATGTTCAATCTTTTTGTGTCGAACTAAAACCATTAAAGTAGTAAGAAAAAGAGGGGAGGGATCATATGGGAGCATGGTTCAGATGATTAAAAAAGTGCCCACGCAATTGATGCTATCCACACAGTGAGATCAGTTATTTTGCCATAGTATTTGGAGCCTCAGTGTCTAAGAGTACACTGATGTACTTACTTTTCTAAAAACCTTCATGCATCATTCTTCACATCTTTATTCTATGATTAGAATTCCAGTAGAGCCTTTCTTTGACCTGAAAGTCCCCCGTCTTTTGAAATAGCTGGAAAAGCTGGAAACTCCAGTGGCTTGGTGAAATGTTGTCAATGGGGCATTTCATTTTTAAAACCCACATTTATGAAAACACGGCTTCTGTGGTTCTCTGATATGGTTGCATCATACTTTGCAGGATATTGGCAGAAAATGTTGAAATTAGCATGAGACTTGTTTCACGAGCAAAATATACATAATTAGAATACTTGAAGGTAAAAGCATTTATTGTAGTTCTAGACGTTTAAGTTAGTGGCACATGTCAAGTGAGATGTGCACAGATAAAGGCAGAGAACTGCACCCCTTCATTTCTGTTTGGTATCACTGGCACCATCTCCCTGTTTGTAAAAAAAAGAGTTTGTAAAAAAATCCTTAATGGAAAGGATTTTGTAAAAATCCACTAACAGTCTTATGCAGTATTGCCATTTTGTTTTTCACTTGCTAACAATTGTGCTCAAACTGTGAATGTTCACAAAATCATAGGAGTGTTTGCTGGAAGTCTGCAGGTCTCTGGTCCAAAGTGGGGCCATTGTCAGCGCTAGATCAGATTAGCTGTGGCTTGGTCTAGCTGAGTCTTAGGAACCACCAAAGATAAGGAGACCTCCCACCTCTGTGATGACCCATTGTGGGACTGCACCGTCTGGCAGGGAAGAATCTGAATGTCCCAAACCACCGCATGTGGCTGTGGCACCTTGGCGTGTCACCCAGCACTACGGAGTTTGGCTCCATTGTCTCTGTAACTCCCTTCAGCTAGTTGTAGGTTGCCCTCCTAGGTCAGCCCTCTCGTCTCCTCCTCAGCAGACTGAACCAGCCCAGCTCCCTCTAGGCCCTGACCACCTTGATAGCCTCTGCTGGCCCCTCTCCAGTTTCCCCCCATCCTTCTTTGCCTGGGAGAACAGAAGGAGACCCAAAACTTTGCATGGTATTCCAGCTGTGGTCTCACCAATGCTGAACAGAAGGTGTCAAAACTTTCCTCAATGCCCTGGCCACACTTCCTGGATTTGGCTTAGGTTTGCCTGATTTGCAGTGTTCCTCCAATACTTCTGTGTTTTTTCCTTAACTTCTTTGCATCTGGATTTTTTTCTTAAATCATTTCACAGGCTGATGTTGCTTCTTTACAAACTACCAGGCACCACAAATTCTCAAGCACCGCGCAAGGCTCCTTCTCCACTTAACAGAGACAGAAAAGCTCCTCTCTGTTTTTCCCACCTATCCCAAACACCTACTATCGCATGGACTGAATTTCCTTCCGGAGGTGCCTCTCTCCTTCTCTAGTTTTTAAAGGGAGCCTAGACAACTCTGTCAGACAGCTAAAGCTGGAAAAAATTAATCTCACCCTAAGTGGGGAGATGAAAGGCTTCTATTTGCTTGAGCCATTATGTTTAAATGTGGTTGAGAGTTGGCAAGTACTGATAGAAGAAAACATATTGCTCTCCAGGAAGAGAGACAGGCCCAGCCTGAAAGATGTAGCTTGATGTATCTTTGGAGTAGCGTGCAAGCAAGCATATAGCTACACTTTTATCTCCCCGAAGCTGACCTTTCACTCGCTTTAATCTAATCTGATGCCTGTGATCTTGCTAATTCAATTGCAGCGGCAGACAGGCAGTTACTCACATGCACAGTCACAAGATGGACAAGGAGTGTGATGATCTTGTGCCAGTTTACACCCCTGTTTATCATTTATCTGTCAGACTTCAGACCAGGATCCAAGTAAACTATTGTTGTCACAAGAGAAAGCTTTTTTCTAAGGAAACTGCCGTTTTGGTCATGAGAAGTACGGTGTTTTGCCTCCATTACAGTGCTGTAAGTTTTGATGGCTTGTATGAGTTTCCACAGCACTGTAGTAAAAAAAAAAAAAAAAATTGCTGTACTCTCACACTGTTCAAAATTGGATGATTTCTTTTCTTCCCTAGCTGCATGAGCAGCATGTAGCATTTTTTTAGGGTAAAGGCCAGTGAGCCAATTAAACAGTTTACCACCACCAGAAAGGAGAGTTCCTGTTGTCAGTGCTTCCTTGGTTGTGCATGCTCTTGTCAGATGCGTCTGCAAGCCATTTTATTGTGTTGGCAGAAAAACAGCCCGAAGATTTTGGGGGACTCACAGGAGAGTCTGACAATTGCCAGAGGTTGGCAGGGAGTGTGAGGGCTGAAGGAGGGAGAAGGAACCCTCTCGTTTCTGGTGGCCATGGGGGTCAGATTGGTCAGCCACCTGTAGGATATGCCCAGCCATTCTGAAGTGCGCTTTTATAATGTAGGCTGGGGGTGATTAAGGAAGAATGTCAGGCATCCAGATCCGTTTTGCCACCAAGTGTGAGTTAATGATGCAACTTACTTATGCCTTTTAAGACAATTTTCCATCAGTTGTTTTCTTGTTTTGGTCTGAGGTTTTCTTTTGGGGGGAAAAACATTAAATCTTTATAGCCAATTTTTCCGCTTATAAAATGAATTCTGTTTCTAGAACTGATTTACATCTTCCTCAGCAACACTAGAAATTCAAACAGAGCAGGCCTTAGCAACAAAACTGGACTCAGAATTGAGATTTAGAAGTGAAGCTTAGCTGCAACTGTGAAGAGGAGGAAGCTCATCAGGCTGGGGTAAATATGAGTTAAGCAAACCAACAGGCAAAGAAATGAAAGGAAACTTCATACTCTCTTGTTTTAACTGAGTTTATTAGTAACAGAGGTGACAACTTCTTTAACGTTATTATATTGAATATCACTTTAATTAGAAGAAACTATGAATAGTTGATGAATCCTTAGCCATACAGATGTCCTGGGATCTGCAGATTGAGAAACATCTTTCCAACAAGCATCTGTAATGCAATACACATTGCACAGATTAAAACGCTGCCGTCAATTTTGGATTCAGCCCACTGCATCTTGATATTAAAACCTTGTTGTCTCTGAACCAACATTTTGAGAAAAGCAAAATGCAGCTTGGATTTGGAGCACCAGCCCTGGCCCGAGTGTGCCAGACCACCGTCCAGCCATCGGCGGCTTAGGAACTTTGCCTGTCCCTGCTGCCAAGATGTACAGAGACCCACCCAAGTCTGAGCTGAAGTCATTGCTGGGCTCTGGGTAAATCTAGGGGATTCAGGCAAAAAATGTAGCCTCGCTGCTGACTGGGAAGAGCATTTGTTTCCTTGTTATCTGGTTGCGTCTCTTTCTGTATCTTGCGTGTTGCCTTATTGTTGTGGGTTTGACAGTGGCATTTGCATTTATATTTATATAAAGGCACAATTTTATTCAACTTTAGCAGAAAGTGGAAGGAGCGGGAAACGATTTTCTGTAGTGAAATGAGAGGAGGAAGAATGACAGATCAGTAGAGACGGAAGAGCACCCATTTCTTTAGATTCCTCAGAGAGATGCTCCTAAAACCACTTTACCCAGCAGATACTGACAATGCAAATGAGATCTAAATTTTTAAAAATGGGTCAAAGGCAGTTTACTGAAAGCGCTGCCTGTGTTTATAAAACAACTTCCTGCCTGTGACCTAAAACATTATTTCTTGCCACTGCTGGCATCCTCCATTTCAGTGAAGAGGAATTAGCCTCGGAGAGGTCAAGAGGTATATTCAGGTACCTTGAGCATATGAGGCTAAAGGGTGGGGGGCAAGAGGAGATCCCCAGAGACTTAACTCATGGTCAATTGCTTTTTCCAGAAAGCCACCAAAAATATTTCTAACAGAGACTTTCCAGTCCTTCTGATGCATGTCTGTGTAGCTGATTCAACTTTCACAATTAGGAAAGATTTGTTGCTGCTAATTTCCTGTACATCTGCTGCGTTCTCAGAAGCAGCATCTCTCTGGCTGCAGATTAGAATCAGGCTGCCACTGTCTGTTCTTGGGCAGTCAAGGGCAAACAGCGGCAAGCTGCGGCTGTCAGCAAGGAGAATAGAGAGGAGCACCCTCTGCTACTGGGCTTTGGGTTTCACTGTTGACTGGAACCTTCAACAGAGCAGAACTGGAATAATTTTTAGATAACCTTAATAGCATCTATTTAACAATTATTTTGGCCTCGAATTTAATTCAGACTATTACTTTATTCTCTCCTGTCATTGGCCTTGAAAGCTATTCCTGGTTTTTGCCAGCCATTGCTTTTATTTTTTTTTTGTTTCCTCCTCCATATGCGTTACCCTCCCCAGTGAATAAGTTGCCAGCAAGTTAGTAGCAATCTCAGGTCAATGGATGGATCAGGAAAAGGGAGAAAGTCACAATGACTGTGAGATGTAAGTTGCTGTTGGCCAAATGTCATTTTATTCCCTTAAACCACGTTTGAATCCAGTACCTGATATCCTGGCTGCAAAGGACATGTATGTTCTCTTTGCAGACACTGAAATATGTTCTAAGATAAATCCCATGCTAGGTGTTCAGCTCAATAATGCGTCTGTTCACATTCAGTATTTGGGCTAATGAAGAGTTGGTCCTTTTGTACAATATGATGGGCCGGGTACATACTTTTTAGAATAATTAGCAGCTTCTGTAAAATGGAGTTTTACGGTCTGGAAGTACTATTATCCAAAACTTTAAATGTATGTTCATCTGTGCACCAGTAATAAATATAATTGTTATTTTCATCGGAACATCTTTTGGATCCATTTTCTAAAGGATGCCCTTCAGACTGAATCCTGCATCTGCGTTCAAATTATGGCTGTTTGGCTCTTTGGCTGAGCCGTCAAAGATGATAGGTTTGTTGCACTGAGAACTGCAGGTGATCTACTTCTTGCTTTGCAGCTATCTTACATAGTGTGGAGATTCAGTGGGAGATTTAAATAAATTATTTCCGTTGCTGCAGAAAGCAAAAAGAGAGTAATTTCAAACCAGGGCTGGATTTGTGCCATGTTTTGTAGGATTGAACACACTGTGATCAAATTAATTGCCTTGATTTAAAACAAATTAAAGTCTGGACTCTACTTGACAGTTGTTTCTGATTAGGATTTTAAAGTTCTTTTGCATTCCTGACTACCTGCATGTGTGGGTATTTTTGCTGTGTAAGAAAGGATGATTGCTTCTGCTTTGAAAGGAAATTGTTTTGTCAGAAGAGTGTTCAGTCACGGACTGTGGCCTTTCATGGACTTCTGTAGCTATTCCTAAATACTTCTTGTGTGTATGGAGCCCTGATTGCTATCAACATCTTTCTCCTGCTGTCTTTTCATGAATGACCTGCAAGTTAGTAAGACAGGGAAAGGGTAAGATAGAAGCATAATCTTGACAGACCCTTCCAAATTTGAGATGTGGTCCTTACAGATCTTAGAAAAGGTGTTTAGAAGAGCCCTCTGGTCCAACCTCTTGCGTGAAGGAAAGCTGTTGCCAACACTGCATGAGGTTGGCTGTGGCATTGTCAAGTGGGCTCTGTAGACCTCTAAGGATGGAGATCTCACCGTAAAGTGAGTTAAAAGTGTTCTAGGACTTCACTGTCATTTGAACTCAGTCAGAAGAGAAAACAGAGCACAGCCTCATTAGCAAATGGATTTTAAACTGCAGTGCTATGTTGATCCAGCATTTGGAGAAAACCTGACATAAATTTCTTTTTAGCCATCCAGCTTCTGTTTTGCAGGGAACCTGATCTAGAGAGAAATCAGGATTTACAGTCTAGTCCATTTCATGATACTGGGTCCAAGAAGCATGCTCATGAAACCATGTCATTTTTGTGCATTGCTTGGCGCTCTGCTTATGTGCCGGGGCTGCAAAGGCAGAACAGTGGGGGGAAAAAAAGGTGTGTGTTTGTAATAACCTTCCCCACTCCAGCTTGTTTTGTGTGTGCTCTTGGGGCTGAATCTCCAGTTGGGCAGTAATTCTGGGAACGCAGAATTTGTCTTATGTAGAAGACCTGAGGTCTTGCATGCAAATATAGAAACTCTGGGTTAACGTTTTGTCAGAGAAGCAAAGAATCTGGATTATATCCTTTTTGGTTTTCCTGGACCTTATTCACATGCCCTACCTAAATTACATGTTTTTGCAATTACAGATTGCAGTTGCAAAACTAATAGCCTGCAGATGCTATGCAAAAGCAGAGCTCTGCTGCAGTGAATTAGAGAAGGAGGGGAATTTCTTTTTATGGGTAGTAGTAATAAAAGAATTAATTCCTTTTGGGTCTTACGACTTTGTAAAATCTACAAAGATAATTTTGATGCATTTAACTGGGAGTTACAGATGAACTGCGTTTCTGTGCTTACAGGGTAGGGAAGGGCAGAAAATGGCAGAGAAACATCATTTTCAAATAATTTGGAGCAAACTTTTTAAAATTTTATGATGCTAGTTTGCCTGAGAGAGCCTTTAGAAGAAAATCTGATCCTTATCAAATGTAATAGAAGGAACTTTCCCACCAATACAAGCTGGGATTTTTTATTGTCTTCACAGAAGTGCAGAACTGAGTCAACTATTCATACACACGTATTTTTTCCAGTTTATCTTGAAATTCAACTAATTTCCACAAAGAACACACACACAAATTATCAAAGTGTTTTCAAGTCCTTAAAAATCTTCCTATACAATTTTAACCAAAACTGTTTTCTTAAACATAGAATTCTGTTCTTCGCATCCTCTTACTTTTCATTTAGGAATTTTTTTTTAATCTGCTGCCAAACCAAAATTACATCATAGCAAATGCATGCATTGTTCTTTAGTTTTGGGTCTTGCAAAGCAGTTCTGCAGACAAGTTTAATTGGCTGAGTTTCTGTCCAGTCTCTGTCCTGTGCCCTCCTTGTTCTCATGGGCTTTCGTTTTCTTTCCTATACAAAGGAATAAAGACAAAACTACAAGGAAGAGTACATTTATGATAGAAATAAAGTCCAAACGGGGTGACTTCACCTCGTTTTCCATTGCAATTGGACTGGCTTTGCTGTGCCTCATCATGTGCCTGGTTAACATATGTACACACAAGCTTCTGCTAACTGTGATTTCCTGGAGTATTCCCTATTCACAGAGAAGGCTGATGCTATTTAGTGCCTCTTATTTAGGAAGAGTTGCACATCAAAAGTGAGATTGAAAAAGCTTGAATGGAAATGAGGCAAGTTCACCTTGGGTAATTCCAGAACGAGGGATTTGCAGAGGAGTGGGGAGCTTGTGAATAGCTGGTCATTTTGCAGCTGGTGTCACTTTGTTAACAGGATGAAGATAGATGTTTCAGTAGGACAGAAAGTTAGCGGCCCTGTCTTCTGGAAGTGTACTTATATTCTGATTCCTGAAGTCAGACAGGATTCCTTCTCAGAGGCCACTGGGTAGTTTCTACTGTTTGACTAATAGATACCTAATTATCAGCATATTTCGGTGTTATCTTAAGGCATAATTCCTCCTCTTTGGCCTCGAAAGTTGAATAAAGGGATTGTAAACCATGAAAATAGAAAAACTGAATGTTCCCTCAATTTCTTCCACTTTTAGATGACATGTGCTTTACAGCTGCCTTTGATGCATCTAAGTAATGCCTTGCCTTGTAGTCTGTTGTGTATTAGAAAGTTGTTGTGTTGGTCTTCTCAAACCTTGATGGAATAATGAGGTTTTCTTGCATTTTTATTTTTGCTTTCTCAATTGTAACCTTGTTCTTCTACCTAGAGGGATACCAAATGAAACAAAAGGCAGCAAGTTAAGCTAGGAGGCTGCGGGTTCAAACCAAGGAAGGGAAGTGGTTCATACAATAGAAGGTAGACTGGTGGAACTTCTTGCCAAAATGCATTATAGATGCTCTAAGTTTACGTGTATTCAAGGGAGGACTGGGAAAGTTCATGGAACAGAAATTTATTAATAGCTACTCAATATATAGAAGTCACGATTTTGTTAGAAAATCCCTAAAACAGTAATTGAAAGCAGTTAGTGGCTGGAAGACGGGTAGGGGAAAGTGTTGTATCTGTGCACGCTGCTAGTTTCCATCTTAGCAAGATGAGTTGGCTTTCCTTAAAGTCAGAGGAGGACAGCATCAGCTCTGGGCAGCAGCAGGAATGCCCAGCCCAGGACAGGCAGGAAGAGGAAATCAGAACAGCTTCAGCTTAATTTGCCTCAAGTCATTGTGAAACTGGGTTCTCTGCTTTTACACCTGGAGAGATTTTTTTGTTCTAAAATAGAACACGTAGGGACTGCTTGTTATGTCTTGGATCTTTTGGGAGTCAAGAGCTACTGGAGAGATGATCTGAATAACTGTCTAAGCCTTAGACATTTAAAAATCTAAACTAGGTCGTTTTAATTTGGCCTCTGTTTTTTAGGTTCCTTTTGGTCTTTAAAGCAATGTAACATAAATTCAATGCAAAAGGAGAAGGGACAAAAAGTAGAAGTTCTTGCTTTACTGATGTTTTCTGTCTCTGGGTGTGAACTGCAGAGAAGGATGCAGTTCACAGCAGGTCTCCCTATCATTAGCAGTCTCCATAACCTTTTTAGTTCTTAATCCAGAAGAGAACCTTTGCCACTGGTTCTCGTCTACACTGAGAAAATGCTTAGTGCTGACTTCTGAAGCTGAGCCCTGCTTGTGGACATGCTGCAGTGCTGCCATTGAAGGGAACAGAGGAAACTCCTCCAAAGGAGGCTTGTGACAGAGTGAATTTTCCATTCCTCTGAGGTCTCTGGGATTTTCACAAGGCGCTCTGACTCACAGCGAGGTGCTTTCCAGTTAGTTTAGTTTTGGAGCCCAGGCCATATCACATCTGGCAGTAGCACAGTTGGCAATAAAAGGCACTAAAGACTTCTTCATTAAAAGGTCTCTCATGTGGGAACTAAACTGGATAGCAACTCCCTCGTCTGCAGGGACAGTGACCAGAAAGTGTTCCAGAGTGCAGTTAGGTGTTATTTATAAAAGTTTGTCTGGGAATGTCAGAAAGGTGTAATCTTACACTACAGGACATTTTATTGACTGTGGGATTGAGCTATTTCTGGTAAAATGCTTAAATAAAAAGCATATCTCATCACTTCATTGCTGTGTGCAAAGTATAGGCTGTAAAAACCACCTGTGCACAGAAACACTGGGATTGGAACAACATCGGTGTGAATAGGAGCACTTTTCGCGAAAATAAAAGCAGAAAAAGAAGATCTATTCCCACCGCTTCTGGGAGCTTTCCTGTTATGGGACACACATGCACCCCACCCCAAAATACGCTTAAAACTTAGAAAGGTAATTCAGTTCTATGATTAGGTATTGGGACTTGAATTCTCGATTACAAACTCTCTTCTTTAGTATGCTGCAAAATCAAACTGTGTTAATATACCCTAGCTTACCTCAAGTTTAATATATGCTGAACTGGTGCTCTTTCAAATTAAGTTAAATGGTTATTGTTAAACCCAAAATAGTAAAGCTACTGGTACCTCCCAGGGTGGGCTGTCAAGAGCCGGTGCAGAGAGGCTGAGACCCTGTGAATTTTTATTGTGGGTTTTCTGTGGATTCCTTGCAGTCATTATCCCATCTTTCACTTGCTCCCATACTCATCTTTGCATGTCATAGATTCCCTGTAGGGATCCATGATGGGGTGAGTAAATCTGCTTGGAATTATAAGGTCTACCTTTAAAAAATAAAAGAAAGAAAAAAAGACACATCAACTTTAAAAACAAGGCAGCTTTACAGTCATGATATAATGAACAGGTAACGTGGCTATCAGTCACAATTTGTGCAGAGGTTTTAACTGGTTTCCTCTTTTTTTTTTTTCCCTGCTCTTAAGACCATCCCTATGCTTTTCAGATGTAAGGGTCAGACCACACTGGTAGAATCGCGGTAGTTTCAGAGGCACCCTCCCCTCTACAGTGACTGCCTTGTTTAATGTCCTTAGGTAGTGAAAGCAGTATTGCAGGAACTTCTGGCATGTTCGGATGGACCAGCGCTGTATCCAGTGTGGTGTATGCTCAAGACACCATATGGTTGCCATCACCCAACCAAATCAATAGTGAAATTATACAGCCATTTCCTCTACAAATATGTAAACTTTCATACACGTCCTCTTCAAACTGAGAGAGGAAACCAGAAACAGATATGCCAAGACCTGATTCTCATTTACACCATGATCTGTGTGATGTGCTTGGCAGTGTCGGGAACTGCTGGGTTAAATGAGAATCAGCCCCTAGGCCATGAGTGCATTGCAGTAAGTTCTCTTCCCTGGACAACAGCCTGCTTTTGTGTTCAGAGAGATGCTGAAGATCGGCCCTGGCTCTCTTGAAGATCAAGTTCCAGCTTCATGGGTACCGTTTCCTGGTTAGGAGTCGCATGCCAAAGGCTTTGATACTGCTTGGTGCAGGTTCAGTGGCCTGTGTAGGAGATCAGGACAGAAACATCACATCTCTGGCAACAGCCAGACAGCCTGAAACAATTATTCTGAAATTTTCAGAAAGTGGGAAATCTATGGTTTATGAAAGAAAAGCTGGCTCATTGGCTTTGTCAGCTCAGGGTATTGAAAAAAAGTCCAGCTCGTCAGAGGACCTGTACAGGGCAGTCTCTGAAGTTGTGCGCAGCTTTTTAGGCCTGTGAAAGCACGTTTTTGTTTCATACTCAGGATGGCCTAAAAGCGTACCTCTAAAGAAGGGCCAGCATCATCTCATTGACCTGAAATCCCTGAAGGTGTTCAGAAAAAATAGATGTGAAAGACACTACATGGACTTGATGCACAATTTTTTATGGTCAAAACCCCACTTGCCTTCTATCTGCTTCGTCTTGAGATCACTAGGCATTTGGATAGTTAATAGATAAGCTTTTAATCTGTCGTGACCTGTTGAACCCTACCAAAAGCAGTGCCATTAAAGAAAAGCAGTCCCCCCGGCAGCTCTGGGGAGCTGCCAGCACTTCAGGGGGATGTAGGAAGCTCCTCAGCCTGGATCGACAGTGGTTGTAATGTGGTCCTAGAATCACAGCGTGAAGACTCAGGCTGGAAGAGATTGAGGCGTGATTCCCTGGGAGGCCTCTTAGTCATAAACAGAGATGAAAAAATGCCCAGTTACAGTGTTTGTTTACTGTAAGAAGCCTTCTGAAGCTGCCTGGACAGAGTACCCTTTGGCATGCCGAGGCGCCTGGCTGTATTTGCCCGCTCTGCTCTGGCAACTGTCTTTTTGTTAGCTGCAATATTCTAGCACAGGGCTGGCTCCAAGGCAATGGTAAAGATCAAATCTCCTCATCAAGGCAAATTACGAGAACAGCACGTTAAGGTTTTCCTTTGGTATTTTAATCCTGTCTCTTTGGAGCTTTTATTCCTGTAAAGTAGGAAATGTCACTTGTTTTTGAAAAGATTATCCTTAGTTTGTCAGAGGTGGATCTCTAAAGGAGACTGGGGCTCATTTGGACATCTTGACGAAATCTTTGTGGGAAGTGAGTTAGAGCCTGTCTTGGAGGAGTGGGGTCATGGCTGCCACATGGATCACATCTGTACTTTGCAGGGTACATGCTCCAAACCACTGGGAAAGGTCAGAGGCATGGCTTGCCCTTCAGTAGCGTGACAATTTTTGCATAGGCGGATGTGCTAAATACAATGTAACAAAGCACATTTAAATCAAGTTATGTTAATTGTTTTCTGGGAGGTAATGTTTTTGCCCAAGACATTAGGAAAAGCTTTTGAAAAATACTTACCCATATCTAAGCACAGCAGCCAAGAGGGTAAGAAAAATCTAGGGGAATTGATTTGACAGATAAGTAACCTCAGGGGTAGGAGGAAAGACAGCTCATGCTGAGAGTGCAGAGCCTTGGTGGGTTTGGAAATCCGTTCCTTTGTGTCCCGTGTCACTCGGGTATCCTTCAAATGCATGCACATCTCCTCTGAACATTCCCCATAGCACTGGTAATATTTTCCTCCATTGCGGGCCTGTTGCAAGGACTAATTCCTCGTGTGTTTCTCTCAAACACACAGAAATGGAGGAGGAGCTCCACAGATTGCCTGTAGCCTGGTGGCATACCACTCTCCAGGGAAGCATGTGTTGCTGGGTGTAGTGTTGCTGATAGGACATGCATTGCAAAAGCCAAAGCAAGCAATATTGCCAGTTCTAATAATTTAAAAGCCAGGAGTCCAGCTTATGAAATTTTGATAGTTTAAAAAAAAAACAACAACAACAAAAAAAAACAAAATAAAAAAGACCCTTGAGTAACATGTTTTCTTTCTGTTTAATGAAACTTCATGGTATGCAATGATGATATTTTCTTAATGTCCTTTAACTATGAGAGTTAGAAACAATTTTTTTTTTTTTTTTAATGAAAGCTGAGATGCCCGCAAGTTGTCATGCATCTAGGTAGTAGAGACTTTGAGAAGCAAACCACATGTCATGAGACTCAGGCTGAAGCTGCAGGAGCAGCCAGTTTTGGAATATTCTAGCACAGTGGAACAGAATTTCTATTGCCAGTTGACTGTGGGGGTTAGAGATACATGAGGCTCCAAAGCTTAATCCCTGTTAGAGCCCTGACAACACTGATCTTATGTAAGAAGCCTTAAAATCTTTATTGCAGTTCCATGTGTTGTTGAGTCCAGAAGCAGATCAGCAGGCACTGAAATAGCCAGCGGAGATTCAGTGAGGAAATTTGTTCGATAGGGGCACCTTATTTATAGTGTTTACAGCTCTGGTTAATTATATTCTAATTATATAGTGCCCAGAATGTTTTATGGTGGCAAGGACTGAATAAATGTTATTATCAGAAGTTTAACAAGTAACAGCTTCAGACTTTATCCTCAGGAAAAAATGTGTTTCTGTATCCCAATTCATTAAGTTAAGGTAATACATTTGTGGCTGGATTTTTAGTATATGTATATTTATATGTATATTTATCTATCTGTGCATCTCATCTGGCTTCAGTATCACTGAACTGTAGAGATGATCAAAAGCAAAATGAGAATGGTAAAGCTAGGGTCTTGTTTGAAATATTGTCTTTCCAGGCTGATATTTTTCCAGTCATTCTGCCAGCAGTCTCAGGTCTGCATCGTCTATTTAAATTGTCATCTCATCTAAGTGCAAATCTTGGCCCAAGCCAAGGCCATCTGTTGTTGGGTAATAGTTGTGATTTATTCTACCTCTGGTTGACATTCATGCTCATGGGCCAGATGCTGACTTGTAAGATTTGCTTTTATTCATTTTCAGTTTTATACCATGTGTTAATATCACAAACAGCATTTTAATTTTAGATATTTTTGTCTAGTGCCTAAAATTAGGAATGAGTAATAGCATCACACGCACCACCCCCCTCCTCTGGGATGCAATTCAGCATACTTCAGAACAGGACAGGGCAAAATATTTTGCATGTTAGAAATACATTCAAACAGTGTTTCTAAATGTCTAATTTCTTCCAAATCACTAATCCGTATACTCATTTATGTTGCATATAAATAATGAAGTATTGCTTTCAAATAATAGTTGGGGACTATTTCAAGACTTTTGGACTCAAGAAGGTTGTAGATCGCTAAGCTTCAGGCAAAATATTTATGATACTCTGCAGCATACCTGTTTCTGTCTTTGCCTTCAATGTAGAAAGAGGGTAATCATGAAACTTTGCAAGTTAGGAGTAATTGTCAGAGGGACACTCCTGCATATGAAAGGTAAAGATTATTGCGGAGATGGATAAATTTCCCTAATTCCAGATTTTAAAAAATGGCTGGTTTTATTAGAGATGGGCAATATCCAACTTCTAGACCATCTGTGCATCTTGCACATTAGCTCTCAGTAGCAGTTTGAACTTACAGCTGACTGGCTTTTTATATGTCTGCTTCTCCAAAGTTAGCGTTGAAACACTGGGGAGTTGTGCAGCAACTCTAAATTTGGATACACAAATGCAGTGCAAATTGCTTCATATTCATTATCTCACTATGCTGTGCTGGGTTTTCCCTCCCACACTCTTCAAACTGCTCCAGTAAAACAGAGGAGTAGCAGGTGAATTGATACATGAACGTACCGCTTGGCTATGTAGTTTTAGGAGACTTTTCAGAGTCTGGAAACTAATGGGAACTTAATTTTAATGTCTTGGGTAGCAGGGCAGATTCATCGAATATGGTTCCCTATGCACTTTGTTTCAGATCCAGTGAGTTGATCTTGTCAGGTTGTATGTGGAGGGATTGCTAGTAACAGTGCACAGATAATAGCTAACAACGTTTTTATCTTATCAGTTTCTGTCTCTTAATGGGATTTTGTGTGGCTGAGCAGGATGTGTTGGGCCTGCCACAATTTGTGTAAAATAAGTTAACTCAGTTAGACTGAATTATAATATTGGCATTTTATGTATCTGTCCTCCTTCGTATATTCCTTTGGTTTTGAATGACTGTAATTGTGGTCTAGACAACAATGCTTCTTTTGTTTCTCTGAGTCACGGAAAGAAGACTGTGTGTAGGATTCATTTCATACAGCTTCAGGTGTTTGGACGTTGGTTGACCAGCCTGAACTGGACCTCATTCTCATGATAGTCACTGGAGAGCAGCAGGCTTCTCTGGAGCTCCTCTCATCTCTGGTGCTATCTTAGTGTGGAGTGAAATACCTGCTGGAGTTGCCCACTTCAGTTGACTGATCTACCAGAAAAAGACTTGGTGTTTTTGTCAGAATTATGAGGAAGCAGAGTAGATAGTGGTGAACTGCTCATTTCTTCTTTGCAGCTCTTGAAACATCATTCACAGAAGTCTAAAACGAGTTGCTATCAAATCTGACTCCTGGTATTTTAAAAAAAAAAAAGACTTCTAGGTGAGGCAAAACTAAGAAAGGTGAATTAAACATCTGATTTTCAATGCAAGGTTTAGAATAAAGTATTGTTTTCCAGCAGATCAGTTTGGTGGAATCTGAACCTGCCCAGCAGTATTAGCGCATAGTTTGGCTGCATTGTAGTCATGGAAATGAAATTTGTTAACTGCAGAGTCAGTCTGAGCCAAGTCTTTGAATTTAACCGTGATGGAGGAGATTCAGAGCTTGTAAAGGCCAAGTCTGAGGTGCTTCCACTGCCTCTGTAGTTACCATAGGACTCTTATGAGAAGTTGGCACTGCCAGTGTTTGTCATGTGGCCTGTATAAAGAGAATCATAGGATCATCGTAATGGGTAGAGAAGACCTCTGGTGGTGCCTAGCCCAACCTTCTCCTTGAAGTGGAACTGTTGCCAACAGTAGATAAGGGCAGCCATGGCTTTGTATAGCTGGGTCTTGGAAACCTCCAAGGACAGTGATCCCCTGGCATTCTGCTGACCTGTTCCAGGATTGCACTGTGCTGTGGGTGAAAAACTGTTTCTGAATGTCCAACCTGAACCTCCCGTGTTGCAGCCAAGAAGGTAATGATACAGGAGGTACCTTATTTTCCTTATTTTGTTGCTATCCAGAAATTTGGCATTTCCGTCATGACACTGCTATTTATTTCTATAGAGGTACTGTGACTGTAAAGTCTTTGTGGTAGTTCTTAATACATTCTATACATACAGTAAGTAAAGGTGCTATTATAAGCAAAACTAATCCAGCATCAATTAATGTACCAATCTTCAGATATGTTAGCAAAAAGTAGTAGTTACTTGTAATGATTCACAGGTGATCATCTATGCAGTACTTGTGTTTTGCTAGGTAATGATGTTGTGGACTCTCAGAAGCATTGAAAAAGAAAAAAAACAGCATAGGCATTTTTTAAGCGATGTTAAAAATAGTCGTCAAATCATGACAAGGACATTGTTACAAAATGTAGTTTTAATGGACATCTTATCTTTGGCCTGTTCCCTTGGGCACATTGAATTTCAAGAAAGGTTTTTCTGTAAAGTTCATCATCTTACTGAGTGTTGTCTTAATCTCAGTGGTTCACAAATGAAATGGGAATTACATATGTAGTCTGAGAATTATACCGTAGTGGTTTTATAATTTTGGTATCAAGATGTTTTTAATTACAGTCATTTATTGAAGTAATGTTTTCTTGTCATGGTCAGTCATTTGGTTTTGTGGGGGGATCTTTTGGTGGGGAAAAAAAAAGAGAGTGATATTTCTGCAATGTATCTACAGAATATTTTAAAATATTTCACACACAACTTTTTGTGTAACTCAGTTCCCTGAATCTTGGACATAACAATGTAGTGTTTAGATATTAAAATGGGGAAAATACAGTTACCTTGACATTAAGAAGTTAACAAGTGTGTCCTGAAAGAAGTTAATTCAGTCTGCCAAAAAGATAACCTTGGCCAAAAGCATGAGATGTTTGTGTGCCTGTTCTTACCCTTAACCAGGGAGATGAAAAACTGCATGTAAAGTTTCTGAGTGCTGAGTTTGTAAAATATCACGGCAGTTTTACGAATGGGAAAGCATGAAATGGGATGAGAGCGTCAAACTTCTTTCCTCTTTTTAACCATGTGAGATATACGGCTGGATCTTGAAAAGTGCAAGGTAGATGTTCAGATCTGGTTTTAGGACAGTCGCAAGAACTTCTTCATGAGTTGGTCTCCACATGCTTGACATGGTGGAACCTACTGGTTTCTGTTCTTCTCAGAGACACTGGGAATGAATTTTGCTGGGATTGGGAGAAGGGCAAACACAGGGGCTAGGGAAATAAACCTTTCCATTAATTCTTTGGGGCCTCGAAAAGATACTTAGTGATTGGCAGGTTTTTGTTTCACTTAGAGCCTGAGTTAGAAATTTCAACTAATTTGTCAATTATATAAGCACAGTCTTTTGCTCCTAGTTACTAAGAGAGCAAATATACTTCCCTTGCAATGCCCACTGCACCCACTGCATATTGAGATGGTGTAGTGAAGCAACCTTCTGTCAGGGAAGCTAAGCTTTGAAAGGTGTAGGAAGGTTCTCTCATTCTTAGTAGTCTTTCTTTGGTCCATCTAGATCAGCATAGCACAATAATATGGGAGATCCCTGGACTGGTGCTTTATGTTCTGTTACTTCTGCTGATAAGAGAAGAACTGTATTTTCCCAGACTGCAAGTTGAGCAACTTGAGTTCAGCAACAGCAAAAAAACCTGAAGAGAGGCTGCATTTTTCCTTGCAGGTCAGGTCAATATCCAGAGCATCTCCTTGCAGACGCAGCTTCCACTGCTAAAACCCAGGGTAGTTAGTTTGAACATAGCTGTCTTACAGCAGCACCCAGCCATCTCGCAGCTGAGATAAGCTACGAAAGCGCAGCTTTGCCATCAAACTTCCCTTGTAGGTTTTGTCAGCAGAGCTCATATTTCACACCCTGTCACAACGCTGACTGATACAGTCCTACTGCACAAGGCGTGTGGTGTAGACCTTGACGTTTATATATAAGGCAGACAGCACTGCAAGTAAACGCACCATTTCAGCAAAGCCCTTAACCACATGTTTAAATACCATTGAAGTCAAGTTAAATTACTTTAATCATATACATAAGTACTCTGTTGAATGAGGGCCTAATAGTAGTTTCCATCTCTTTCCACATGATCAAGGCTTTTTCATATTCTGCTGCATGTGATAAGGATGTCTTCTCGGTTACACAGCATGAGCAATTGCTGTGACTTTTGGAAGACTCCCTCAACAATTTGAATTTGCTAAGATGTCGTAAATAGTTTTATGTGGAATGCCTGTAAGACAGAATGGAAAGGAATTTTCCCAGCTCTGTACTTCCAGGGTAGATTTAACACATCTTTTCCCCTGTTTTCCAGGACCACCTGTTATTGCCAGCCACCACACACAACAAGACCAGAAGACCAAAGATGTCTATAGTGTTGCCAGCTGTAAACATCAATGGTAAGTCCAAAATATGAAAGAGAATGATAGGAGAATGATTTCAAAGAGACATGCCTGATTTGTACATGGAACCCAAACTTAGACCAAATGTCTGTTGTTACAACTTTGAAAAAGAAGTCAAACTGGTCATTACTGGGCCATAGTTGCCAGGGTCCCCACTGGAGCTGGGATGCTGGCACATCACCGGTGCCTGGTCACCGAGACTGTACCAAGAGGCTGCGTGTCTTGGCCAGCAGTTCTGCAGTATCTCATTCTAGCTCCTTCAAGGACTCAGGGGTGGTGCCGTCCAGTCCCGGTGATTTACACACAGCTGATTAAGGGTTACTTTAATGTGATCTAGCTTCTCTAACTTGGTGGCTACGAAGATCCCATCGAGTGCGGGGACTGTCCTCATCCTCTCATTTGGGTTCCTCCTATGCCTGCTTAACAGGGCGAATTCCTCAGCCTTACTGGTTTGTTAGGGTGCTGACTGCCTTCCGTTGGCTTTCTTAGCTGTTTACCACTCTGTTATGCAACACTCTGTGAGTGGAACCTCTCAGCACCACACGGTCAGGATTAATAATAATCATGTTACAGTGCTGCAGGACAGCAGAGAAAGCAGCTTTGCACCAGGGGCACAGGCTTATTAGCAAACAGAAATGTTCTCGGTTTGCATTTTAGTCCCACATGAGAGACAGGACATGGACTGTATAAATATATCATTAATTTATATGGTAAGGAACTGCCAAGTTAGGACATGTTTGGGGCACAGGGTCACTGTCACAGTCATCAAATGCATCATGAACCCTGTAATAGCATAAACTTTACTTTCTGAATATCTGTGCATGTAATGCTTTTTTAAAACTTACGTGTTTTACAGTACAAGTGAATAATAAACCCAAATGTTTTTGTTAAATTCAAGCATGCCGAAAACATTGATGATGCGAATTTCCATAAACTTAGGTAAACAAATCAGTTCAGGCTTTCAACATTTTGATAATTACATTTTCCCATGCAGTACAGTAAGTCGAGTATGATAATCTGTAACAAGCTATCTTAGGGGAATTTTTATTAGATAGATAGAATTATTTTTGGCATTTATCTGCCTGAAGCTCCTCCATTACAGAAATCCTTTTCTGGCTGAGCTGAATTATCACGTGTAAATGAGCACTTTATCACTTGAAGAACAAACACTATTTCTAAATTACAAAGTATTTGTTCCTGATGTTACTGAGTCTTGTTTTACTTGAAATAACTTTTCATTTGTTGAAGTAAATACAATTTGGAAAATACACATCAGAATCCAGTGACAAATCTTATCCTTGATTAATAATAAAACATTGTGAAATTATAGTTACTTGAGTTCTTTGGGATTTTTCTTCAGAACATCAGCATAATCCAGGAAATAAAAAAATGTCCAGGGATTTGGGAAGAGATGTTGAAACAGATGAGACACAAGGATAGCATTAAGTAAACAATGGCATCAAACACAGCTTCCTCTGTAACACTCAGCCAGGTATTAGGAAAAAAAAATACAGCAAGAGCCAGTAGGTAACTTGGCTTGATTTTTAATTTGATTATTAGTAGATTACCTGGAGGAGACGATTCCCTAAAATGTTCTGTCTGGAGCAGAACCCATTTCTCTCCTTTGAGAACATTGCTCCTCCACCCTATTCTGCCTCCACGGGGACTGAACAAGCATCTGGAAGTTAGCTGACAACAAAGCTTTTCTCCCAGCTGTCTGCTGTTCTTTTAAGCCCACCTTAATTCTTTGTCCACCTGCAGAGATTTGGCTGCTAGAAGAGGACAGCTCTCCTTGGGAGGAATTGGGAAAACTTTCAGTGAAAGAACTTGTCCTCTCCTGCCTTTTCTCGTGTCTCAGCCAGATCTCTGTGGAAGGGAAGAAGGGAAACCTTTGCCACCGCCACTTACTTCCCCTTCCTTTTTGCTGCCACAACCCTGGCAGAGGAGAGGAAGGGAATGCAAGTGAAGTGACCTTTGCTTTGAAGCTTTTTCAGAACATCATCACTTGCTTTCTTCTACAGGATCTTTATTTTTCTGTGTACTAAAGTTTACCCATGACACTGTTTCCAAACATGAAACAGCTTGCAGTTCGGTTGAGAACCCTTTGAACTGCTTGAACAGTCATTTCCCAGCAGGGCTCTCATCCTTCAGGACTCTCATCCTTTTTTGATTGCACTTTGATTGCTTGAGTGCCTTCTGAGCTCTGCTAGAGACTCTGCCTTTAGCTGGCTTGAGCCGTTCCCATCACCAGATGCAGGGACAGAGAACAGGTACAGACAAAGATTAGGAAGTAAAATGAGTTGTCCGTCGCTGTCCTGCATGACTCTGCATGGAGGTTAATGACATGGTTCTGCAAGACGGGTCTGGCGGTTTTCCCCAGTGTACAAAGCGGAATCAAGTTTGCAGTTTGAAGAGTTTTCTTGAAGGAAAGAGTTGGGGTAAATCCGGCCAACGGCATTACTAGTGCTGCGCAGCCAATGGCAAATCTCAACAGAAAATTTTGTAGTAGACAGTGTGTGTATGGGCGCAGGTGTGCATTCAGTAAGATGGACGTTTAAGAGAACATTTTTGTACAAAGCAATAACAGTACATTATTCATTTTTAAGATAAAAACTATTGACTTGCTGTATGTTGGAAAAGAGTAAAAATGGCCATTACCTTGTAATTTTCACTTATGTGCTCCTTTTCATGGTCAGCTTGGATTGCCCATGCCCCTCCCTGAGCATAAGGATAAGTGAGCAAACTCCCCTCTGAGGGCTTCTCTGCAGGTGCACAGAGTATGTTTAAATATTCAAATATGCTTAATATGTTAACATATGTTAAATATGTTTAAATATTATCTTTTTAAAAAAGGATAGTAACTCGTTACATGTTGGTACATGTTAATCCCTCCCCTCTCGCCCTCTTACCGATTCCTTCTTTTCCACCCTGTTCCAAGCCCCTTTCCAAGCTTGCTGGGCCACCCCCCGAGTTCACAGCCAGCACTTATTGTCATCTTCTCCATTTCTGCCTCCCCAGACACTCTTGCTGCCCTTTACTCTCCTCCCATTTCCCCGACAGCTACTGTCCCTCGATACAGCTCTCCCCTTGGCCCCTGCAGCCAGCCATACCCACGTTTTGGCCTGCCTCTGCCCAGCAACAAAGCCCCATCATTTGTGGACACAAGTAGTACTCGGAAAATCTGCCTTGATGGTACCTTAAGGACCTTAGGGTTGGTAAGCCTGGAGGGGAAAAAAGAAGAACTGGGTAGTCCTAGTCCCGCTGTACATGGTTTTGGGGGCACCACTGTTGTGGCTTTACTGAGAAGTTATTCCAAGAAGAAATATCTTGCAGTTTCTCATGGGAATGAAAGCCAACTGCAAATTACAGTTAAACTCCAGCTTTTGTTTTTAAGCAAGTCATGTTTGTTATGCTGGATTGCAGCTATTATTTTAGAAATCTAACTATGCACTTGAGACCAGTTAAGTCTCCAGTAGATTTCATTCCTAAATTTGCTTTTATTGTAATTCAGAGTCTTGTTGGCTCATTACACCAATTCCAAATTGACGTATAGGCGGTGCCTTTCTTGAAGTTTAAATGAAAACATCTGCCATTAGCCTTATATTTACTTAACTGCTGTAAAAAATGCAGTGGGTTATAACATCGATCTTTGGATCAAAATAATCTATAGAGTACAGCATAGCTAAGCCACTCTTCCTACCACAAGCAGAAGCCTTTTGTCTCTGCAGGATGCCTGCGCTCTGTGGCGCAGCACACACCACCAGTAGTCCTCTCCTTGCAGCACACAAAAGTAAGAACATATGTACAGTCATTCAGTGTAGGAGATGATAGCATTCAACACTCAGCCCAAGAAGCCACTTTCATTAATGCATTTCTCCCTAGGATTAGGTTAGATACTCTCACAGCTTGCATTTTCTCATGTTAGGAGCAGCTGTAAATGCCTGTGCGGGTGTGTACTCACCGTGAGTACTGGTGGCCTTAGCAGCAGCATAAAGACCAAAAGGGCCTTTTTTCTTCTTAGGATCCCTGCGTAAAACGGTTCCCCATATGCAAAAGTGCTTCCATCGTTTACTCTCTCTAAATTGAGGGTTGGTGTCTGCACTCTCCGCCAAACAAAAGTGAGAGACCTGATGCGAAAGTCACTGGTGAGAGCCGAGGCTCGTTTTCTGGGAATCGGCAGCCATGAGAGAGAGAGGTTTGAATGTTTTGAATAGGTCCTTAGTCTAATGTCACGCAATGGGACTTGTATTCAGCCTGCTTTTGAGATAGTAGTTTGTGTGCCTAACTCTATAACTTGCATGTTCCTGGTTCTTAAGGAATGCTGTTCTCGTAACAGTTGTTTTTTTTTATGAAACACAACAGCAAAATACTATTCTAAACCCAGAAATTTACTGTGAATGGGATGGTGAGTTCTGCAAAGTCCATGTGCTCTGTTGTGTTGGCCAGCTTCTCATCACTGCCACTTCCCTCAGCCTTCCTTCCTAGCATCTGTCATCATACTGGTGTAACAGACTTCAAAAGTATGCTGAACTAATACACCTAATTAAAAAGGTCAATAAGAAATCTAGTGGCAAGGCTTTTTGATCAAAACTGGAGGGATTTCTGCCATCAAGCAGCATGATTATTTGTGTACAGCTACAAAGAATGTTCTTTCAACTGACAGCCACATGCAAAAGCCACTCACAGATGTCCAAGGCTGGTAGCAAACTGTCTGTGAAAAATCCATAAGGCAAACAGAACCCACACAGGCTGAGAAGGAAAATAAAAACAAAAGCTCTTTGGGAAGTGACAATGTTCTGTACATTCCCATGTCTTGGGGTTGAATAAATAAAGTCTCCGACTTCCTCTGCCTTTCAGGGTCAAGCAAACAAAAGATGCCATTTCCGTCTTTCAGAGTAAGAAGCAGAATTCCCAGTCAATCGTCGAATGGGGAAGGTCTAAAACAATACATACGGCAGCTGTCTTCCCTGAAGGTTGCTGTTTAACGTTTTGGGTAGCCTTCTCTCTCTTTGAATAGGTTCAGAACGGTTTCCAGGAGGCCAATGGCCCCAGCTGTCTCTAACTGTTCTTGGTTCATTTTTCTCTTCATGCTTAGAAGCCAAATCTTAGTGTCTGTGGCTCCTTCTCACAGCTGCTGTCCTTATCTCCACACCGAGAAGCTCCTGCCACTCTAGTAGGTACAGAGGAGTCCTCTCTTGGCTACACAAGTTTGATCTGTGCAGGTACCTCCCTCATTCTTTCCGCTTTTATCTCTGGATTTAGCAGAAGTTGCTGAGAACTCAGCACAGCCTTACAAGCTATAGGGTATGAGCAGAAGGCTCTGGAAGTTGTGCGTGTAGGATTACAACCTGTGAGATGAAAGAAGGGTGGCTGCTGAGGTTTTTTAAGAAGGTCACTGAGAATCCTTCAAAGCATCAAGACCTCTAAACCAGGATGTAGGAAAATATATCTGAGAACGTCTCCATGCTGTAAGTCTACAGGCCATTTTGAAAATGCTGCCCTTCTGCTTCTTGAGCTGCCAGTAGAGGAATAAAAGTAGTTTGGTGAAGCCTGACCAGGGAAAAATCAGAGCCATAGTTAGCTTTCGGTTAGACCTCACTGCAACAACCAATTACTGAGTCTGGACTGAGAAACGGGGAGAGCCTGCTGTCTCCTGTGTGTAGTTATGGACAAGCAGCATGTCGCGTTACTGTGGTTCTGCTGTAATTAGGATGGTTTGCTGATGTCACAGATGTACTTCAGCTCTCGTGCTTACATAAAGCTGTGCTGTAGAGGTCAGGATTGAAATAGTGGCAGAACAGATTTTATCAAGCAATTTTAACCATAAATTTTAGTCATATCGTAAGATGTTGCTATTCTCACTTTTCAAAGTGATATAGAAGTGCAGTTTATCAAAACAAAATACACACCCCCCCATACTTAAACATCAAAATTGGTCATTGCCTAGACTGAGCATTAAGTAGAAGTTTTCAACAGATTTGGTTGTCTTTGAGAGATTTTGCTCTCCCCAGCCGTTGTCTGTTGATATATGTTGTCTTTGACAGGATGGAGAAGATTAAATTATTCAAAAAACTATGAAAGAAATCATTCAAGAATCTGCGCACGAAACTAATGGTATCTGTGTCACTTGAGTTCATGTTTATTTAGTTAGACAGGAAACGATCAAGAAATGAAATCATAAAAGCTTATTCTCCAGTGACTTTTCATAACGAGCTGTTTACCTAAATTGCTAAATGAGTAACCTATTTTTATGTATTCAAAAGAACAGGAAGATGATTTCAGAGGATCTTCTGTGCCTTTTTATCCCTTCGTTAATACTAAAAAGAATATCCCTTGGGCTTTGTATGGTAGAGCAGGCCAAGTGTGACTGGTCTTCCCTGGATAGACAGGATAAATGCTACAGATGGCATTTTCTTGGGAACATGCTGTTCACGAAGGGGGTAGAGAATGAGTCATCAATTAATTGGACTTTGTACTTAGTATTTCCAACACCAGTGTTATTACACCAGATTGTTTTTTCCATATAAAAGACACTTATATAAAATCCATAAAGTAGAAGAAAAAAGAAACCCATGACATTAACTGCCAGTATGGATGCTAGTATGGAGTTGCAGAAGGAACCAAATTCAGTTTAGAACTGAACGCGTATGCGTCTCGCTGCAGAGACCCTACCTTCTAGATGTTCGTTAACTCTGAATTCTGATACTGCCGTTTAAGTATGCTCTCCCACCAAGCTTTAGAGAGAGCCCTGTGCCCGAGAACCGTGCTGCAAAGCAAAGAGAAAATTTTCATTCTGATCTGTGAGATTACCATCACCATCTCAGCTACGTTGAACTGTACTTGTGCAGCACATCGTAATTCTAGCCTCAAGCCCAGCTGATCTGCCCTAATACATTTTCAAATGTTGTAAATTCAAGATTACATAATTCCTCTTAGTGTTAAATTATAGGCAGCAAACACAGTTTTATGTTTGTGATACACAGGCCAACTCTGATTACTGGTAACTCTTTATTTCTGCAGTGATCTGAAACATAATTATCCATAATGAGCTCACCCTGTAAAAACATAAAAAATTGCAACAGTGCTGGTAGAGGAGGTTCACATTTATGAGTCCTGTCTTGAGAACATCACTGGAGTAAACCTAGAGATTAGTAAAAACACAGCAGTCCAAGACAGTCTTTTTCAGTGTTTGGATTGCAGTCTCTAAGGAGATGGCTGCCAGCGGGGCCGGGAGGCCTTTGCCGCCTTCTTGTATCCCAGCTCTAGTCCTCCACGCTGCAGCTTTCCTCACCCACTTCGTGCTTCATCCAGTCCACCTTACCTCTGGTGCATCCTGGTGGGTGTCCTCTGGGCTTGATCCTTCGTATCATGGTTGCTGTAGGAAAGCATTTGAAAAATATATCCTGAGCATCTGAAGAACATTTTCAATTTCAGTCATCCACCACTTCATTGTAAATCATCTGCGTCCATCCTGTCTTATTCTGTAGTAGCCCTGGGTGACGAGACCCTGGCATATCCCAGTACAGCACAAATGCCTTCTGGGTGAATGTGGATGAAGAAAGGATTGCGAGCCCGAGCTGACCCTCATGGTGAGGAGGGAGCCACCCCTGTTTCAGAGCAGGATTCATACATTAAAGCTGTAAATCTCCTGTTGCTGTAGCTGGGAAACAGAAATCTTTGAAACAGACATCTCACTTTTATTAGTGTGCCGTGTTCAGATAGGCACTCTGCAGCATATGTATATGATTTTTTTTTAATTAACTGGCAAATGCATTGAATCAGAGAAGCTCATGTGGAAGAAAGTGCTCACCCCACGCAGACAGAAGCTTCACAGAGATGGTGTTAAAAATACACTTCCACGAGCAAGAGCTGATCACAGTATCTAAATAAATGAGGTAACTTTATGTATCCAAGTGAGACAGGTGGAAAATTCAGCTCATTCTTTGGATACCATCCAACCTATAAAGGCATTTCAACTGTAAGTGAATACAGGTTCACACCAGCCTTCGCTCTTAAATCAGTGAGACGCTAACACTACGATACAAATG
Source organism: Ibidorhyncha struthersii (assembly GCA_013398815.1). Taxonomy (NCBI): domain Eukaryota; kingdom Metazoa; phylum Chordata; class Aves; order Charadriiformes; family Charadriidae; genus Ibidorhyncha; species Ibidorhyncha struthersii. Next base: position 75,061 of record VZSZ01010847.1, read on the forward strand.
ATATAAGGTGCATGTCAACGAAAAAGTGACACTGCCTCTTGAAAAAATAATTAAGTCAAACAGTTAAATTAATTTTATCAGTAAGTGCCTACAAATTGAAATGCTGAAGTACATACTACAGGTCAAAGGTAAGGGCTAAATAAGACTAGGAAAGAAAAACCAAGAGGGTAAAATGCTGGCAAATGGTATGAAGATTGATTAAAGATTGAAAGCTCAGTGCAAAAGTCTTTAAAAGGACCGTAAAAAATCCAACAGGCTGAAGTAACACATTAAAGTAGATTCATAGAAGTAAGAAGATATCTTTTAAACAATAGACATTGTAGCCAAATGAGGGAATTTAAAAAAAGAACACGATTTCTGGCAGACTGAATGTCGAACCATAAGAAGTCAAGCCAGAAAAAGATATTGAGGAACAGTGTGCCTGAGACATAAAAAAATAATAAAAGCATTTTTCAGAGGACCCCTGCCAGAGAATCTCTAGTGCCTGCAGAGGACCAAGGTGTCAAAAAGCACTTAAAGTGGAAGTCCGCACTGTTGAAGGAAAGAGCAAAAAGTTCATGTGCTGGTGCTAACCGCTGAGGCTATATAATTATCAGGAGAATGGCAGGTGACAAATGAGGCAAACTTTTTTTAAAATGGCCTCAGGAACTGTAAAAAAATCAAGTCTCACGTTTGCCCAAGCTGGCTGAACCTGTGAGAGTTGAGCACGCCTGGGGACATCCAGTAGATTGGGAAGAGCGAGCCCAGCTTCTGCAGGGGAAGGTCCTGCCTTAGTGCTCCAGCACTCCCGTTTCTTCAGCACGGTAACATACCTGAGTGTTCAAAACACTTGGGAAGAAGGAGCTCTTCAGAAACTGCTAAAAGAAGGAAAGTTTTTTTGTGAGGCAAGAGGGAAGGTGCATTGGTGCACTTGTGCATTGGTATCTCCCTAAAAGGGGGAAATGAAAGGTGGAAACAGATGGTCACATTTTGCAATGAAGGGGGTGTCACCAGTAGACTCCCACGCGGGTCTGTGCTGGGGCCATTGCCCCTCCATCTCCAGGCACAGGGTGAAAGCTCTTGGGAAGAAGTGAAATTCTGTTTAGCAGGTAAAACTTGGTGTGAAAACAATACAAAAGAATTCACATGGGAAAAGTGTTCCTGACCAAACATACAGTGGCAGATAACCAAGCTGTTACTGCTCAGAGGAGCCACTGCGCATCCTTCCCCAAAGTGTCAGCTTAGACAAGGAAGAAAAACAGTATCATTTTTTAGAGAGGGAGCAGAAAACAAAGCATGAGCCATCTTCACAAGCCCTGCTGGATCCCCATCTTCAGTACTATGCATTTTTGGTCATAGGTGTTTATAGATACTTAAAACATTTAAAGCTGCAAGAGAAAAAGCAACAGGAATGAACATTAAGTGTAACAACTTCCCTACCACAGCAACTATTAAATTTGACAGCAGTGGCTGAGGGAAGGATTATAACAGGACCTGAAGAACCATGAATAGTGTAGATAAGGTGTCTGGGAAGCAGTTACTTACTGTTTCATGTATCACCAAAAGTACATGTTTGCCTTGACTTTTGCTTCTGCTGCTGGTCACTGTTAGAGGCAGAAGCACAGGTTGGATGGGACTTTGCTGACGGGACTTTGCTCTCCTGCCTTTACAGAACAGCCATCCTTAGTCAGTACCAAGGCTAGAAAAGGAGGGTGGCCAGTCCACCGGCACAGCGGGAAAAGGAGGCGCTTGCTAGCATTTAAAACCAAAGGTAGCATTGGGCCAGAAAGGTTTTTCAGCTCTAACAGCATCTGTAGGATGCTAGACCCATAGTGGGCACCAAAGGGAATATGCCCGTGTCTCCCGGTCCCTCCCTACTGCACTCAGAGGGAGAAATCCCCTACATGCTGTCCTGGGACAAGCTTTCCAGCCCTTGTTCTTGAAAGAAGCCTCTACTGGAATGCCTTTTTAGGCTGCTCTCCTGTGTGCAGTTGTTTGTCTTGTATCTGGATTTGCAGGCTGTGTGGGGAGTTTGTTTATACTTTTTGTGATTCCCAAGCAGGCGTGGGATGGTTCTGCTGAAAAGAATGGCTGTCTCTCCAGCCTCTGTCCTTCACTCCCAAGAGAGCTTTCTGTGTAGCATGACTGCTTTGCCCCTTGTCTTTGTTTTCTTTTTTTTTTCCCCCTTCTCACTAGCATTGCCACATCTGGTTAGGTTTCAAATATGGCCATCCTGCAGCAATTATACCCTGCCATCAGCACACATACGCACAGCCAGTGCTGTCAAAAATGTCTCAGTATTTCTGAGAAATACTCTACCTGAGGGAGCTTTAAATGACCCTACCCCCTTGGTAGGGTCAACACCGGTGATTCTGATCTTCTCTTCTTGACATGGCCATTGGCTCCCTCTCCAAAACAACAAGAGCAATCGCAGTAGATCCACGTTGGGCCCTCTCCTCTGTAGCTCACGCACTTTCTCTTAGAGGGAAGTGACTGTGCAGCATGAAAGAAGATTGGAAGGAGAGGTGGGAGGTCAGGTGGGAAATGGTCCCTGGGAAGAGCCAACTTTCCTTCCCTCTCCCTGAGACCTCCTAGGCTGGACCAGGTATTGCAAAGCACATCTGGCACAGATCTGCCACTGACCATGTTGCCAACAGGCGCTGGCCTTTTCCAAAAATCACATAGTGGCGTAAGCTAAGGGCACTTTGTGCTCCTTATCCACAGCCAGTGCTGATCTCTCCTGTGGGTCCATTATTTACTTAGGAGGCCACAGAGAGCTTGTTTTCCTCCAGTTTTCTTGCTTACCCCTCATGCCTGTATATATCCCCCTTGGATAGCTCCTGCGACCAATGGTCCAGCAGCTTAGACATGGGGTGAGACCCTGTCTCCTTGCTCTCAGCTTGTGGCTCGTCAAAGTGACTTTGATTATGTGGATCCAGCGTTTCTGACCGTGGCCCCTGTTCCTGTATGCTTATAGACCCAGCAGCCTGGCTCGCTGTTTTGAGAGCTGCTAGGAGACCTAGAGAACTGAAACGCCCAGCATCTCACTTAACCTGTGTCAGGGACTGAGGACAGCTGAGTCCACAGAGGTGAGACCATTGCAACTGGTTTGTTTGGAAATAGTTCCGAACAGGAGTTTGATTTTAAAAAGAGAAGTTATTTGGGTCACAGCATAACTTTCTCCCTTGCCTCAAATAATCCCGTCTAACAAGCAAATCTGTAAATGTTTTAGGAACCCTGCTGCGTTGTTGCAGCGAGTGTATTTTTAGTCTTTGTAGCTGTTAGAGTAACACTGCTTCATTTATATACTTATTTGGTAGTGTATACCAACTCTTCGGATGGAAACATTGTCCAGATGTGCTGAGCAGGACAGTCAGGGCTGCTCAGTAGTGATGAGATAGAAGATTTCAGAAGTGACAAAGCAGAGAAAGCCCCCTGAATTATGTCTGGGGACAGCTGTAGCCTTTCAACAGGTCAGCCCCAGAGCTGCATCCAGCTGGTGCCCTCGTCTTCTTCTGAAGCCTGTGCTTTCTGAGCTCTGTGCTGTCCTAGACATAAGCTCTGTTTTGGGCCAGGGCAGGTTGCTCTATAAATTGTTTGGATAGTTTGTTGCTAAATCATTATTTAAACCAAACTTTATCATCATCAGCTTGGCGCAGCTAGCACAAAGCAACCTGGTACTGGAACTCATCTGGTGACTCTTTGAAAGCTGCCTAGGTTCCTGCCAGTGTGATAGATGGGGCTGCAGAAGGGACTGTAAGTGTAAATTAACACTGACTTCTTTTGGAATCTAGTGTGGCGAAGCAAGCTTTCTCATTAGAAGGAAATGTAGAAAATATAAAGGGCGTGAGTAGGTGTTCAGCAAAGATGGTTTAAAAAGAGTTGGTGGTTTTGTATCACCTTACGCAGAGATAGTTCCCTGGTACCTAACTTTGACATCAACTATACTGGTTTCATGGATAGCAAGTTCACTCTGTGCTGTTGTCCACGAGGAGGGGATGATTCTCTAGCCTTTCTGACAAAGACAGGCAGTTAAAGTAAAGACGGGGCAAGTGATTTCCCTCCCTGTATCTTACCAGCAGAAGCGAGGACATGTCGTCCAGATCTATGTGGCTGACACTAGCTTAACTGTACATTCAGTGAGCACCGTGTGGGAGTAGAGCTGGGGCAGGTTCTGACCAGTTTTACAAGTCACCTACTAAGAAATCTGCCAGTAGATACGTGGGTTATCTACTCCAAAGGTAGTTGGAGCCTTAGAGAAGAGTCTTAGGATTGGGGATGTCAAATCAGTAGCCCAGGCCCTGTGTTATACAGTAGTGGTCTCACAGAGTGTTTTTTGGCTGGGACTGCCAGGGGTAAGGCAAAATTCACAGCTGATTTGGTAGAACAAGGCTCTATCAATGTACCTATGGCATGAGCACATCTTCAGAAAGCTGCAAAGCTTTCCCATGGTGGTTGGTCACAGCCCTGAAACACTTCACAAAGTCAGGTGGCATTTCAGGGGAGCTCGTTGCAACCTCTCTGCAAATTGTGCAGTTTTCAAGACAAGCATTTTCCTGCAGCAAAGCTTTGTGGGGCGGGTGCATGTAAGTGGGAAAGGATAAATTACCAGAATAATCTGTTCCTGTCCTATGACTGCATCCAGAGGGCCAAACAGCCCACTGACGTGTATAGATTTTGAGTCTAGAGAGACAGTTCACGTCACCATTTGTTCTGACTTACTGCAGAACAGACACTGTTTCATTGCCTGCCTCTCAAGCCCTGTCTTCTGCCTTTCTCTAAGACAGCATCTCTTATAGAAGTAGATGCTTGATCTCAAAGATGGACGTTTGAAAATTCAACTGATTGGTATGTGTCAGTAATACTAAGGGGAGAAGGAGAACTTTGGTTTTATGATCTTTCTAATAAGCCAGTTTTGAAAATCTAGTACTTCAAATACGAAGACAATCTTCCATCATCTTCGGTAATTTGTAACAGCAGTTATTACCCTCAGCCTTATTTGCTAAACGTTTTTGGTTTGGACTGCTGACTTCAGCTTTCATCAGCTGGGTCTTGCAACATGTTTGTTTTTAAGAGGAGCTGCCATAAACCCTGGAGAGCAGCACCGGGGAATTAGATTTCTGTTCCCTCTACCAAGCTCGTGCTGGGAGTTTGGTACCGTCCGCAAAAGCCGTGGAGCCTCTTTGAGAAGGTGCAGTCAGAGAAGAGCAATGCTTGGCACAGTTACCTGTGCTGTTAATTTGAAATAGTCTATCATCTGAAGCACAGCTTTTAAACCTGTTAAGAAATAATTGAGTGCGGCACAGCCTTTTGGCCTGGGAAGGATAGCTTCTTAAGCCTGAGGCCCTATGAACGGCTTTATATTCTGAACTTCAAAGAGGAGCAATAAATCTATTTATAAATCCAGACACCTCTACAGGAGATCCATTCCTGTGTTTTCACTTATGTAATCCCACAAAATGTCAGTCATAGGTAATTCAACACAATAAACTTTAGAAGTAATTCAGTGTTAAGCAGCCCCGTGTAACACAGGTTGGCCGCACTCACCTTCCAGCCACCAAACGAGCAGCGGCGGCAGGCAGCAACTTTGAGCTGTCAGTTCTGTCTTCGCAGGCACCCCTGCCTGTGTCTACCTCCCTGCAGGTGTGATGGGTGGGTGCTCAGGCAGTGCAGTACGTGGCTGACCTCAGCGTTGAGAGAAAGCCCTGGTTACGTACGCTGACTCCTCCAGGCATCAGCTGCACGCAACTGCCAAGTTCAACACTCATCGTGGTCTCTCCAGAAAACCCACTTTGTGCTCCATTGGTGTTTCCCAGACGTTGATACCGCTGGACGGCCCTGTGGAAGGGGAAGGAAAGAAAGCCTGAGTGGGCTATTTTTAAAAGATCTGATGCGGGAATCACAAGGCAAAACTGTTGGCCCGTTCTGTGGATGAGGCCAGACCACAGGGTCCCCTGGAGAACCCACAGCTCTACTCCAGATACTGCCCGCTTGCTGTCAAAGGATTAGGGATAGCACAGCTGAACATGTGCCATTGGATTTGAACTGACCATCAAGGAAACATGGCACAGCAGTGTTCTCACTGCCATCTGAACCGTGGGCGCTGGCTGGTGTGCCTTCCTACCCTGTGGCAACGTCAGCTCAAATCTCCCTGAAAGGACTTCACCCAAGTTGCAGTCCCTTGTCCTTGTCACAAGCGAAGAGCAGGAGGACAGTCATCACAGCTCAGTTGATGTATGTTGGCTTCTTTGTGGACCTGGACTCCGTAATGATGGGTTGCAGTCTACCCTGAGGGGCTTTGGTCATGAATAGACACCTGCAGCTCACCGAAAGTCAGGATTAGAGGGACCACAAGTGACTGCGAGTGCCCATGCCTGTGGAGAGAGAGGGTCAGGTAACCCAGGTCTTGTCTGAGAGGCGGTCATCCAGCCTTTCGTTAAAAACTGCCAGTCTGGTCTCCAGAGGCAGCTTCACCCAGGGCTTATATTTCATTATCATTAGAGACTTGGTCAAAGATAAACCTGTTTCTCTTGAAATCCATCTGATCATTTCTAGTCCTGTCATGCTGTTGGCTTATACACAGTGATCCTTTGCAGTCCTCAAGCTTTTTCTGCAGTGTTTCTGCCTGGCTCCATTTTGTACTCGTGTTTTCCAGTTCTCCTGAGCATTGTACTTTGCTCAGGCCTTGGTTGAAATGCATCCTGAAGATTTTGGACAGCTTCTCTCTTTTATCAAAACTGTATTCTAATCCAATACTCCAAAGTGGTTGAAAACTCTCCAGTTTAGCATCTTCCAGAAATCTTACAAGTATGCTCTCTATTCCTCATCCAGACTGTGAAACAGTTGAATGGCATCGAGCTCAGGATTGAGCCATGTGGAATCATTTTTGCGATGCCTGCCCCTTTGACAGTGAGCTAGTCTTTCCAAGCATCAGGTTGGGCTGGCTGCATTCAGGTCACATTTTCCTGTTGTTTTGCTGAGAGCATCACGTGGGCTGATGCAGAGCATCAGCCCCTCCACCATCTGGGCTGGGGTGGGCCGCGCAGGGCTCTCCGATGGTGGCCAGGCTTCCTGGGGCTGGCACAGCTTTCGGACTGCTCCTTTGAACACAGCTGGTCCAGGGACCCAGCAGCATCACTGACCAACGAGTGCCGTCTCTGTGGAAAACCCCACCTCCTCTTCTACGTCATTTTGGTGCTAACAGTAATGAGAAGGGCTGCTAGAAATGTCTGCAGTGGGAATTGAGCTGTTCCCACTACTGTCCTCATCCTTGTGAGACGAGACCCTTTGCAGATACCTGTCTTTAAACCCAACTGTCATTCCTATGCTAATTCAGACACACAGGGCAGGATTCAGGCATTTTGTGAATGTCAGAGTTGGGTGTGTGAGCCCTCCCCATGTCTGCTGGCCAGAGGAGCTCGTTGTGAGCATGCTTCCTCCCGGCTATCTCAGCTGTGGTGGCCTCAGAAGACACAGCACCTCTTGCACTGGATAGCAGAGCTGTGGCTTACTTAACCGTGGCCCACTTAGTCACAGGGTGAGCCTGGGTCAGCGCTGGGAGAAGTGGGATCCGGAGTGGCCGAAATGGGCTGATCTGGTTCCCATGCTCCCTGCTGCCACCCACGCAGTGCAGCTCCCTCCCTCGCATGAGCTGCTCTCTGGGAGTGCTGTTCTCCTCCGTGCTGTGCAACGCCAGGGAACCTAATGATAGCCCGCTGTGCTGGCCACTGTGGGCTGATGTGGGAAAGTCTTACTGCCTTACCGAGAGGTTTTCCTGGCCCTGGCCACCGTCCCATCCCACCTCACTCACTTGTGGCTTTGGAGCACATTTTCTCACATAGCCGGGGTCCTGTCGAGCTGTCATGTTTGCAACGTGAGAGCTGAGGAGCTGCCTTTTCAGCTTGCTGTGTCTCAGGGAGCCAATCTGATCCCGTTTGCTCTTATTTTCCCCCCGCAGCTTTTCCCTGTGTCCGCAGCTGCCTCGTGCAGCCCCTGTCCTGAGCAGCACCACCACCCCAGCCCTCTCCTGTTGAGTGAGAACCAAGAGCACGTCCAGAGGATGAGAGAAGGGGTGACCTGGAGGCATGGCCTCAAAAAGGGTCCCAACTGGGGACACAGCACCCAAAGCTATGGCAGGGCTTTATCAGGAGCACCACGGCTGGGAGGCACAAGGCGCTTGTTGGGGTGTTTAGGTCAGTGGCACAGGGACATGGACAGCTGCTTCTGGCCTCGGTCACTCGGCGGCACATACAGAGCTTTTTCCATTTCATTTCTGCAGGTGGGAGCTTTGATTTCCCTTGCAGGCTCCTCAGCCCCCTTAGTGAGGGTTTGTTCCTGCTTTTCATTACTATACCAGACATACTTGATCTAATGGCTTCTACAGGTGGCGTGGGGTACAAGAGGGCCCAGCCGCAGTTGTCAGCTGTCATCCAGAGTCAAAGTTAATCCAGAAAAACAGTAAAAATTAGTAATGTATAGTGCATTCCTCCAATCCATACGCTTTCCATTAGGTGATCTTCCATCCTCCTTAGCACAGAAAGAAAAGCCTGCTGATGGCAGTCCACGTTTCTGACTCTTAAATGCAAGGATTGGTCGTGCCTGGAAATCCGATCTCAACTCTCGCATTCCTGGACACGCAGTCTATGCAGGGAATACTCTCCCACCTTTAAATCCAGGCAGCAGATGCTGGCCATGTGCACAGCCTCTGCCTGCAAGCCCAGGAGCTTCTGCGGCAGCCTGGGGCCGCACCGAGGTGATGCAAGCCCAGCATGCTCTTGCACTGGGGTCCCGTGTGCTGGCCTGGGTCTCCCTGTGTCTGGGGGCCTCTCAAGGGTAATGGCCTTGTCTGATGTCACACCAAAATGTCACACAAGTACAACAGCAGTCAGCGAGGTGTAGTTAATTCTTTCAAGAGATAGCATTTTGACTTCTTTTATTCATAATCTGGCAAGGAAATTCCTCTAGATCCTCAGTGTCCGGAGGGTTACAGTATTCTCGAACCAATAAAAAGAAAGTGAAACAGTCAGCTTTCTTAAATAAGCCCTATCTTCAATCACCCCTACACTTTAGTGGCTTAAAAACAACAGTTCGGTAATAAATGTTATACAAGGCAAACTCCATTGGTAATTATGTGCAGATGAAGAAGTGGAAAAGAAAAGACATTAATTTCTAGGTGTGACTGCACATGCTAAGTGTGGCCTGGGCCCTTTGAGGTGTCATGAGCAGGCTGGGACTGCGCTGTGTGAGATGGAGCTCCATGTGTGGAGCTGCAAAAAGAAAGGGGTTTCCCCCTCCAGCTCCTGCTCCAGAAAAAAAAAAACGGTCCAAAAAGCTCTGCTTTTGGTGCCATTAGGTCACTAACTTGCAGGGATAACTCTAACTGGTTTTTTTCTTACTTTTGCAGAAAATGTGATCAATGGGCAGGACTATGAGGTGATGATGCAGATTGATTGCGAAGTGATGGACACCAGGATCCTCCACATCAAAAGTTCGTCTGTCCCTCCGTACCTCCGAGAGCAGCGCAGAAATCACACCGACACCTTCTACAGCGCGTCGCCCTCCGTGCCAGAGACGCCCCATGCCCTGAGGGCTATTGTCAAATCCCTACAGTAGCTCCTGCGGCGCAGCAGCACGGCCCGCGCACCCGGCATGCAGCAGGTCCTGCTGCCAGACTGAGCCCCTTCGCTAGCGGGTCCCCGGGGTTCCCGGTGCATCGGCACAGCAAGGGCAGACCCTGCTTAGCCCGTTCCTGTGCCTGACCCTACCCAACAGCTGCGTCCTGCCCAGGGTTTATACAGCTCAGCTGGCCCCTTGCCGGGGAGAGGCCTGGGGGACCCACGCTGCGTTCGATGCCCGGTGCTGGGGGTGCGGGTGATGCACGCTGCTGCAGTCCTGGTGTCGGCATCAGCAGCTGGTGCCTGGAGCTGGCACTGGAGGGGCACGGGCCATCCTTGCTACTTATGCACTGTCCAAAATTGTGGGGTTGGTTTTGTGGTTGGGTTTTTTTTTTGTTTTTTTATTCCTGTTAAACCATCTCCTGAGGTGGGGTGCTGAGCACTGGGGTCCTGCCTAGAGACACTGCTGAGGGGGCTTGTGCTCGAGATCAGGCTTCCCTCCCTGCAGTGCTCAGGGCAGCAGGAGGAGGCAGTGTCCGGCTCTGAGCTGTGGGTGCAGAGAGGGCCACAGCCCTGCACCCCAGGAGCAGGAGCATCCCTTCTCTGCCAGAGTGGCTGTGCTGTGCCTGGCCAGACAGCCCTGCTCCTCATCACCCCCGTGCACACCACACACGTGCCCCAAATTCCTTCCCCAGGTGGTCTGCCTCGCTGGGAAGCGGTGGGTGGCTGCCCAGGGTTGCAGCGGTGCCATGGGGCAGCCCGGCCGCAGCCACGCAGCGGGGCGGCGGGAACCCGCACTTACAGCCGAAACACTATGAGCAGAACAATCCACACTGCCACGAAGCGTGGCCCCACTTCCGGGGCAGGGGGGGTCTCCCAGCAGGAGGGGTCCCATGGTCGGACCCCTGCAAGGAGGGTGCCTTGGTGGTATGGAGCCTGGGCTGCCCTCCCAGGCAGTGTGCGTGTGTGCGCGCGCACACACACACACACACACACACACACACACACCCCTCGCTCGCCCGCACACTGCTGCTGTCTTCCCCAGCCCACTGGCGGCTGCATGGCAAAAGGCTGGGTCTTGGCCTAAGGGTGGCGATTTAGTGCATCGTTTCTAAAGACTGTACTGCTGTTGGGTTTGGGTTTTTTTTTCTTTTCCTTCCTTCCCCCTGTTTTTTGTTTGAATTGTTTTTGGGTTGGGGTTTTTTTTTGTGTGTGATGTTTAATGTTTTTCACAGCTAACAGCCTATGGAGCAGCACTGACCCTGCCAGGGCAGAGGAGCTGCTTCAGCTCGGTGGGACACAGCCACAGCACCTTCCTCCTGAAACACACACACAGAGACATGCACACTTAGACACACTTAGACACACACACACACACACACACACACGCACACACTCTCTCTCTCTCTCTCACACCCCTTCTCTGCCTTGCCAGCACTGACAGCCACCCGTCACGCAGCAGGGGAGCGTGCCATTTGCCCCTGAGCACTGACCTACTAGACACGGCTCCTGCCGTGCTCGACTGCCGCCGTTACAAAGCCCGCTGCAGAGCGCGATTAACTGGTCCCAAGTTTGTCAGCCAAGCCCCAGGCCGGAGCCGGGCCGAGGGGCTCCAGTGCACGATGCTCGGCTGGGATGAGACAGCGGCAGAGCATTGGCCTTTCTTAATGACTTCAGCATGTTACATTATTTTTTTTTCCCCTTCTCAGCACAGAAGACGATGGGCTTCGGTTTGCCAGCCCACTGCCTTTCCTTCATTGTCTGAACCGCTGACTGACTGGTGTGTTTTTATTAGTAGTATTATTATTTGTGTGTGTCTGTTAGGAAATAAAGGTCGATCCTGCAGCAAGACAAACAGCTCGGGGGAGGTGAGGAGGAGGGTGAGGAGCAATACACCCCTGTAAAATATGTGCCTTGCAACACTATGGAAAAGTTTTGCCCTTTGCCACGTAGTCAGCTCAAAGCTGCTCAGGCCCCCCGTCCCCCCGGCGCTCGCGCTGCTGGGAAGCAGCCGGGCTCGGCGAGGGCTTTGGCTGCGCTCCTTGCACCAGTTCTGTTTTCCTGGCCCCGGCCCCACCTGACTGTGGGCCAGCTCACACAATAGTCAAAAATAAAACCCCCGGCGGTGCCCCAGCCAGAGGCACGCAGCTCCCCCACAGCCCCGGGCAGGGGCAGTCGGCTGCTCCCAGGGGGGCCACAGAAGGGACCTGGGGGATGGTGGCTGAGCTTGGCACAGCCTGGCCATGTTGGAAAGGGCCACTGCTGGGGGCTCGGGGACTGTCCTCAGCCAGCACCTGTGGGCTCTGGTGGTGGAGAGCACCTCTTGTCCCTTGTAGTTCTGTTGTCTGTGTCCCTAGCACTGAAGGCAATAAAATGGTTCTTTTATTTATTATTATTAATTTTTTTCTTGTTAATACTGTTTTACTTAAGCAAACGAGAAGGCCAGTGCAGTCTCCACTGACTTCTGGGCTGCAGTGAGGCTCAGCTTGGCACTTCCCAAGGTCAATGCACCCAGCCCCCCACTCCTGCTCCTGGGGAGGGGCACCCTGCTC
>VZSZ01010847.1:87268-102332 GCA_013398815.1 Ibidorhyncha struthersii
GTCCCTTCCAACCTAAACCAGTCTATGAGTCTATGACCTGAGGGCAAGTGCAGTCGTGACAGAGCCAAACTCTTCTCAGGGCTGGACATGGCCACTCCACCAAGCCATGATGCCAGGCCCAAGCAGCCTAGAGTGCCCCCGAGGTCCCCTCCAGGCAGCATGCCTTGCTGCTGCTTGGTTTGTAAACTGGCACTCCCCCAACCAACCGAAACCCACCCAAAAAACCCTCATGCATATCCCTGCACCCAGAGGGTGAACCGGACCCAAAGAAAGCCCTGAAGAGCTGCAAAGGTACTTGGTCTTTTATTATTAACAGCAGGTAAATACAAGATGCTGCCGGGCTAGGAGGGCCGGGGACATGCCTCTGTGATGGGCTCCTGCTGGCCAACAGCCCGGACCAGGGCGAGGGCGGCAGTGAGAGGGCACACGGGCTGAGACCCTGCGGGAGATGAAGCGGCAGCGGGCTGGGGAGCGAGGGTTGCCCTAGCCCCGAGGACACCCCAAGAGCTCCCCCAGCTCTCTGCCCAGACAGCCCAGCACCCACCAGAACAGAGCCTTCACCTGGCAAATGCCAAAGGGGACTATTTCGGGTTACAAAAAAATGAACAAACAAAAGCCATCTACACGTATTTACAGTGTCCCCCTCCCGCCGCTGGCTCACTCTGGATGTGAGTCGGAGCTCAGGGTGCTCCCAGCCCCCCCAGAGCAGGTTGCAAAGGGCAGAGCCCCAGCCAGGAGGGGACAGTCCTCGGCATAAGTGCCAGCACCAGGGTACAGCCAGTACCCATTGTACAGCAGGATCTCCGAAGGGCCTGCTGGCCATCGGCTGGGAAGATGGTCCCAAGAGACAGAACGTTCCCATGGGACACTCACCCCTTCCACCAGGACAGGCAGACATCAGTGTCCTGCCAGCACCTGGAGCCTGCAGCAGAAAGGCCAGCTTCGCACTGGTTCTTGGTCTCTTGCTGATCATCTTTAGCTAAAAACCTCATTGGGAGGACTGCGTCTGGGCCACCTCCTCCTCCGCGGGCAGGAGAGCAGGGTCTGCCCTCCTGAAGGAGGGACCCTTCCCATGGGAAGGGAAAACAGAAAGAAGGTTACAGCAAAGACAAAGGGGGTGGTTCTGGCCTGGGGATCGATCTACAATCCACCATAAGAAAACAGCTTGAAACAAAACCCATCATTTACTCTTTGATTTGTACAAAATAACAATAATAACAATAAAAATAATAACAAAAAGGTGCTGGTGGCCCCTGGCTCGCAGTGCCCCACTGTGGCAGGGGATCTCAGTAGGCAAAGATGACATGGTAGGTGACTTGGTGCCCATTGTCCCAGGCATAGAGCAGGCGGTCCTTGGGGTTATAGTCTATCTGCGTGGTGTAGGCATACTCGTTCTCAAAGAGCAGCCGGGGGATGATCTGCGTGTTGGTGTGCGTGTCAAAGGCATAGGAGATGTTGGCGTTCCTCTTGTTGTAGCTGTCGACTGCATACAGGACCCCGCAGATGACAAAGCAGTTCCCGTAGAAGTTCTTCCGCAGCCCTGTCCGCCACGTTGTCTCCTTCTGGGTGCTGAGGTCGGCTGCGTTCAGCTTGCTTAGCACGATCACCTCCTGGTTGAAGCCCTCGTAGTTGATGGCCGGGTAGATGACCCACAGGCCGTTCTCATCCACGGCAAAGTCTACATCCGAGTGGCCCCGCCACCTCCATGGGGTGGACTCCTCATAGGCCACATCATGCAGCATTGCCCAGGCGGCCACGTACCGCTGCTTCAGATCATATTTGATGATGTTGCGTGTGAAGGCCCGGTTGTAGTAGAAGGAACCGTTGTAGACAACGTGCCCTGTCCCGATCCAGCTGTACGGGAGTTTGTAGGAGTTGCTCCAGCGCCCTGTGGGGCAGACACACCTTGTTGGTGAGACCGTCCTTTTGCTCTGGGGTTGGTGGCCCCACCACAGCAGCTGCCAGCACCCTCTGCCCCTAGCCCTACCTGCACTCCTTCCCCGGCCACCAGCCACAGCCTGACGTGGTGACAAGCAAGTCCAGAGCCACCACGGGCAGCCTGACCTGCCCTGTGCTCTGAACCCCACGTGCTGGGTACCAATGCCCAAGGGGAGGGTCCCTGGGCAGAGCATCCCCCCATGGTGCAGCATCCCAGGGAACGGGGACACTACTTGGACCAGCCAAGTGGCAGTCAGCACAACACCGAGGATGGCACAAGCCCACCTTGCTTGAAGTTGTCGAGGTTCCTGAACTCCACCAGTGTGTTCCCGTAGTAGTAGTTGGTGACGTAGATCCGCTCCTCGCGGGCCAGAGGGTCCTTCATCCAGGCCCCCTCATTGCGCCCATACGTGTTCTGAGTGGTGGGCCCTGAGATGGTGGACAGCGTGTCCTTGCAGCGCCCTGCGATGTCAGAGAGAAGCTTGTGAGGCCCAAGGCAGGGCGGCCCTGCTCTCCCCACTCCTGCCGGGGGTCTGCAGGCATCACTCCCCCTCCATCTCCCTTCCCACCCAGCAGGTACCCCCATCGCCTTGGCCTTCACGAGGCCCAGCAGCGCAAGGCAGATCCTGCAAAGAGCTCCCCATGGCCTCAGCCATGTCCCTGCCCTGACCGAGACCTGTCCCAGGTCCATCTTTGGGGAGGCCTCTTCCCACCCTGCCCAACCCCTCAAACTGGAAGGGGACTACAGTAGGTTCCAGAGTTAACAAGGAAGTAAAATTTGGTGCCCCACTGAAGCACTTGCCCAGCCATCATTTCCATGACACCTCCCACTCATGACCAAATCCAGGTGTGCTGCACTCAGCAGGGCACACTGTGGGCATGAGCCAGCCCCCATGTGCATAGCTGGATTGGTGCAGGACCTGCAAGCACTCACCGATGATGTTCCTGATGTCCTCCTCCTCCAGGGCCTGCTTTGGTGTGGCAGGGATGGTGGGGCTGACCGGTGTTGCTGGGGTGCTCACCTGTCCCCAAGCTCCTGGGCTGCTCTCGGGGGCAGGGCTCATCCCCACATCACTCAAGGTCCCAGCAGTGGTCGCCACGGCCGGGTCAGGGATGAGGCTCGTGGCTGCAGGCAGGGTCTCTGTGGCTGTGGCCACCACTGTGCTGGCCAAGGCTGCTGGTAGCTGTGGGGTCCCCTCCTCCACAAGCCCTGCCGGGGTGGTTGTCAGCTGGCTCACAGTGGTGGGGTCCGGCGTGGGCCCGGTAGACGTGGCAGGGGACAGGGGCACCGTGGCTGTCGCGGCAGCATCAGCGGCCGGCGGGGTGGTGGGATCGTTGCCTGGGGTGGGAGGCCATCCCACAGGGGAGGGCTTCCTCACACCCTCACCCGCCCGGCTGCTGGGCCTCAAGAGCTGGTCCTCGATCAGCAGGTCCACTGTGTTGTCCCCACTGAACAGCTCGTCCGCTGCCAAACACAAGCACGGGTGTCAGCCCCACAGCGAGCAGGAGCCGGTCCCCTACGGCCCCTCTCCACCTCCCCTCCACTGTGGCTCCTCCATCCACTTCTCCAGGCTTTCTTGTACTAAATCCATGTGATTTTCCTCTTAATTTCCAGCCAGAGGAGGGCTGGATGATTGGCAGGGTCTGATGGTACGCATATTAGGAGGTCAGTGAGACCCCATCACACCCATGCCCACCACCTCCAGCTGAGCAGACCGGGAGGTGATGGTCTGTGATTCAACCCTGCCAGCTCCCAGAGATGAGGCAGGATGGAGACAGCCGCAGTACCCAGCCACATCCTGCCCACCTCACCCGGGCTGCCAAAGCGGGTGCCTCACCCAGGGCACGGGACCACCGGTGCCCTTTGCTCCTCGTCATCTCAGGGATCTCGCAAACCCACACACGGCTCTGGTGGCCGACCTCGCTGCTGAGCTGGCTCTGCACAGAGAGGGCATTTGCCTTGTTTGCCTGTGCTGCCAGGCCCTTGGGGCTCGGTCCCCTGCTCTCACCGTGGCCAAAGTCACGAGCAGCACCTCGCTGAGCCAGAGGGCAGCCAGCCACAGCTCTGAGCTGCCCCCCTGCCACTCCCGGCCACTGCACAAACCTCCCTGGATGCCATGGGGCAGGCGGATCTGCAGAACTAACGTATGTAATAAACTGGCATTTACTTTCAGGAAAGGTGTTGATGCTGGGTGTTTTAAGCCGTCTCAGTGACCTGTTTCCTTAGCTACGAGGGATTTTCCATGGAATAACACCACCACACTGCTCCCCTGCATGGGGCTCAAAGGCTGCACAGCGGTGAGGTACCAACCATCCCACCTCCTCCTGACTCCAAGCCCTCCTCTCCATGGTGGCCCCGTGCACTTTGCCCGTACATTCCCAAGGGACAAGGCAGGACTTGGAGACAGATGCTGGCTTGGCTACGGGACACAGCCATCCATCCTGCTGGATGCAGCTGCAAACCCAACTCACGTTGCTCCTCAATGTCGTTCTCTGACTCGGTGGACTGGGCTTTGTAGTAGGTGACCCCTCGGACAATGGTGGGCTTGGAAGGAGGCCGGCTCCTTATGCGCAGCTTCCTCTGCAAGAGCTGCTTGGGCTTCTCATCCTCTGGAGAGAGGTGCAGCTCCGGGAGGGACTCAACAGAGTTGATCTGCTGGGAGATGGTTTCATCTTTCAGGAATCTTTCTTCGTATTTGCCCTGGAAGAGAAGCGTGAGGTTGTTACGGTATGGGCCAGAACGGCCGTTTTCTGGGGGGCTGGGGCAGATCAGGCTGGCCAGCGGAGTGCTCTGTCCTCCCTCCTTTCTCAGTGTCAACCTGAGTCCCTTCTGCCATGGGAAACACCCCAGGAGAAGACAGCAGGGGTGGCAAACCAGCGTGGCCTCTGCCTGACCTCGGTACCACCCTGCAAACCTGGGACTCGGTGCTCAACAACGCACGGGCGGTGGGACACAGGGCATGGGGACGCCAGGGCAGCGTTAGCAGGTTACAACCCTCACTGCAACCACCCGCCAGACACCCCCTTGTATGCCAGGGACCCGTGCCGGCAGCTGATCCGTAGAGAGTGTGCAACATGCACCGAGCTTTGGTAGAGCAGAGAGGCTGAAGGCACCTGCCCAGCAGGGCTGGGAACACCCTGGGGCAGGGACCGGGACCTCATTCCCCCCCAGGGCAGGGACGAGGAACCCCCCACTGGGGAGGGACCAGGAACCCTGCCGGGGCACGGACCGGGATCTCCACCCTGGGGCAGAGACCAGGAACCCCACGCAGAGGCAGCCACCAGCTGCCGCAGCTCATGCCTGAAGGATTTCATCTCATTAAAGGAAATCGGAAAGACAGCCTGAAGGTTGAAGCGGTGCCCATTTGGCTGAGAAGCCGGGCCCAGGGTTCTTTCGCAGCCCTGCTGCAATTAACGGCGAGGAAAGGGGAACGTTGGGAAATGAGGTCACTCGGGGTAATAAAAGCCCCGCACTTCGCCCTCCTGCCTGGCCAGGGATGGCTCCTCTCCAGCGGGCAGCGGCAGCGGAGCCCCTGCTCAGGTTACAGCCCAGGGAGCGGGGGGAGAGGGGCTGGGACCGCCGCTGGACACCCTCTACCACAAGACATGGGTCCCTTCCAAGCAGCGTGCACTGACATGTCGCAGGCAGTGCCCTTTTCCCACCCACCACCCCCCACAGCACGTGTGGGAGCCCACCCTTCTCCCCTCCGGGGCCTGGGGGGCCCACTCCTATGTAGGACCCACAACGCTGGCTGTCAGCTGCCAGGGGGGACAACGTGCAGGCTGTCCTCACCCCCAGGACCTGAATACCCCTGTTTGGAGCTGGAAATGATGCAGCGACCATTCCCCCCTCCCCAGACACCTCCTTTGCCCCTGCACAGGGGTCCCTGGTGTGAAGACAGGATGCTCCAGAAGCTACCCAGTATGGACCAGAGCAGCATGAGGCCACCCTACATTGCACCATCAAAGCAGCAAGGGGGTGAGGACACCTTGGGCCACCCTTTTCCCAAAACACCCCTCTCACCGGCCGCACAGAAACCACTGCCCCAGGCAGAGGATGTCCCAGNCAGGAGGGAGGGCGACAGGCTTGTCCCCTCCACTGAGCCCCCAAGCCCTGCTAATCAAAGGCTCCGAGTTTCCCAGCGCTTCCCAGCCGGCCCCGCAATGACATCACTCTTTCCGAGCAGCACGGCCGCCGCTGACCTCGAAAACCAACAACCCCACGGGAAGGGGGGAGGCCTGGGGAGCAGCTTGCTCCTGTTCCCTCCTCCCTCCCGGCGGCAGCTGGGCTGTGCCGAGAGAAGCAGGCTGGAGCCAGAGGCACGGAAATGGGGTCAGCTGAGCCGAGAAGAAAATAACCCTGGGCCAGTGGCCTGCTGGGGGCCACATCCAGGAGACACCCTCTGGGCTGGCTTGCGCAGCAGCTGCGACTTCGAGCTGTGCAACCTTCTGGGGCGGTCATACCTCTGCGTGCGTGTAGGCAGCCTCGGCGTCCCGCTGCAGTGAGCTCTCGATGTCAGCAAGGCTGTTGGTGATGAGGCTGGAGCAGTTCTCCCTGTCCCTGCGGTGGGGATCCGGCGGAGCCTCCTCCACATTGGCTCCTGCCCGGTGGCCTTCCTGCGTGAAGTTCCTGGACATGCCCTAGAAAAGCAAGAGAGGAGACTTTACCTCACTTAAAGACAGGGGATGCTCCAGGGCCCCAAAACCACAGCCCAGGAGACAGCGAGCTCTGTGCTCCCATCCTGGGCTCACAGCTGGGCTTCTCTGTGGAGCTGTGCACTTCAGCTGCTAAGAAGGTGCCCCTGACCTCAGTGGGATCCAGAAACCCCACCCCCGGCATGCACATCCCAGATCCACTCTCTGCCATGGGGCCCCGTGGAGCAGGAGAGTGGCCTTGAGGTTCTTCAACACACATCTTCAGATGGAAGAGGAAAAGACAAGCTAAAACATCCTAAGTCCCAGCCTCATGTCCTTTGCCTATGGCAGCCATATTCATCTCTCATTTATTAATTCTATGTTCCTAGCAGGGTCCCATCCTGGCTGGCCGCTGCCTGCCTGCCAAGGCAAGTCCTCACGGTCAGCATCCCACTTGTCTGGTTTCTGTTCTCCCAGTCCTGCCCCGCTGCCCAGCCACACAGCGCCCGTACTCAGGAACCGCTCGCCCAACAGAAGAGAGGGAGAATTTGGGGAGGGGAAGAGAGCCAGTGACCCTCAGAGAGCTGTCCCAGACTGGGAGGGAGCTGGGGTGCGCTGCAGCTCATCGGGCAGCTCAGGGCAAGCAAATCCCTTTGCCCCTCTCAGTCCCCCGACCATAGGCACATCTTGTCACCAAGGGGTTTCTGCAGTTTCTGCTCATCGCTCCTTGGTCTTTTACATCTTAAATGGCAACCGCTTTGAATAGATGGCACATCAATCAAAGCATTTTTCCACAGAGACTGGGGACGGTTCCCACTGATGCCTCATTTTCAATCTGTCCTGCCATTAATTTCTCCTAAAACCCGCCATGACCTCCGTCTGCGACCTCAAAACCACCAGCTGATGCAACAGCTGCAAACTGAAGACAAAGCAGAGAAGCTGCCTCGCTAGAGAAGGCACTAGCTCTGAGGACCAAGTATTTGGGGGTTCATTCCCTTGACCGACAGTGTTTGTGTAAAATGCCTTGTTTTTCTGGAAACAACTCGCAATACCTTCTCATTGCTGCAACAGATACCATCCCGAGTTCAGTTAACCCCCAACCCCCTCCATGGGGATCTGAACTACCAGTCTTTATGCAGGAATTGCGAGTCACAGCTTTATCGTGCAATTTTAAGGCTGAATCAAATAATGCAGAGACTTTTTGGCACCCGTTTTGCTCTAGAAAGAAAAGACATAAGGGGTCTCATGATGCTCTCCTAGGAGCAGTGCAGGAGTAGAAGCAGCTCCAACACCCTCCTCTTTTTGGGACGGTGGCTGATTCCGACAGCCTTGCACCCTTATCCCTTATTCTGTGTAATGTTTGGCTTATGATCCGCTTAGGGATAAAATCTGCCTCCCCTTGAGTGGGGAGGCATCACCAAAGCCCAGCTCGAGGCCGCTCAGCTGCTTCGCCGGGGGAGCAGCTGCCAAAAGCACACCCGCCTGGGAGGCCGATGCTTTGAAGCGATGCCAGGCTCTTGTTCAGCATCTCAGCTGTCCATTGTATCAGATCCTACAGCCAATGCAGGGTGTGATCCTCCTCCTCCTCCTCTCAACAGGAATTTACGTGCTAAGCCAGCAGCGGGAAATGTTTCACACTTGCTGCCTGCGCTGCCTGCACCAGCTCTGCCCTGCCCTGCCTCAGTGGCACTGGGGAATCTCCATCTAACCCAGACCTCTCCTGTCCTCCTCCATCCCATCCAACCGGCCGCAGGCAGCTTCAGCTGCTTGTTACATGATCCTACAACCCCACTTTTGGGAAATTAAAGACCCAAATCTGCGAATTCTCCGCTCCTACACCTTCACTGCTCCATCTCTGGCCATACTGCTTCAGCCAGACCAGACTACTTCTGCCCATTTGCCTCATCGCGATAGGCTGTCAGCAGAGCAGCCACACTGCAAGGTCACCCCAACATGCCCAGACAGACAAGTGCCACCAGTGCTGCTCACGCTGAACCCCCTGTGCAGGAACAGGCTGGCAGAAAGGGCCACTTTGGTATCAAAGAAGAGCGCATATGAAGTAATCATGAAGTTGTCATTTGTCAATACCCAAACTCCTCACTCTTACTTTACCTTGGCCTCCAACTCAACATTTGGCAAGGTCTTTGAGGAACCTGCACTCCCCACTCACTGACCTGGTGGGCTGTGTCACTCTGGCCTGGTCCGTTTAAAGGTGACAATGTCTAACAGCACCATTTTCAGTCAACTAGTTTCAGGGTGAGACAGAGTCATGGACCACAAATGCATAAATGATACCAAAAATGGGTTGTCACCTCCATCAGCCTGATGGATGTTACATAGCAATAGACCATCAATCTGTCCTGATGGGGCCCTTTGTGTTCACCGCAGCATCCCCTGCTCCGGGCAAGCCCAGCTCACCATGTCGTGGGACAGGGCTCAGCCCCACCACCAGACCTGTGGCTACCAGTGCCATGGCAGCAGAGGTGCCTGATGAGGATGCATGGGGCTGGCAGCACAGCTCCCACTTCCCTCGCTCCTCTCTCCTAATTAGCAAAGACTTGGCAGCAAACGCAAGTAACAACAGGAGAATACGCTAAACCACAGGAAGAGGGTGGGATTGCAAACAAAAACATTGGTTCTTTGTTATTTTTAGA
Source organism: Ibidorhyncha struthersii (assembly GCA_013398815.1). NCBI lineage: Eukaryota > Metazoa > Chordata > Aves > Charadriiformes > Charadriidae > Ibidorhyncha > Ibidorhyncha struthersii. Next base: position 96,496 of record VZSZ01010847.1, read on the forward strand.
CCTTAAAACCCCTTTTCCCCCTTCTGGGTCAATTGCCGTGCTTGGAAAGCCCGAGCCCCCCAGGCAAGCGTGCTCCTCTCAGCTGTCTCCTTCCTGACCCCGGGATGGAGCACACCGTGCTTTCCCAAAACACTTTGCAAGTGGAATTTTGGCTTTATAAATCATCGCCTCTCGGCTCCTGGCTGCAGACAAACGGGACTGCTTCAGTCCGACAAGAATGTGGAATTACTGTCCCAGATATGGACCACGGGAGAAAACTCCAGTATTTAATCTGGCAACCTGTTGCTACATAGCTGAGTGCAGCTCAACAAACTGCAACCCCTATGTTGTACTAGCCAAAGAAATATTAAACTGTATGGAAGTGAAAATGATTTCATGGGAAGGCTGCTCTAAAAAAAATGGAAGGCACTTTATCCATCTTTTTAGCAGTGCTGAGGGTTCAGCTCTTTTTAAATGCAGGCCAAGATGTAACTCGGTCCTTAAGGAATTTGACCTCCTTGGCTACCAGCTGTCCCAGTGAGCGTGTCCCAGCATCAGCCCTGAACCACTCACCCCCGCATCAAACAGCACAAAAGCACCTGGTTGAGAGCAACTACCGAGCCAGCACAGACATAAAACTGAGAAGAGGAAAAGCTTGACAGCGGGTCCTTCAGAACCCCAAGGAGATGCTGGGCCTGGTGAGGCCACAGCTGGGATCTTGCACCCAGTTTGGGCCACGAGGGATGGGGGGAACTGGAGGTCAGGGGAGGCTGATGGGGTGGTGATTCCCTGGGCACTGCCTGCGAGGAACAGTAGAGATCTGATTTGGAGAGTCTAGTCCGGTCCAGTTTGGACAGTCTAGTTTAGTCTAAGTTACTTTCAGCCAAATAGTTAATTAACATTTATTCCAAAAGGAACAAGGCTCTGAATGCACTGAAGGTACTAAGTACTTGACTTGAGGTAAGTCACGCTGAAGGCAACAGGCTTGAAGGAGAACAGGACTCATCTTACCTCCTCAAGCTTTTCCACCCGACCCACCAGCTTGGTTGTGACTGAGTGCAGCTTCAGAAGGTCCAAGCCATAAAAGGCACTTTCCAGCATCTCGACGATGGAGGACAGCTGCAAGGCAAAGGGAGCACACCGTCAGTCTCAGGCCCTTGCTATGAAGTACCCTGCGTGGTTTCTATAGCTGAAAAGTCAAGGGCAACGCATGCTTCGGAGCCCAAGAAGTTGATTAAAACACGAGTTTTTCTTTACACAGCCCTGCCACATCGCTGCTGCAGTCAGGAACATGGCATGCAGAGAGTTTCAGGGGTTCAGGAGCATGTTTTGGGTGCTGAGGATTAGTAAGCAGAGGAAGGAGGAGCAGTGCAGTCCTTGCCAGCTCTAGGCAGGCTCTCTCACAAGCCCAAAGGCTTAGCTACACCACCACTGACATGGCTGGCAACAAAAGAGGCAACAAGCATAAAAGCGAGTTTGACATCAGACTCTGAGTTCATGCCATCCCGTGCCTTTTTTTTTTTCCTGGAACAAGAAGAAACTTGTTAAAAAAAATTTAAAACGTTCACAAATGCAAGGGTGAAGCCATTGAAATTCTGTGCCAGCCTGGTAGCAGTTTGCTTCCCTGGAGAACAACTTTATCAGAGGGATGCTGCCTCCTCCTTCAGTTACCCATTTCATTTAATCCACCTCCTTCTTACAGTGGGAAGGATTGTGTCCCCATGTCCTGCCCAGCACCAGCCGTGCTCAGCCATCCTGGGGATCCAGACGGCAATACCCTCCTTCTGCTTTTCATAAGGTTCTCGGTGCTCACTCCGCAGAGGACAGTACTGAGCCAGGCACAGGCTGGTGGGGGAGAGCTCCCAGGCCATCGCCTGCCTCTGCTCCCTCCCGTCCCATGTGTCCCCACATGTCCCCACACCTAGCGTGGTACTGCAGGCCTTACAGCCCTGACGGCTGAGAAGTACTTTCAACGGGTGGGAATTACTACAAGGCGCTGACATTTTCTCCCAGCAGCTACAAACCGGTCAACAGAGCTCCATAAACATGGGAGAAGTACAGGCAGCACTGCTGGCAGCACTCGGAGTTTCCACCCCGGCCTCTGCAGTCTCCCTGTGGAGCTGACAGCAAAGGAAAGATTTTTTGGGCCAGATAAAATGGCAGCATTAAGAGACAAGGACTGTTTTATGGCTATGCATCCACTTTCCACTGAGAACTGGACGGAGACGACCGATACAATGCACACAACCTGCCAGACGGCCACTGGAGACATGTGCTTCCCTCCCGGCTGGATAATTTCCATCGACTCACAAAGGTTGCAGACTTTATTAACCACCTTCTAAATCTTCCTGAACACAGACTCCTTGCGCAGACTCTGCATCCGAGACCCCCAAAACACACACCGTGCCTACAAGCGGAGGAGCAGCAAGCTGCAATTTCACAAAAAAATAGATCTGAGGGGCAGCTACCCCTGCCAACACCACGCTGACCCTCCCCAAAACACCACACTGATGCACACATCAACTCACTCTTTCTTGCCCTTCACCCACCGCTGACTTTGGCTGTCGCTGTCTGATGGTCCATGCGTTCCCATGGACCTTATTAAAGGCAGGGATGGGACTGAAACCTTCAGCTGGGATACCCAGCGCAGCCTTTTGGCACTGCACTGGGATGCCCCAGGGGTACCCCTGCTCCCCGGGCTTATATACTCCCATCCTCGCCATTCCCTTAGGGACGCATCCTCCAGCCCACCCGTCGTAAGGGAGGGCTCTCATTTTGGGGACCTTTCCACGGCTCTCCCACAAACAGAGTACCCAGGGTTTTTTGAGTCAGAGCATAAGCGAGCCTGCTAAAACACAACAGACGTAGAGCACAACTACGCACATTGCGCCGCTGGACCCAGCAAGAACGATGCTCATCAGCCCAGCAAGGAGAGTAAAAACCCTGGGGCTGTTAGGAGCAGTGGGGTGGCCTGGCCTGGCCCTCCCAGCCCCCCACCGAACAGCGTGGGAGACGCTCCTCATGAGTTGCGTAAGAACTGGAGCTGTGCCCTCTCCTGCCTCCCTGCTTCTCCTATGAGAGGTTGCTCTTCCCAGCGCGCCAGACCCCAGGAGGGACTCTCCGCTCGGCAAGAAAGCAAGGCTGTTTTCACAGCTCCCGGGGTTTTACTTTTGCAGCAAAGAAAAACCCCACGTGTGTATATTTGGATAAACCTTGTGAAATCGTTTGGCCGTGGATCCTTGCAAAATGAGCCGGGGAGCCTGGGCCAGTTCCTAGAGGACAAGCTTTCACACCACAGCTGGCTGTGAGCAGCTCCCCGGTGGGAAGAGGCAGCTGGAGCCAAAGGCGCAGCTACCCACGCCGCTCTGCTCCTCCTGGAGGCTGACCGGCTCCGGAGAGGACGGAGAGAGAGGTGTGAGCTGCTGGTGGAGGAGCTCTGCCTGCCTCTGGGTGAGGGACTTCAGGGGTGGCTCTGTCACCCCGGATGCTGTCCCCTCCCCTAACCACCGAGAGCTGACAGCTCCTCATCTAAGGCCAAGTGGGACATCCTGGCTTCTCCTGCAGGTGTGGGACCACCAAACAACTCCAGACTGGGGCTCCTCCTTTTCTGAAATGGATTATCTGCCTGTGCCTGTTTACCTTCTCTAGCTGCAGGGGAGCTTGGACAAGAAGCTGCTAACTGTTTGCAGTCGGACAAGATGAAACACATCCTCAAGCTCCAAATTAATTAAAACAAACCCATACTGGTGGCCCTGGCGGCAGACTGCTCCGCAGCACGTCGCCCACTGCCTGCCTTCCCACCTGAGCTGGGACTAGCAGCACTGCCATGGAGTACGTCCCATCACCACCCACCCGAATGCCACCAGCACTCAACCTTCTGCTCTGGGGACTCCCCAGGGCTGGACCAAGCCAGTGGCCCTTCGTGGAGGGTTTCTACTGCCCTATACGGGTAACACACTGGAAACACCAGCTGCAAGACCAGCAAAAGTAAGCATCCAAGAAAAGCCACGAGCACTTAGCGCTGTCAAGTTTGGAAAAGAGGTACATATTACAAAAGGGATAAAATACTAAATAGTGTAGAAGCGTCAGCATTTAAAACAACAAAACCCATCCTGCCATCAGCCAGCTGTGTAACACACCCTCATGCTGACACATAGCAGCTTTTGGCCCATGGAAGCCAAAACAGCTTTTTGCGTGGATCCTCAGGAGCCCCTCTCTGTGACGGGAACGAGACCTGGCAGCTGCTGAGCGGAGCAGAGCTGCCCCCCCAGGGACACTTAGCGCTGGACAAAGGGCAGGGAGCAGCCCAGTCCCTCCTGGGCTTCCAGTGTAGGCAGCCACAGTGGACCCCAGTCAGCAGGGGATAAATCAGGCAGCATGCTGCTGAGTGAATCATCAACTGCAGCTGCTTGAATCAATCCCTCAAGATGAGCTTGATTTTTTTATATCCAACACACAGACATAAAAGTTACTAAGAGATGTTTTAGGCAAGAAGTTTATGAAAAAAAGTTTTTCAGAAAAAGCTCCGAAAGAAAAGGCTTCAGCAGATCTCCCCCTCCTAGAGGAGCCCCGAATTCGAGCTGCTCTCCTACCTTCAGGTCACTGCTCTCCGCCTCCCGCAGCTTCTTCAGCCTGAAGTCCCCCTCGCAAGGATTGAGTGCCGAGGGGGGTGCCACACACGCACACTTGCAGCTGGGTCCTGACGTGATGGTTTCCACCGTGTAAAAATCCTCCGCTTTGAAAGCGCCTTCGTTAATCCTTTGGCAGGCGCCGCGGCCCAGGGGTCTGACCAGGCATTTGCACCGACAGTCGGAGCCTTCGGACACCGCCTTCACCTTGTCGTAGTCACCTAACAGCTGAGCACAGGTCACCGGCAGTCAGCAAACTTCTCGTCCTCTGCTTGCCCAGCGAGGGACAAGGACACCCTGGACCTCGAGGTCCAAACAAGGACACTTTGGACACCCTGAACCTCGAGGAAACTGGCCAGCTCTTCCAAAATCTGCTGACCAAGAAGTTTTCTAGAGAGCACAGAGCTTTCTGATCCCTACCTACAAGGGGAATGAAAACTGGCTTCTTCCAACAGGGTATTTTTTATTCCACTTTGCATAATATGGACCTAGCTGCTTTGAATTTTAAATACAAGAATTTTAAATATGAACCCCATCCTGCTGTCTTTTAATGCTCTGTGTCCAGTATACCCAGTAAGTCACCTGCTACCCTGAGTGAGATTTCTTTACGCGGGCAAACCGGGTAAGGGTGCCCTGGAAGGGCAACTGAAAGCTATCCTATAAGCAACGTAACCTGGTGGTGAAGCAGTATTTCTGATTAGCCCCATACAATGCCAGGAATTTCCTTTACGGAGATTTGCAGACAGTGCTTCTGAAAGCCCAAGCACAAAAATAACTTTGACGGTATGTTTCCAATAGTCTCCACGTTAGCCATTTCCGAGGGCAGATAATAGCACGCAGTCTGATCGGCCAAATCTAACAGAAACCTCCACCGCATCCCACTGGCAGGGAAAGAGCCTGCGTCCTGCAGCCCTCCCCTCTGGACACAAAGAAGCTCTACCAATTCCCCTCCCGAGGAGCTCCCCGTTTTTCGAGCCCCCCCCAGGGAAATAACAGGACGGAGCCTGTGAACTACTCCCCGTTGAACTTCAGTGAGTTCACTGCACCCCGGGCGACAAAACTCCCCGCTTCTGCGCTCACGGTCGGTGAACACCGAGTATGAACATCCAGTATCACCCAGGGCGTGCGCAGCATCACCCAGCATCACCGAGCACCTACCCCCAGTATCGCCCAGGGCGCGCACAGCACCCCCCGGCACTGCCCAGCCCCACGCCGCGGTACCCAGCGCCC